>JAYESA010000010.1:148056102-148390494 GCA_036927795.1 Iris macrosiphon
GTAGCCTATGCATGTGGGTTGGTTTCTTATGGTTAAATCTCATATTTAGAACCTATTAGCAGGGGGGAAACTAAAATATACATATTGGAAGATGGATTCCCAATAAAAAGTCTTCAAATGGAAAGTAGCTCCTCTCCTTGTAGATCTTGGCCTCCTCCTTCTTGCCCCTTGCTTCCTTCTTATATATCCTTGATGAAGAAGCCTCAAATGAAGAATTAAACAATAAAATTATGAAGAAATTGGTAGAGAATTAATGAGGGAATGAAGGAAATTGGAAAGAGAAGAAAACTAGATCTAAGGAAATTATAAATGAAATGAAATGAGACACTCTCTCTCCTCCCTCTATGGCCGGCCCTAGCCCTCTCCCAAAGCAAGTATGAAATATCCTAATTATCCCTTGGGCCTCTCATAAAGAAATTAATTAGGGAGGAAAGATTTTAGTCTAATGGTTTCACTAATTAATACAACCTCCTAATCCATGGGCCTAATTCATGGGCTCAATCTAACCTCATATAAAATGTTAGTTCATGCATCTAATTAAATAGTTTAGGTCCACTACACAAGTCTAAAATAGATCTATAACTAACAATCAATAAATAATACAATAATTAATAAATTATGCATGCACAATATTTAAATACAATCAATCCTAAAATTAAAATTTTTGTGTCAATTATCAAACTACCCTTAAATAAAAATATGAGGGTGACACCATCTGGTAAGGGGATAACAAGGTCTTGTAGAAGTTCCGCCCTACATTGCTTAGTAAAAGCCTCTTTCTTTTTCTCGATGAAAGGAGGTACAAGAGAAGTAGAAACACAACCAGAGTTAACTAAAAGGGGTGGAAGAATAGTCGATTCATCATACTCTCTTTTCTCCTTTAGAGATTTGTTCTGAGAAGCAATCAACAAATTCAAATAAGGAATATTGAATTGAGTAGCCGACTATTATTTATAATAAGTGGGGTGACTGTTCAAACTCCCACATATGTCTCATCAATGAAGAGAAGCATTGGTCCATTTCCCTAATTGAAGAACCAGACGCAGAATCCCAAGAGATGAGACTGTTGGGAATCTGCGAGTTTTTTTCCCATAGCTCTTGGCATGCATATACGGCGGAGGAAGCAGCTTAGTATGCATAATATATAGTCTTCTTTGGTGCACATCTGATTTCACAAAGCAAAGTAGAAATTTAAAGAGATGGTAAAAATCAATATTCAATAAAGGCATAGACAATAAGACAAACTCAAGATAAAGATTTTTGTTGATGCTTAATCATGATTATATATGATGGAGATCTATCATATCTGGATTTTTATTCTAAAAATCATGATTACATATATGTAAATCTATTACATCTGAATTTTTATATGATGGGGATCTATCACAGAGCCATCCCCATCTCTGTGCCACGTCTGCTTTCGATGCAGATGAATTAAGTTACCGAGAAATGAGCTCCTCAGTACAAACCACAGTACAGGGAGAAGAAATCTATGATATGGGCGAGAATGCTACACATGATTGGGCTTGTTTAAATTAGCACAGATCCATTTCTTTTTGGACGTTGTGTCACCGCTAGAAGTCCCGGTTGGGATTCTAATCCCAACCCTGTAATAAGCATAAGGGCTATGTTAAGAGAGTAATTTCAGGAAGTTGGGTTTGAAGACAACTAGTAGTCTTCAGGATAATATCTCAATTCAGCATGAACGACGAAGCTTATGATATATTTCAATTATCCATCGTACGAAGAGCTCAATGGCAACAATCTCTAAATGAGCCTCTCAACCATCTTTGGAAAGCGTTTTCTCTTGCGTCTTTTTAGCGGCCAGCAAAGCCAGTAGCTCTATGTTATTTTGATCATCTTAATAGACTTACACTTAACAATAACCATACTCAAGTCTCACAGTAAGAAGGAGATAAGTCTGGGAGTATTGGTAAAATTTTACTCTTATTTGTAGGAGAAAACATGCCAAGTGTAGCATAGGTCTCAAAAAAAATTCCTGAAAAAAGCTTTCTGCATGTCCTTAAAAGTTGCATGTATCTCCTTAAAGGCTGAGTCAGACCAGGAAACAAGTCAAAACTAAACAAATTGACAAGATACATACATGTCCCCCAGTCATATCAACATCATTGTTGATATTCTGCCTAGAATGCGCACACAAATATCTCAACAACTTTTATGCTTCTAATTCAAAGTATTTTGAATTCTTCTAGAAGAATTCAAAAAATTTGAAGGGGGTCTTGTAGAAGCATAAAAGTGCGCCTCTTGAAGATGGAACTGTTTCCAACAAATAAACTAAACATAAGAAAAATGGATCACTTTCTCTCTGTTTCAAAGGATGGCGCATTTTCAAGCTGCTTTCGTCAACAAAAAGAGGTGCACAAATCGCATTTCTGCTTTCTCCCTGAGCATTAAATGCGATGAATCTGACAACTGAATAGTAGTCGAGGATGCCAAAAGCCATCATTACAGCTGAGCTATGGCACGTGGACCCAGGTTGTTATTTAGCGGCCAGTACAAATTAGCTTCTTCAAAAGTGTGCCATCATGGCTACTTCTTCAAAAGTGCGCCATTATGGCTACTACTTCAAAAGTGTGCCATCACGACCAATTTCCTTAAAAATGCACCATCATGGATACTTCTTCAAAAGTATGCTATCATGGCCACTTCTTGAAAAGTGCGCCATCACGACCAATTTTCTCAAAAGTGCACCATCATCGCTACTTCTTCAAAAGTTTGCCATTATGGCCAATTTCCTCAAAAGTGCACCATCATGGCTACTTCTTCAAAAGTGCGTCATCATGGCTAATTCTTCAAAAGAGCGCTTGTATAGACAATCTTTCCAAAAGTACGTCAGTCTCCAAATTTTTCTCATAAAATATTTACAAATAACTGTCCCATGACCTACGTTTTCCTCTTATAGTGTCACGACCTGCACCCAAAAAATTGGGCATGAGTTGTGGGTACGTCCAGCCTACGCTGCAGAATCGACAGTAGAACGTTGTCTAGGTCCATTCTAGGTCACAACTATATATGTCTCACAATAACCTGTCAAGATAACCTCTCCAAAAGAAGGACAACAACATAATATATATAAACTCAATCACAATAACTAGGGGAAGAGTAAAAGCATGATAAGATATCAACAAAGAAACAAAGAACCAAAGAGAGCAAGTACAATATCCAAAATATACAGTCCAAGTCTAAGAGTCTACAACAGCAAAATAATAATAATACAGTCATCCCAAATACCAACTGGGAACAACCCAGTGAAACCCACCTAGCTATACTAGGGCGCTAGCCGCGTCTCCTCAGCTGGGATGGGCTCCTCCACTAACTCAGGGTCGCAACAATCGTCGACGCCTGGCCCGTAGTAAGTCGGACAAAAGTCCTTAGGATCCTCTGAAAAATATATCCAGTCAAGATTGGCGCAAAGTACATAAATCTGAAAGCAACTCCAAATACATGGTAAGGTGTATATGACTAGCAATAGAAAAAAATACAAGATACACAGGAAAGTAAATACATGGTAAAACTGATAAAGTAACTGTAATGTAAAACTTGGGAATAATACAAGTAGTAAAAAAGTAACTGCATGTGAGAAAAATAGGAATACTAGCTAAGTGCCTTGAGCACAAGTTTGTTATGTGATCGGCTTAGGTTGCATATGATTTCATCCATGATAACTCCATTATGCGTGAGTTGCATAACCTACATACACATGAATACTGTTTGGATTTGATCACATAACCAACTTTTACTCTCCTCCTCCACTAATACTCTTGGATCCAACCATGACACGCTACGTACATGATAAATAACTCACGCACATGAAGGCGAGAGCACACGAAGCACATGAAGCACATGAGAATCAATACCCGAAGCACATGATAAAATACACGTGATAGACTACCCGCTGAACACGGTTAGGGAGATAACATCTAATGACAGGATCCAACTAGTACCAGCTCATGAAACAATGTGTCAGAATTAAGTATTACAGTTCTAGAACAGGTGATATATACGCTATCAAGAAATAGAAATGATCAGAGGTAACTACCCGCCTGACGTCCTGAGCAACTAGTGAGGATCGAGATCCGGACTAGCGTCGAAAGAACTTATTACAAAAAGCAAGATTAAACGGGGTTCTAAAGAGTTAAATAGATATAAAATATCTAAAAATAAGCTTCTAGGGTTATTCTAGGTCAAACGGGTCCAATCGATAAAATTTGGGTCAAAAAGTCAACCTGGGGTCCAAAAAGTCAACTCTAGGTCAAAACTAGGGTACCCCTAAAATTATAGGTCAAAACTAGCTCATTAAGCTAGTAAACCCTCAAACTCGCCTCCTTGAGATACCGGGATAACCTCGATATCCGATATCTCAACCTATGCTATATACCCCGTATATACCCTCTAACACATACACTAACACGTATATATATATACACCTATACATATAAACCCAACTCTAATCCCAATCCTAGGCAAACGCCCAATACCTCACCCCGATACCCAATACCTTGAGTATCTCAAGGTATTGAGAAACTTTATTATCTCAAGGTATTGAGATACCTCACCTACCCATCTCAACTCACTAACTAACTAGCTAGCTATACCTATATGTATATATCTAGCCATCTATCTAGGTAAACATATATGTATCTATCTATATACATATCTATATATATACCCAATACCTTGAGTTGCTGCTGCTCTCTCATCTCTCCCATATCTCACTCTCTCGACACTCTCCCTACTCACTCCCTCTTGCTCTCTTCCTTCTTCCTACACTCCCACACTCACTCAAACACACACCAACACGCACACACATATATATATAAATACACACACTTACATACATATATATATATCTATACAAACACACAAACTTATATATATACACACACACACATATATATATATATATACACACACATATATATATATAAACACACTCATATATATATATAAACACACACACACACACACACATATATATATATATATATATATATATATATATATATATATATATATATATATATATATATATATATATATATATAAACACACTCACACACACATATATATATATATATATATATATATATATATATATATACACACACACATATATATACACACTCACATATATATACATATACCTATATTTATATATATCTATATAACCACACACTCGCACACAAACACACACACTAACACACTCAAACACACACACAACCACACCAAGACACACACAACCACCCCTATACATATATATATATACCTATATATATATAAAATATAACTCGAAAACTCTAATACACACTTCTCGAAGCTAAAACAACCCACGCACAAGCCCAAAACCTAGAAACCAAGTCGAAATGGCGACTTGGTCATTTCGACAAACACTTGGTGTGCGGCTCGTGATACCTCATGAAACGCACACCAAACCTGCTCGAAATTGATCCAAAATTTACTCATGAGTTCTAATCGATGTCTAGAACCTCAAAAAATTGCTAACTCTCTGATTCTAGGTCCGTGGCAAAATTTTACATGCAAGTGGAACCCATGACGACAAAACCCCCCAAATCGCCCGAAATGCCCAAAACTCTACGATACGATCTCACGTGTCCGAACGGGGATATGTACTTACCCTTAAGACACCCAAGCACGTCTACCTAGGTCCGTCTAACCTAGGGCATCACCCAAAATTGGGCCAATCTTGGATTTTATCCAAAATTGACACAAAATCTAATGTCAAAGTCTCCAAACACAACCCAACAAGCTCTAACTTCCTCCCATGGGTAGCTCTAAGGTCTAGGAAGGTTCTAAACTACTAATTACACTATATTAGAGTAATCACTAAGAGGAAAGTTAGGGTTTACCTCTTGGGAGTTGGAATCCCAAGGCTAAAGTCTCCAAAACCTAGAAATCCCCACTCTCAAGCCTCCAAGCCTCCAAGCCAAGCCTCTACACCAAGTCTAGGTTCTACGCACCTAGGTTAGGGGAAGGTGAAGGGTTAGGGTTTACATTTATGGAAGAAGTAAATGAAGGAAGAGAAGGAAGGTGAGAACTTACTTAGAATTTAGAGAAAATTGGATGAAGGAAAGAAGAAGAGAATGGAGAGAAGAATGAAGAAGAATAAGAATGGAATGAAGGGTTGGGGGGGGGGGTCGGCCAAGTATATAAAAATAGGATTAGGGTTTACAACATAACACAATATCCAAAATATCCTCCAAATTAGTCATCCAAACTAGGGTTTAGGTTTAGGGTTTTCTAATGCATTCTAACTAATCCAAAATACTCCAACTGACTAATTAAAAATAAAAATAACTATTCTTTACCAATAAATAAGTCTGACAAGAGTGTTGGTTGGGTCTGACATTGGTACACTAGGGTCTAACACGGGTCCAGACTAGCCAAAACCCTAAAACAACCAATAAAAATAATACAACCAACTAATTAAATATAAATATAATTATTTATGATCAATACACAATTAATCCAAATTAAAATAAAAATAAAATCATATTTTTAGAATTGGGTAGTGACATATAGGAAGCCATGTGTCAAGCATGCAGCAAGTTGTGCACTCACTCACTAGATCGTGGGATGTCATCCCCTCAAAAGTGCGTGCACAGTACAGATTATCCAAAGTGCGCACACACTATTATAACTGCCCTAAAATCCTATAAATATAGGATCATTGTGTACGTTACAGGGGCTGAAATTTCAATTCTTTGAAGTTCAAGAACAGAAGGATAGATATAGAAGCTTGTCATGCTATTGTTGCCAAATCTTTTTCATTGCCCAACTCTTCAAGTTGGTCACAGAATACTTATATTTCTTTATCGTCGTGTGGTCCAAGAAGTAAAGTGATCGTTTGCAGATCAGATCTCTACAACTATACTTTCCCATAATCAATTGTACTTAGATTGTTGTTTTAGATCGTTTGTACTTTTCTTTCTTTCAATAGTTTATAATAAGTTTCGTACAAATATTTTTTTATCACAAACATTTGTTCATATAAAAGTTTGTGTTTTCTGATCTAAAGTTGTACAAAATACGCACAAAGTTCCAGATCTGCACACGAAGTTGTGCGTACAAAGACAAGATAGTTTCTCCTCTACTGTAATATTCTAGCGTACGCTACAGAGTGCTGCACACTCAGTGCCGCACTATATATGCAAGGCACCAAGAACTTAGGTCCCAAGTCAACTTTAATCAATATAAGAAGGCAGAGTCTGAATTCCTCTTCTTCTTCCCTTTCTACTTCTGACTTGGGCCAAGTTATTGTACAAAAGCGTAAAATAAGGAGTCCTCTATGCCTGTAACGGTGCTCCATAACAAGCATTATTCTAGTTGCCACAAGATTGTAATCAATTATTTCTGTACACCAGCAAGACGGTCTGTGTTTGATCAGTTGACTTATACTATGCCCATTAGACAACAGGCAGGAAAGTAAGCTAAAATTAAAGAAGATGAAGATGAATTTCTTTGTTCCCCAGTGTACATGGCCTTACGTCTTTCCCGCAATAAGAGACGTTCAAGATGGCATACCTCGAGGATGCCCAGTCAGAGGAGGTTCGACCAGCTTATCGAATCCTTTAAAAAGGATATACCGGAATACACGCTCCTAGAGACGAGAACTGCTCCAGGAATCCTTACTCCTCATAATTTGATGCTGGGGGTAAAAATTCCCCTGAGTAAGAGACAAATAGTGTAGACTCCTACTACACAGTTCAACCTACTAGCCCTTTTTTCGCATATAGAGAGGTTAGTATATATGTCATTGGTGATGAACAAGATGCTTCTCCATCGGGAAATACCGAGCAATGTCTCAACTCATTGTAGGCTGCGATCAAATACCTACACTCTATCATATAAAATATGCATCAGATTATGATTGTCCAATAATCTGCCACACCAATACCTGTTCAAGCGACTATGTCTATTCCCGCACAACCCATTCCAGGAATGATACCTCCTCTGGGTGATGCAAATTCAGATGCAATTCCCAATCAAGACTCGGAGACACAAACTCTTAACCCTCTCAACGCTGGGTATCGGCCCCCACCAATAGTTGCATAGGTTCAACCATAGTCACTTCAGTCGGCCACGCCTCCACAAAATAAAGATCCACAAGAAGCTATTCGGGAGTTATGTGCCCAATTTGATGCTTTAAAGAACAAAGACAAACTTCATAAGGAGACACAAATAACATAATATAATGTATAAATACTCAATCACAATACTAAAGTACGATAAGATATCGAAGAAAATAAATAAAATACAACACAAGTCTAAACAACAAAAATAGTCTAACATAAAAATAATAACATCCAAATCTCCAAGTATGCCGGAAACAAGTCCTCTAAGTCGCAGTCTGGAAAAATATTTCCAGTCAGGATAGAGCGAAGTATAATCCAATAACAATTCTAGTTAATTGATAAGGACTATAAAATAATAAATATACGATATTATATACTGAGAGAAGACAATAAATAAATGCAATGGCAAAATAAAGAGAACAAGAAATATAGGCAATATGGTACAGTCAGTGCATATATAAAATAAAAAGAAAGAACAACAATATCATATACGGGGTGATGTAGTATATGAAATAAAATGGAGAACTGTAACTATTCTAAGTGTTTAAAATAGTAGCTTCGATATGTGAACGGCTTGGGAACATGTACGAGAGCTATATGGCCTCGCTAATCATACGTGAGGTGTATGATTAACACTAACATGATTCTATACTTGTACAATAGGGATATTATCATATTTCTTACTAGCTATTTCCTCGCCCCCAACTAGTACAGTGGATCCAACCATGACACGTCATAATACACGAGCAAGGTCCAATATATCATGTACAAGGTCTAATATCAATGTCGTGTATAATGTCAATACAATAACCAATGCAACATCTCATGACTGAAGATCCAATCTAAATTCTAGTCCGTGTAGCACAATGTCAAGAATCAGATGTAATATTTCTAAATACTTGAATTATAGAAATTATCAAATAACAGAAATTATCAGAGAATGTACTCGCCTGGGGTCCTGAGCGGGCAATACCAATAGCCTACTCCCGAAGTCTCGCAGAATGAAACAATGGTACTATATATATAAAATAATACAATATAGCATCAGTCATTATACTAGCACATACATAACCATAATTACATTGAACTCAGAGGGCACGCTAGGGGTGATACTGGTCAACTAATAAGGTCAAGTGTGCGTCTAACTGCATGGGTGTCCTGTCCTCAAATGCTTTGCATAACCAGATAGTCAACTCACTAACACATGTCTAAAGCCAGTACGTTAGTGTACACAAGGCAGACAGTTCACTAACACCTAGGGTCGTGCAAATATATTATAGTCGTACCTAGTACTAGGAATTAATTTTTATGGAATATATATATATCTATATATATCAACTAATTATTATGCATACATACGTATACTAATTACTAGGTTCACCAACACAGGTCTTGCAATCCTATCAACCAAAACTGTCATGAAGCAGTACGATAATCCCTAAGACTATTCACATATGCACATAAAATAACAAGAGAGGGCAATTCAAACCTTGGCCTTGGCATGCACGTGTAAGAGGGGGTGACTCTGCTGTGGGTAATCTCCGGCTAGGGTGATTCGACTATGCACGAGGTTGACAGGATCGGGCGATGGCGTCGTGTTATCGGGGTGATCGACGTGATGATGATGATGATGATGATGGTGATGATGATGATGATGTTGGTGATGATGATGGTGATGATGTTCCGGGGATGACCGAAGAGGAGCAGCTCAGGCGAGTGGACGACCGAAGGTGGGAGAAGGAGAACAAGGAAGAGGGGACTGCGGTGGTCGTGTGACTGTTGCTGCTGGGGCCGTGCTCGGCGGAGGAGGCCGGCGAAGACTCGGGACTACGTTAATGGTGGTAGTGATGCGGATCAGTGGCCGCGGTGGGTGCTCAGGTCGGTTGATGGCTGCAATCGACTGTGAGGGGCTTGAGAAGTCGAGATGACCGAAAGGGATGGCATGGCAAGGTCGTCGGGGGTCGGTGGGTGACTGGGAGATAGGAGGAGACGGTGGTGCGGGTGATGGACTGTAGGTGGGTGCAGTCGGCTGAGGCAAAATTTAGGTGAGGGGAGTCAGGGTCGAGTCATGGTGGAGTGGAGGAGAACGAGGATGGTAGCAGGTCGGGGAGATGGTGGTGTTGACGTGGGGAAGATGACGGTGGTGCTCAGGCGGGGAAGGTGAACGGTGAGTGAAGTCGCTGCTCGGGGATGGTGACTGGTCGAGTCGGCTGCGGGTGAGGCGTAGTGGTCGAGGGGTCTGTTCCGGCGAGGTCGACCGCTGTGGGGCGGTTGGTGATGGTCGTGGGGTTCAGTTTAGGGTTGAGTTTCGGTTTTTGGAAGAAGGGGGACGGTGAAGATGATGTAAATTAATGGAGAGGTAGAGTTTGCATGTAGGAGAGAGAAGATGATGACCTCCTAGGGATTAGGGCCAGCCATGTGTTCATTGGGATGGGGATGGCTTTTTGGAAAAAGGGTTAGGATGTGTGCTATATATGTGAGGGTGTGTGTAGTGAGGATGGTGCTCAATTTTGGATGAAGGGCCAAGATTTCTCATGAAGGAAAGTATACAACCAAAAAAGTAGAGAGAGAGAGAGAGTTGGACTGGTAATTGAGGGAGGGGGTTGGTTTTTCATATGTTGGGTCCAATGGGAGGTTGACACCTCATTGCACTTTTGCATAAAATTCCTCAACAATTAGAAAATTGCACAGAAAGTGGAAATTAGGATTTAATGAGGGAAAATACCATGTTTGGTATGATATAATGGTTAAAAAAGGTATGTAGTGTTTAGTGTGAGTCTTGAGGGTGTGAGTGAGGATTTGGTTTGGTGTTGGGTCTAGTTTTGGGTCAAGTTGGATCCTTACACCAATTTAATTAAAATTAATGTAAGTGGTGTTCTAAAAATAATTGGAAGTACATGGGGTTAAAATTAGGTGGAACACAAGGGTCATGGATATAGAAGACTCAAAATAGAATTTTATCATAATTTGGGTTCCACAAAATGGGTCAAGATTGTGTCTCCAATTTTGATTAGAACGCACAAAGATGCAAAGTCAAATTTATTTGGAAATAAAAAATAACATCTGCGACGAATATTGTGCGACTAAAATAAAGCACAAGAGAGCATAGTTATTAGTTACACAAAGATCTGAATGGAAAGCTGGCACATTTAGGACAAGGGTGTAAAATTTGTTCGAAGGCAAAAGCTAGTGTAGCGCTCCAAATATCGAAGTAACAGTAAGGTACAATAATTAAGTAAAATCATGGTAATAATTTATAACCTCAATATTTAATTCCCCATAATGCTAATTAAAATCCATACTCCTATAATTCGGTTAGGGGTTCATCTAGTGGGCTTCTAGGTCTAGTCTACTAACTCATACATTAAAGAATATTATATATATATACATATCATGTAATTTTTAAAAAATAAATATACACAATAATTATAATAAATAAAATGACAAAAATATCCCTATTTTTAGGATATGCTAGTGACAAGTCTACCATCCTTAGAAAAATTTTATCCTCGAAATTTAAAATCCTCAATTGTTGTATTTATTTATTTATATTTTACCATCAAAATTTATATTCATCAAACCATATAATCATGAAATAAATCCAAATTATTATTTAAAAAAAATTTTAAATTTCTATAAATATCATATTCCTGAAAATCTTCAAATTTAAAATTAAATTTCATTCTTATCACAATCTCCTCCAAAATTTTAAGTTAATAACTAAATACTCAGAAAGAATTTTAGTATCCAATCCTCTAATTTAAATCAAATCAATGCATATTTATAAAATTTAAAATCTTATCCCAAAAATTTGAATTCAAACACTAATCCATTAGTTATTTTATTCCTCGATTATTTTCCTCGATTATTTTTTTATACAATACTCAACACTGTAATACTTACGAAGTCTTCAAATACAACATTAAAAATATAAGTTTTAAAATTTATATCTTGCAGTTAAATAAATATAATAATATCTTCTTAAATTTCTTAAAATTTTAATGACAAATTCAATCATATCGTAATCTTCATAAAAATCAATGATTTAACAAAATTGTCAATTCTGCCATATTAAGTCCTCAACTTTTTATTTAAATTAATGTTTATCCTCGAAATTTAAGGCACCTTGTCTTTCTCTGTCTAGTCATAACCTCTTTATTAATCTTCACTACGGTCAAACCCCCAACAATCAAAGTCTAAGAAAATCCTACCTACAGTCATACAACATGCAATCTAGGTAAAACATGCATGGTTATGGTCTATTTTATCGTGATATTATAGTCTCTGTCAGGGTGTACTACTAACTACATTCTAGCAAGAAAATTACTAAAACAAACTACGGTACTAAGAAATCAATCAAACAATCAAAAGACGGAAAAGGAATAGAAGGAAAAGAAAAGTAAAGAACCTGCTAACTCATCACCTGGACATCTTCAATCTCTAACATACACTTAACTCTGGCACATTCACTAACTAATTCCTATCCCTATTCACTGGTACCCACATCAACTAATCACTAGTCCATAAGATATCCATGGATACATCCATATTGCACGCACGCACCAGTCTAACCTACAGTTTCTACTACTAGCACACCCACTGCTAGCTCTCTTACTTATTATAATTGTTTATACTAGTTGTTCTTATCACTCAAGTGTATACCAAGTGCAACACACCACACTAAGTACTTCTCTCTAATACAACTCTAGATGGACACCCAAGTCAGTTTGCAGTGCCATCTCAAGCATGCTCAAGCCAACAGATCCATACACATGCACATCATTCACTCATATACTAATACATATTTCTTACCCACATCTATCTAATTATACCTTTATATATTCACATTCTCTAATACTCAAGGTACACACAAATACACCAATTGTCTACACCCCTTAACTGTGTACTAAAATTTGCACTGCCCGGATTACTTGCACTATTACTCGCAATAATTTTCTATTCATATTAACGGATACACCAATCGAATATTATCACACGGAGTACTTACTGTTATTATCATATTACTCAACTAACCCCTGATATATAAACACCAGCACTCTTGATATAGTAACACTAGCCTCCTCACTACACAACATATGCCCTTAATGTTCTAGGATACTAGCTTCATCATTAGATCACCTCATCACACTTACTAGAACTCATGATCACTTGCACTTTCTATAATACACAAGTTTTACTTTACTCTCAAAGGGAGGCATATGGTTCCATATCTCGATTGATGTATACATATTTTCCTTTAAACCTTTTACAGATTGATACACTAATCAGTGATACACCACATATCTTCCATGACCAATCTGGATATTTCTCAACCCATGACACACTATTGGAATTTTCTAATACTCATGCTTCCACTTTCATAAAATTTTGCACTGACACTCAACACCCACTGTGCATCCTGCATACAATTTCTAGACACTTCTTTCACCTATTGCTTCCAACACATCACTTGCCTCAATATCAGGTAATATACCTATCACTAGTCATATACTGGTACACTCATATCAAACCACATATCAAGACCCTACTTTTATCGGTAACACAAGTCTTACTACTTAGCACAATGTATTCTTATTCCTTCACACTCTCCTATACACTTATGAGTATCCTCCTACTATGGCACACTTATTAATGTCCTGTATGCATATATATTTCTTTACTCTTGACACACCCAAGTATCAACCATCAAATTGAATATCATGCTCCATTAATTTTTAACACAATTTTCTTGATACTTAATTATTTACATGGATTATCCAACTACATGACTATCTAGGGCTGGCATGCTGACTCTGATACTAACTTCTGGAACCATCACTGATACTCTTTACTCCCCCTTCTACCTATAGTACCAATACTAACTATTAATGACACCTATCATAGAACTATTGCTACAAGGTACTATGCTATGGGTTAACTCTAGATTGATGCTTATTGCTCACATGTCCAACCAAGAAACACTTACAGACTCACAAGCCACACTCCCAAAAGTCAACACTAATACAAGACACAGACCTAATTGTCAGTCACCAATTATCACACTAACAAAGGACCCTAATGGAATAAAGCTCTATAAGGAATTGGACTAAGGACTGAAGGTATCTCTACTGCTAGGAAAAAAAATGATGGAACAAGATCCTATAATAACAGAAGTGGATAAGCATTAAGATGATACTTTAAGAACAAATTTAAGATATAACATGATAATCATACACGTCTGTCCAAAATCATGACACTCAGAATACTCGCCACGCCGGTGAACAAAGCTGCGATAAACGATAGATTTCATAACTTAGGTATGCAACTCTATAATCATGTCGTCTAGAATCCTTGCTGTGCCGACTAGTATAGTTGTGAGAAATTCTAAATTTTATAACCAAGATATATACATCCGAAATCAGGTACCTATGTTTTTGACACGCCAGCTAATATGGCTGCGATAAATTCTAGGCTCCATAACCAAAGAAACATTTTACCTTTCTTACTGTCCTCATCAACATATTTCATAAGATGATACCATAATTTTTGTCCATAAAGTTTATCTCGATATAAAATCAGACTCAACAACGACACCAAGAATTAAATTTAATAACTGATCAACAAGAATTAAATTCAATAACAACAAGTAAGAACGGACGAAAATAAGGGGAAGATTTAAATTAGAAATTATATTAAGATTCTCAAGGGTCGTCCAGGAATCTCTCAAATAATTTGTGATTGAGTATCCTCTCTCATCCTAGTATCCTATGTACAATATCCTATCACAGGCATGCAGTAGTACAACTAAGACGTCGCACTACCACGATATCGTACCACTTGCGAAGCCCGACCTGCATGGGCCACCACTAAAAATGTGTCACGACCCGCACCTGATATAAGGGCACGAGTACGTGGGTACATCCAGCCTATGCTGCAGCATCGGCAGTAGAACGCTGTCTAGGTCACAATACTATCTAATTAATCTCACATGAATATCCAACTCTATAAGGAGACACAAATATCACAATATAATGTGTAAATACTCAATCACAGAACTAAAGCACGATAAGATATCGAAGAAAATAAACAAAATACAACACAAGTCTAAATAACAAAAATAGTCTAACCTGCAAACAATAACATCCAAATCTCCATGTATGCCAAAAATAAGTCCTCTAAGTCGTAGTCTAAAAAAATATTTTCAGTCAGGATGGAGTTAAGTACAACCCAATAATAGTTCCAGTTAATTGATAAGGACTATAAAACAATAAATAGATGATGTTATATACTGAGAGAAGACAATAAATAAATGCAATGGCAAAATAAAGAGAACATGCAATATAGGCAATATGGTACAGTCATTGCATATATGAAATAAAGAGAAAGAACTACAACATCATATACGGGGTGATGTAGTATATGAACTTAAATGGAGAACTGTAACTATTCTAAGGGTTTGAAATAGTAGCTTCGATATGTGATCGGCTTGGGAACATATACGAGAGCTATATGGCCTCACTAATCATACGTGAGGTGTATGATTAATACTAACATAATTCTATACTTGTACAATAGGGATATAATCACATTTCTCACTAACTATTTCCTCGCCCCCAACTAGTACGGTCGATCCAACCATGACACGTCACGATACACGAGCAAGGTCTAATATATCATGTACAAGGTCTAATATCAATGTCTAATATTAATATTGTGTACAATGTCAACACAATAAACAATGCAATATCTCATGACTGAAGATCCAATCTAAATACTAGTCAGTGTAGCACAGTGTCAAGAATCAGATGTAACATTTCTAAATACTAGAATTATAGAAATTATTAAATAACAGAAATTATTAGAGAATGTACTCGCCTGGGGTTCTGAGCAGGCGATACCAATAGCCTGCTCCCGAAGTCTCGCAGAACTATCCAATGGTCCAATGACCTCCTAGGGATTAGGGCCGGCCATGTGTTCATTAGGATGTGGATGGCCTTTTGGGAAAATGGTTAGGATGTGTGATATATATATAAGAGTGTGTGTGGTGAGGATGGTGCTCCATTTTGGATGAAGGGCCAAGATTACTCATGAAGGAAAGTGTACAACCAAAAAAGTGGAGAGAGAGAGTTGGACTAGTCAAGGAGGGAGGGGGTTGGTTCTTCATGTGTTGGATCCAATGGAAGGTAGACACCTCATTGCCCTTTTGTATAAAAGTCCTAAATAATTGGAAAATTGCACAAAAAGTGAGAATTTGGATTTAATGAGGGAAAAAACCATGTTTAGTGTGATGTAATGGTTAAAAAGGGTGTGTGGTGTATAGTATGAGTCTTGAGGGTGTGAGTGGGGGTTTGGTTTGGTATTGGAACTAATTTTGGGTCAAGTTGGGTCCTTAGACCAATTTAATTAAAATTAATGTAAGTGGTGTTCTAAAAATAATTAGAAGTACATGGGGTTATAATTAGGTAAGACACAAGTATCATGGACATAGAATACTCAGAATAGAATATTGTCATAATTTAGGTTGCACAAAATGGGTCAAGATTGCGTCTCCAATTTCGATTGGAACATAAAAATATGTAAAGTCGAATTTATTTAGAAATAAAAATAATGTCTGCGACGAATACTGTGCGACTAAAATGAAGCACAAGTGAGCATAGTTATAAGTTACACAAAGGTCAGAATAGAATGCTGGCACGTTTAGGACAAGGGTGTAAAATTTGTTGGAAGGCCAAAGCTAGTGTAGCGCTCCAAATATCGAAACAACAGTAAGGTACAACAATTAAATATAATTATCGTAATAATTTATAACCTCAATATTTAATTTTCCATAATGCTAATTAAAATCTATACTCCTATAATTCGGTCAGGGGTTCATCTAGTGGGCTTCTAGGTCTAGTCTACTAACTCATGCATTAAAGAACACTATATAATATATATATATATATATATATATATATATATATATATATATATATATATATATACACATATCATGCAATTTTTTAAAAATAAATATACACAATACTTATAATAAATAAAATAACAAAAATATTCCTATTTTTAGGATGTGGTAGTAACAATTACAGTTTGCCTAATAATTGTATATGAACCTTTGAGGACTTCAAATGCCTCTTTCTTACTTGATTCTACGATGGATGAATGGACATGACTATCTCCTCACTCATTGACATCAAACAGAAGGGGAAGAAAATAGCTCACGAATTCATAGAGCATTACAGTCAAGCGACTCTGTAGTTGCCCCGTGGAATCCCTGACTCCACATTCATAGATGCCTGCAAGAAGAATATATTGCACGCAGTAAGACTCTGGACTGGCCCCACCCAGTTTCAAGATTGGACGACATTCATCATAGGTGTTGAACCCGCCGAAGGTGCCACGAAGGAAGCATGCTTGCTAGGACTACAAATGCTCAGCATAGAGGATAAAGGGAAATACCCTCTTAATAACGCAAGCAATCGCAATAACAAAGGAAAAGAAGGCCCTTTCTATAAGTGTCTCTAAACGACCTACCTCTCCAGCATCACAAAAACCTCTAGAGTCTTTAAAGCCCAAAGAAGAATATTTCTTTGATGAGAGCGATATCATCAGCATCTTCGACTGCTTAGTAAAAAGCAAGAAACTGTATTTGGAATATATCAAATGACCGGAGGAAGCCAATAAGATGGATGATCCCAAGTATTATCTCTTCCATCGTTACATTCATCACCCCACAAAAGAGTGTTATGTACTAAAAAGAAAGATCCAGCATTTGATAGACTCCAAAGCAATCACTCTTAATATTGACGAGAAGACTGTCTCCGCCAACTTAGTATCACTACAATTATAGGGATTTCCCAGCTAATGAAGTCCCAGGTAGTGTAATTCCAATAACTAGGGTTACCATGGAAATAGTCAATCTCCCGCTAGCTTAAGGCCAAATAGAAGGATTTGTGCCCCTTACCACACATCTTGGTGAAGTCATGTAGATTCATCCTGACTTGCTACCAGACTTGGAACATGAAGCAGTATCTTCCAACTCTAAGTCCAAGAAGAAAAGTTAGAAAAATAAGCCGTACAATATAATTTTTATCGATCACTACTCGAACGAGCGACCTCAGTTCAATCGGTACATCATGTAATCTATCTATCTTATGCAAAAGATAACATAATATCCAAAAGGCCGAAGGGGAACTTTGATAAAGGGCTGCGCATTCCTTTACCGCCCTAAGGGTTCCTAGCAAGTCCCTCAGCAAATTGGGATACAAGAGTGCCACCAAGCAAACTCGTCCAAAAAAGATATTTACAAGGAGGAAGGTTGGGGCTTATCACATGGTCCTTCTCTCTCCAATGCCTGAAGAAGAAGTAATGGCCGGCACCAAGTCCGAAAAAGAATATCTCAAGACTTATGAGTCTACTCTGGAAGATACTCATGTTGCACCTCCCACCTCTTTAACTCCTATTGCTCCAGTAGGTGTTGAATATGGTCCATCAAACCCCATAACAGAGAAAGGGAAACATAAGGAGGTGTGCTTCGACAAATATCTGAAGAAGAATCCATCCCAGGAACTTAAGAAGCCATACCACTTTAATATATTGGTGCAGCAGGCCAATACACCAGCTCAACTTTCCATATTTGAGTTGGTCCATCTATCGAAGTAGACCCATGATGCTTTGAGTGAGGCATTAATCCATGCAGATTCTTGCTTAGCTCAGCTCAAGATTCTTGACCAAGAGCCAATAGCATGTCCTCAGTGCCACAGCGTATTGGAAAAGATCCCTAATATCACTTTCACGTAAGATGACATGCTACTCAAAGACAACAAACATGACATGCCTCTGTACTACACCAGTTACATTGGTTCCATCTAAGTAAACCGAATTCACATCGATACAGGTTCATCACTTAGTATCATTCCTAAGATCTTTCTACGAGCTCTAAAAATACCAACGCATAACCTGCCAGCTACCACCACTAATATCCTGGGTTTCAATGCTGGAAGAAGTTGACCGCTGTAGAAGATACACCAAAAGTTTCAGATAGGCGATCATTGGACCGAAGTCACATGTTATGTGATCGACTCAGATATATCCTATAATGTCTTACTGGGACAACCATGGATACACGAGCACAAGATTGTACCATCCACCCTGCACCAGTATTTCAACACATTCAAAGGCATCGAAGCTTATTATTCTAACACTGTGCTATATACACCAGAGTACATGGGAGAGCAAGCTAATAAAGCTTTACATAAAGTTAATAATATTTTGAAGGAGAAATCTCTCATGATCCGAGTCAAAGGGCGTATTATTTGACCAACCCCTTCGGAGCCTCTTGTCATCAACCTCCGTAAGCCGATGCGTGAGAAGAAAGCGAATGAGCCACTGGTGATAAAACTCACTAAGAAAATACCTCCACTTGTTATTGACCTTCGTCGTAACAAGCAACTAATGCCAAAAAACTAACCTTTCATCATCAATCTCACTAATCATCAAGTTAAGCCTGAAGTTCTGTTGATTATGTAGAGGAGAAAGAAATTGTTTATTTTATAAATAAAGTGGATTCTCCTTTGCACTATATCGATATTGATCCCTTGGTGGAAGAGTTTTTAGAGGCCATGTATGCCTATGAGCCTCTATCCATAGCAGTCGCCTGACCATTTCAGAATGGTACATCATATAGTTTTCATGAAGATGCCTGCTTCATAGTCCAAGCAAGACAAAATGATCAACGTCAAATACTTTTTGGCAAGGGTAAGAAGAAAAAGATCACACATGCCGAAGATTATGATGATGATAGTGGAAAATTATAATTTTATCGTTACAGCCGGCCGACTAAGGATATTATTCAAAAAATGGGCTACAACTTGGAGTCTGACGAATGACTCAATTATGAAAAAGACAGACGTACCCCTATATGTCACCTCTCTTAAAAAGACAAGTTTAAAAATTATTACTAGAAAATCGGTCATGGTTTAGGGTACCTCTCACACCTCCAACAACTCCTGAAGGCTCAGAGTCATAGGATGAAACGTGTTCCCATTCATCTGACTCATCATTTTGGGATTCAGATTGAAACACCTATAAAGTATTCAAAAATGCTCTTTCTGTCAATATGGTGTCAGTCGATCCATATGATAAAGATGGTTCTGAAGTTACATGTAGGCAACTCTAGAGGGGGGTGAATATAATTATGTGTCAATAGTGACCAATTAAAACTGATTAAGACTTAGTCCAGTAAGCAACTACTAATAAAGAAAATAATCTGAGAATAATAATGCAAAAAGTAAATAGAGTAAGGAAGAGCAAACGCAAACACAGTGATATATCCTGGTTTCATGCATGGAGGACTAGTCTAGGCCCGAGAACTCTAAATCGAAGTTTGAATCCACTATGAGTGAAACACAAGCTTTGATCCGAAGGCTTTCCACTTCTTTACAGACACGAGATTTTGATCCGAAGCGCTCGACTACTTCAACTTCGCAGAGGTGGAACTTAGAATTTTCCAAGTGAGAATACTTTACAACTCTTGCACAACTTCTAAGTGAGGCATTAGAGTACTTCTTCCTCCCTTGTTCCAAATCCTCCTTAAGTTTAGCATTCTATTGGGTACTATCATCAAAGCAGTCAAGTGCTTCTTGTAAGCTAAGCTTAAGTTTGGAGATATAAACAGAATCGTCAGAACAGGAATAGTCTCTAGCTTTATTTAGTCGACAAGTAAGCTTTTTATTCTCAAGATGATAAGATTTAATCTCTTTTCTGGATTGCTTAAAATTATTCATAAGCATCTTGTGAACTTTAAATAAATTATTGAAAGCATCAGATAATTTATTATAAGAAAACTCTTCAATAAAGGATTATTTTGTACCTCATTTGATAATGCCGTTAAGCATACATTTGTAGCATGTTGAGGGCTTTTTTTTTCTGAATCGCTAGCTTTACTTTCATACCAGATGCTTGTATTTGTATATTTACAAGACGAAGAATCTTTTTTGTTTCATCATTCATATCAATTCTTTCTTTTTGCTTTGGAGAAATCTTTCATTATGTGGCCTGGCCTTCTGTAGGTATAGCAAATGAGTTATTCTTCAAGATCTTTCTTCTTTAGGTTTATTTTCACAAACTTCAAGAATCATTTGAAGATCCTATAAATTTGGGCCATATCCTCATTGTCTGAATCATTATCTGTTTCTTCATCTTCAGAAGAATCATCAGAGGATCTTTTGTGATGTGTCTTGAGTGCGATGGCCATCGCTTTGGGAGTTGACTCTGCTTTGAGGTTATTGAGGTCTAGCTCATGTGTCATCAGCTTTCCTATGAGTGTTTCTAGCATTATTGTGGTGAGGTCATTTCCTTCAATGATCGTCGTTGCTTTTGGGTTCTAGTTCTTCGAAAGTCTTCTACGTACTTTGCGTATCTTCTCATGGTTGCTGTACTTTTTGCTAAGAGATGATAGAGGATTGATGATGTCAAGAAACCTAGTGAACATCTGAGTGATGGTCTTATTTGATTTTATCTTGAATGTCTCGTACTCTTGTGTTAGTCTGCTTATCTTAGACTCCTTCACCTGAGTAGTTCCTTCATGAGTCACGTCAAGAAGTTTCCATATCTCATATGAAGTGGTACATGTAGATACTATGTTTGACTCAGTAAGATCTAAGGCATAAAATAAAGCTTTAACAGCTCTAGTATCAAGACTGGATTATTTCTTTTCTATATCAGTATACTTATCTTTAGGCTTGTCTATGAGATTACCATCTATAATAATTCTATCAGATTTTTTGTAGCCATCCTCAACTATTGATCAAAGGTCAAAGTCTAGTGATTTCAAATAAAAACTCATACGTGTCTTCCAGTAAGTGTAGTTGGTACCGTCAAATAGGGGTGACAAATTTATAAACTGGCCTTCACTATTATTGGTGTGGATTGGTCGTGTAGTTGCCAAAGATCATCTCTAAGGTGTTAATCTTTTATCAAGAGAACCTTGCTCTGATACCAATTGAAGTTATGTGTAGGCAACTCTATAGGGGTGAATAGAGTTATGTGTCAATAGTGACAAATTAAAACTGATTCAGACTATGTCCAATAAGCAACTACTAAGAAAGAAAATAATCAGAGAATAATAATACGAAAAGTAAATAGAGTAAGGAAGAGCAAACGCAAATACAGCGATATATCCTGGTTTCCCTCGTGGAGGACTAGTTCAGGCCCGAGAACTCTAGCTTGGAGTTTGAATCCACTATTAGTGAAACACAAGCTTTGATCCGAAGGCTTGCCACTTCTTTACAGATTAGAGCTTTTGATCCGAAGTGCTCGACTACTTAAACTTTGCAAAGGAAAAAATTAGAATTTTTCAAGTGAGAACACTTTACAACTCTCGCACAACTTCTAGCTGAATTATACTGAGGCACCTTAGGGGATTAGAAAGTTATGGCTAAGAAGATTTGAGCGAGTATGGCTTAGAAGAGTAGTGCTTGTAAGATTGAGACCTTGAAAGAAAAACGATAATTTTAAATGAGAGAATTTATGCTCTATTTATACTATTCTGGGTAGGCATAGTTCGGCCAGAGTTCTGTCCCCTAACGTTCAAAAATTAAAATATTGGATAGCTCGTTACAAGGTGGAACAAAAAATCTGGTTGCTGATTTTATGGGCACCGAGTTCGCCACGAGTTCGGTCAAGGACCGAGTTCGGCCTGAGTTCGGTTTGCCTCAGACTAGAAGCTCTATAACTGGGTTTGGTTTTAGTTTTGGTTGGGTTTTGGACTTGGTTGTTTGTTTAGTGGAGCTATAAAAAATATGTTGAGGGTTGATATGCCACAGTGCGACTCAACGTACATGTTTTCTATACTCAAACAAAATAGAAAATTACATAGCAGAAAACTAAAAGCACCGATGACACCAATCTTCTGACGCGTTCGCTGACTTGAAGATGTATTTTACTTGACGACGGTTTTCCAAAGATAAACAGATCTAGAAATCTGAATACCTTGATAGTAGCGGAACCCTCGGGTACGAGGCTCCAAATAAGTCATAGGCGGTTGGACGAAATCTTCTAGTATAATGCCATCTTTGGCTCATCATCATTTCATTGTTGCATATGTCCATGCTAGTTTTTGCTTATTACTTTCTGCAAGTACATGTTAGACGAACAAGGAAATATATAGAAGAAAATATTACATATCTGGACAATGCTGAGTTTAAGTAGAATATACTATAGTCATTGATCGATTATCATTATGCTAAACTTAATCGATTAGCCATATTCAAAAAATCAACTTAAACATTGGGCTAACAGGTTCAACTCTAGAACCCTTCAAAAATTATCCTTTAGGACCGTATGGCAACTCTATAGGGGGGTGAATAGAGTGCAGCAGAATAATTTACCCAATTAAAAAATAAGCAGAGTGAAGGCAGCTAATAACTAAAGGTATAAATGCAAGACAGTAATATAAAGCAGTAAGAGCAAGAGAGAGAAAATACAAACATCGCGATATATACTGGTCTTTCTCTAAGAGGACTAGTCCAATCCCGAGAAATCTTGCTCAAAATCGTTTTCACTATAATCACCAATAGTAAATCATAAGCTTTGATCTGAAGGTTTGCTGACTTCTTACAACCTCGAGCTTTGATCCAAAGGCTCGAAAGACTTTACATGTGCGTTTGATGCGAAGGACACACCGACTTTAAAGTAAAGAAAAAACTTGCTGAGCCAAGCTCATACAACTCTGACAGACTTGTAACCGAGATCACACTTGGCACTAGAAGGCTTGGGAGTTGATCTTGGAGATGGAAAAGGTTAAACCTCAGGGGTTTACTCACTTATAGGATAGAAAATTAAGAATGGTTGAGTAAGTAACAATTTGAAAATCTAAATATATTTATAGTGTATAGCAAACTGAATTTAGTCAGAGTTCGGTATAGATATTTTGAATATTTAAATGTTGGAACTACAAAATTAATGATTAACAACTAGCCAGATTCTGTATTTAAGAAAGACCAAGTTCGGTCTGAATTCAGCCCGAGTTTGATCTGAGTTCGGTCCGAGTTTGGTTAGCCTCATTCCAGAATGCTCTAAGCTTTTGTCAGGTTTGTTTTGATCTGATTTTGGGTGTATAGGTTTCAGGCTATTTAAGTGGACTGAGTTACTTTCTAGTTGCCAGTGCGACTCGTTGTAAATAAGTCCTAGACTCAAAAAAATATAAGATTACATAGATAAAAACCAAGAGCACCGATGAAGCCAATCTTCTAAAACATCTGCTGACTTGAAGATACTTTTTATCATGCTCCAGATCCAAAATACTAGAGAGCGGGGGAATGACTCAGCCAACCACACATAACGGAATACCGAAGCAACCCTATAAGCCCCCTCGACCAAATTTAGGCCTACGTAGCTTAGATAGAGAGACTAGGGTTAGTTGGAATCCAATTAGAATTAAAACACAGTGTTTTATATTTATTGTGCAATATTTTAACCACTTAGTGCACCTTACCGTAGCTTCGATATTTGGAGCACTACACTAGCATTTATCTTCAAACAAATTTCCCACACTTTTCCTAGACAAGCCAACCTTCCATTCTAAGATTTGTGTAACTCATAAATACTTTCTCTTGTGCTTCATTTTAGTCGCACAATATTCGTTCCAAATGTCCATGTTTAAATCCAAATAAATCTAACTTTGCATCTTTGTCCGTTCCAATCGAAATTGGAGACCCAACCTTGACCCATTTTATTCAACCTAAATATTGACAATATTCTATTTTGAGTCTGCTACGTCCATGACACTTGTGTCCCACCAAATTTTAAACCTATATATTCCCAATTGATTAAAGAGCATCACTTACACTAATTTTTAATTAAATTAGTATGATGACCCAACCTCACCCAAAACTAGACCCAACCTAGCCCATCTATACCTTACATTCCTTCATGTGAATATTTTCCCACTCCAAGTAGCCTTACCCGGCCCAATTCCTGAGGACAACCCCTCTCTCTCTCATATATAAATACAACTCTCTCTCACTAAACCCTAAAAAAACTACCCTAACCGAAACCCTAGCTTTTTCGCAACCGGCCGCCCCTCCTTCCCCGACCACCTCTGCTCAACGACTATGCCTAAGTCACTATCTCCTTCGCCTGTCTCGCCGACCTCGACCACTACAAAATCTACCACCGTCAGCCTCCTCCTCCTCTATCTTTGTTCATCATCAACACCATCACCAACCCGACACCATCACCACCCTCAACCTGACTCCACCGCCACCTTCTTTATCACCCCCTCCACCTTAGCCACCAGCGCCACCGTTGTCCCCGTCACCATCTCCATCGCCCAAGCACCACCATCAACAATCACCAACACCCTCATCACCATCACCATCCACATCCCGACCACCATCACCAACTCTATCATCACCTTCACCCGCACCATCCACATCCCGACCACCGCCACCTTAGACCACCACCTGTCATGCCCCAGTCCCAAAAATATAATGGACCAGGCCACGTGGCAATAGCCAGCTGACACGTCTCTGAGGATATCCCAATTTAATGGATCCTAACGAAGAGTGCTACGCTGTCCTAAATTACTAATAAGTCCAATATCAACATCAACAGGTAATCTAATCTCATCCACAAATATAATCCAAAAAGGACTAAAATAAATACTGATAGATAAACGCCAGTCTCAAATATCATAGTACAACTAAAAATGTCTGGTGGGAACAAACCCACTACTATGACGAAATAAAAGTACTGAATGACAGATAAAAAGAGTAATGACTAGGGCATCGGCTGACTAGATAATGATGGTCCAATCCTAGGCAGAAGGTCTACCAAATAATCATGGAAACTCTGACGGTAGCACCTCTAGCTCCTCCGTAGTCGCGTACCTCATCTCATGTCCGGGTTCATATACTGTGGGATAATATGTCTCGTCCAAATCTGGAAAGAAACCAGGTCCTCAGAGGGACGTAACAAGATACATAGAAGCATGCCATATATAAATATAGAATAAAATAAATAAAAGGGTGTGCTAACCATCTAAGTGAAAGCAATGTGAGGACACCTTTGGTACGTATGGGTAGACGTAGGCATAACGTCCATACCGCTCCGAAGAACGGGGAATCTGCATAGTATATAACGTCCATACCGCTCCGAAGAACGGGGAATCTAAATAGTATAACGTCAATACCACTCCGAAGAATGGTGAATCTGAATAGTATAACGTCCATACCGCTCCGAAGAACGGGGAATCTGTATAAAAGGAGTCATTGGATCCGTGGCTCCTCCGGATACTATGAATTCTAATGTGTGTATCCCATACGCCTACTAGTTATCCTTCCCGCCCAATGTAGATATACATGCCGAATACTCGATGTGCATACCACGTATATATATGCCAAGTCTCTACAAATCATAAAATTCTTAATTACGTACTAACCGTGATGCATGTCACACGCACCGATAGCTAGTCGAGTACGCGAACCCGCATCCCAATATGAATTTGTCACTGTGAAACATGTAAGAGTGTCAGGTCTCGGAAGATATCGGAGTATCCTCCTAATGGGGTGAGTCTATTAGTGACTAGGTCAAGTACACTACTCATCAACGCATCCGTCGACTGTACCCGAGTCAATCTCGGACGTGCACAGTTGTATAAAAGAAAATAACAAGATATAATACAATATTTGCATATTTTAAATTAAACAGTAAATATGACAAGGTATCTTGCCTGGGTCCTCAAGTTGCGAATGCTAATAGCCTGCTCCTGCAGTATCTCCTGGCAGGCCCAGTGACCCTAAACATACAATATAATATAACAATTCTAGCATCAGACATTAAAGCAATATACACAAAACTATGACGCTGCTCTTAGGTACTGACGCAAGATCACGGCTGGTCGACTACAGAGTCGCGTGTGCATGTAGCTAAAATGCACACATGCCCTATCCTCTGTCACCGTGTATCTCACGACAATAAATTATTAAAGTTATAGGTTTTATGGAGCTGCTTATGTTTGTACAAAATACATGTCCTTATTTCTCATGTTACAGTGTACTTGGTCTATGTCTAGGTTTTTAGGTGAATTCCAAGTCCTTAATAATAGGTCATAACATTAGGGTAATTATTAACGTATTAATTACCATCTAGTCTAATTAAACATACATACACACATATAGGGTTTTATATTAATTAGTTTGTGTCCATGTAATGACACACGACACGACGACTCTATGACACGATGATACAACTATATAATGATATAATGACGAAAAGAATGAAGGAAGCGTGTACCTAGTTGGCTGAACGAGGGAGGGGGTCTGTGCTCGTCGACTGGCAGTCCTCCGGCGTTCGGCGGAGCTCCGGCCGTCGTGCGGGCAAGCAACGACAGCGGGTGCAGCAGTCACAGCAGCGGCAGCAGCCTTGGCAGCAGTTGCTAGCGGTTGAGGGTGGTGCTGGTCGTGGGGAAGGGGGTGCTGGTCGGGCTGACAATGGTGGTTGGCGGTGCTGGAGGCGGTGGTCAGGGCTGGGGTCAGTTAGGATCTGGGCAGTCGGGTTGGTGATGGGGGTGTTGATGTGGATGATGGTGAAGGTGGAGGCGGTCGGTGCAGGTGATATTGGGGTGGTGGAGACGATGGTCAGGCGGGTGGCAGAGGCGATGGTAGTCCGACGGCAGAGTTTGGTGGTGATCGGGGTCGAGTTGATCGGGTTGGGGAGGGTGTTGATGATGGTGAAGGGGATGTGATGATGGTGGAGGGGATGTGATCTGGCGGGTGCAGGCGGCCTGGGGGGTGGTCCGACGGCTAGGGGAAGTACAGGCGGAAGAGGGGATGTTGTGGTGGCGGCCTAAGGTAGTGGTGGTGTTGTCTGGTCTGGGAAGGGAGAGGGTTGCTCAGTTTTGGAGCAGGGTTGCTCGGCTTGGAGTTTAGCTATATGGTTTTTAGGGTTTTAATTAGAGAAAAATATATATTTATATAGGAGAGCGGGAATTATGGGCCGACCTCGAGATTTGGGCCGGCCAGGGCTCTTTGGGGTGGGAACTTGTCTACATGAAAGGGTGTAGGGTATTCATGGGCTTGGTTGGGTCTAGCTTTGGGTGAGATTTGTCCCTAATTTAATTTAATTAAAAACAAATGCACACGACGTTCTTTTAACGAATATTGTGCAGCTAAAATGAAGCACAATATCGAGTGTTTAGGAGTTACACAAGGGTCACATGGGTAGTCTGGCATGTCTAGAAAATGTGTATTTAATTTGTTTGAAGGTAACTACTAGTGTAGCGCTCCAAACATCAAAGCAATGGTAATATGTATTAAGACATATAATTGTTGCACATTAATTCTAATGTATCCAAATTAATCCTAGTCTCTCAATCTAAATTAAATAACCATAGATTTGGTCGAGGGGGTTTACAATCTACCCTCCTTAGATTATTTCGTCCTCAAAATTAAAATATACGTATGGTAAGAACTACTGACTAAAATTAAAATGCTACTACATACATAGGCCTTCAAAGAGATAGAGATAACGCTGTCGAATATCCTTCTCGCGTTCCCAGATCAACTCGCCTGGTGCATGATGCCTCCATGCGACACGAACTAGAAGAATAGTCTGACCTCGCAATACCTTCTCGCTTCTGTCCATAATCTCAACATGCTCCTCTTGGTATGATAAACTCGGGCCGACTGTGATCTCTGAATGGTCAAGACATGACTCGGATCTGGTATGTACCTCCTTAGCTGGGATACATGGAAGACGTCATGAACTCCTTCTAAGGTCTGTGGTAAGGCTAACCTGTAAGCAACCTCTCCGATGCGTTCTAACACATCGAATGGTCCGATGTATCTCAGACTCAGCTTTCCTTTGCCTCCAAACCTGATAGTTCCTCGAGTGGGAGAGAATTTCAAAAACACATGATCTCCAACTTGGAACTCTAGGGGTCTTCGATGTGCATTTGCCCAATGCTTCTGCCTGTCCTGTGTTGCTCGCAGGTGCCCTTGGATCTTCTTTACCTTCTCTATTGTACGAACAACCAACTCTGGACCTAGAATCTATCTCTCGCCTATATCGCTCCAATATACTGGGGAACGACACTTCCTTCTATACAATGCTTCATAGGGAGCTATCTGGATGCTCGTTTAATATCTGTTATTATAGGAAAATTCGACCAAATGCAAATGGTCCTCCCATGATCCTCCAAAATTAAGCATGCACGCTCTTAACATGTCTTCCAATGTCTGAATGGTGCGCTCGGACTGGCCATCTGTCTGCGAGTGATATGATGTGCTAAACTTCAGGCAGGTACCGAGACTCCCTTGCATACTTTGCCAAAAGTAAGATATAAATCTCGTATCCCTGTCAGACACTATACTAACTGGCACTCCATGCATTCACACAATCTCCCATCATGTACATATCTCCTAAGACCTCTGTTGATTACCCCACTTTAAAGGGTAAAAAGTGAGCGGACTTGGTGAGTCTATCCACGATTATCCATACTGTATTGTGACCACTAGGACTCCTCGAAAAGCCTGTAACAAAGTCCATAGTGATGTGCTCCCATTTCCAATCCGATATCGGGAGCGGTTGATGTAATCCTGCAGACCTCTGATGCTCAGCCTTGACTTGCTGACACACCACGCACTTTGCCACAAAGCGGGCTATCTCTCTCTTCATTCCATGCCACCAGTAGTAATGCATCAAGTCTCTGTACATCTTCGTGCCTCCTGGATGAATAGAGTATGTTGAACTGTGTGCCTCCGATATCAGCACCTGACGAAGCTCTCCATTCGGAACATAGAGGTGATCTCCACATCTCAAAGTTTCGTCTTCATGTATATGTAATCCTGTCTGTATTCCGGCCTCTGTCCTCTGTCGAAGCCTCTGGAATATGGCATCTGTCGGCAAAGTAGCCTTGATCCTCTCCACTAATATCGATTGCAACTGGAAACTCGATAACTGTCCGTCTACTCTGGGCATAACGACCTCTATACCCATCTGCTTTAGATCTCTCAACAGATGTTATTGGGTAGTCAAGAAGAATGCCATGGGTCTTCTGCTCAATACGTCAGCTACTACGTTGGCCTTTCCCGGGTGGTACTGTAGCTCAATCTCAAAGTCTGTCATTACCTCGAGCCAACATCTTTGTCTCTGGTTCAGGTCCTTCTGGGTGCAGACGTACTTCAGACTCTTATGATCAGTGAATATCTCCACTCTTTCTCCGTATAGGTAGTGCCTCCAAAGCTTCAAAGCAAAGATTACTGCGGCAAGCTCCAAGTCGTGAGTAGGATAGTTCTTTTCATGGGTCCTTAATTGTCTAGAGGCATAGGCCACAACCTTTCCATACTGCATCAAGACACATCCTAATCCTTTCCCAGATGCATCACTATAGATAACGAATCCTCCGAGTCCAGAAGGTATGGTCAAGATAAGTGCCGTAGTCAGACGCTTCTTTAGCTCATCAAATGTTGTCAGACACTCCTCTGTCCAGGTGAACTCCTGCTCCTTATGGGTCAAGCGGGTCATCGGTTCTGCGATCTTCGCAAAGTTCTCTACGAACCTCCGGTAATATCCGACAAGTCCTAGGAAACTTCTCACCTCTGAGACATTGGTAGGGGTTGGCCATGTATCTACTGATGAAATCTTTGCCGGATCTATTGAAATACCATCTCTTAAGATAACGTATCCAAGAAATGCATCACGATCTAGGAGGAACTCACACTTGATCATCTTGGCATAAAGCCTCTCTCTCCTCAGCATCTCTAACACTAGTCTTAAGTGCTCTACGTGCTCCTCGTGGCTCTTCGAATACACTAAGATGTTGTGAATGAAGACTACCACGAACCGGTCTAGGTACTGGTGGAATACTCTATTCATCAAGTTCATAAATACGGCAGGCGCATTTGTCAGTCAAAAAGGCATCACTAAGAACTCGCAGTGACCATAACGAGTCCTAAATGCTGTCTTTGGAATATCTTCTCTTTGTACCTTTACCTGATGATAACCCGATCTTATGTCGATCTCTGTGAACACCACTGCTCCTGTCAGCTGGTCGAACAAATCATTAATTTACGGCAGGGGTACTTGTTCTTGATAGTCAACGCATTAAGGGCTCTGTAATCAATGCACATACGTACTGTCCCATCCTTCTTAGATACAAACAATACTGGTGCTCCCCAGGGTGATGCACTAGGACAGATAAATCCCTTGATCTGTAACTCCTCTAACTGTAACTTTAGCTCATCTAGTTCCTTCTTCGCCAATCAGTATACATTTAAAGATACCGGTGTTGCTCCGGGTACTAGCTCAATAGTGAATTCCACGTCTCTATCTGGCGGTAAGCTTGGCAACTCCTCCGGGAAAACATCCTCAAATTTTGTAACTATCGGTGGAGATACCATCTCCATAGCCATGTAAGCTCCAGCTGACTGTCCTACTCCTTGCTCGATGGTTCCTCGTATGTACTCGAACTCCGGTTGATCTGGCGGTCTAAAAGTGATGCTACCCTTCCGGCAGTCTAATACGGCATTATACTGGCTTAACCAGTCCATGCCTAGCACAACGTCAAAGTATGGCATGTATAATACCAAAAATTGCGCTCTCATCTCTCTTCCACACACGACTACCGAGCATGTTCTAATAGTGCTGGTAACCGGCACGATGCCTCCTCCGGTAAGAATCTTCTAACTCTTAGGTAAGGGGAAAGTAGCTACTCTAAGCATTGCTATGAATCTACTAGATATGAAAGATAGTGTAGCTTTAGAATCAAATAATGCAGTCACAGGTAATGATTCAACTAAAATGGTACATGTGATAGCTTCCCCTTATGTTTCCTTCTCAGTAGCTGCTAGTGCAAAGGCCTGTCCGTACCTCTGCCCTCCGGCCTGCTGTCTGGTTTGATCAAACTGTGCCTACTATGGGGCCCAGGGTGGTCCCCTCTGAAATCCCCAGGGTGCTGGTGGACGCTGGCCTCCTGGCGGGGATAGTATCCTAGGGCTGGTGCTGCTGGCCTCGGTCCTGTTTGGGGTGTTATATCTCTGCGCTGTGGGCAGTCTCGGGCATGGTGCTGGCTTGCTCCATAAATTATGCATATCCCCAGTCTCTTTTGGCAGTCCTTCTGGAAATATCCTCTTTTACCACAGTAGTTGCAAGTTGGAAGCTCATTTTGCTGGTATGGTGCTGTCCTCTGTTGTGTTTGCTCTCCGGAATGACGGATCGGTCCTCCTGCTCCGGGCTGGGCTCTGGCTGGTGTGATCGTGCTGGAACGTCTTGCTCCTCGGCCGATGGCCTCCTGGATCCTCGCCTCTGAAAGAACCTCCTCATAAGAAATCCTCTCCTGGGTGGTGGTATACCTCTGTAGCTCGAAAGTGAGGCCGTAATGGAATCTCTGGGCCTTCTCTAGGTCGTTGGGTATCAAGACAACACCAAATCTGCTAAGACAGCTAAACTCCACGTTGTATGCGTCTACAGTCATATTCCCTTGTTCTAGATGTAGGAACTGGGAGTACAGGATATTTCTGACTGTAGCCGGGAAGTACTTCGTATTGAAGTATTCTAAGAATTGTTCCCATGTCTGGGTCTTGCCTACACTGCGCTCAATAGAATCCCACCAGTGATGGGCGTTGCCTTTCAGTTGGGCCCTCATTGCGGTCATCCAAAGGTCTGGATGTAGCTGAGAAGCCTCTAGTAGCATCTCAGTGTTGGCGACCCAATCGGAGATCTCCTCTACAGTCTTGTTGTCCAAAAAAGTATCTGGCCCCATCTGGTGGAACCATCGTACTGTACCACATGTCTAAGCTGCTGGAGGTACTGGTACGGGTGCTGGGATATGTCTTCTCTCTAGAACGGCCATCAAACTCTGTCTCAACGTCTCGGTCTAGTGCCACTGTGCCTGCATTATAGTATAAAAAAACTGAAGCATCTGTGGCTGTCCATATGATGGGGGCATCGGGGCTGGATAGGGTGGAGGTTGTGGTAATGGAACCTCTGGCTGTGCGGTAGGTGTCTCCTCAGATGTCGGCATCTCGATATACGACATCGGCGTAGTCCCCAAAGTCTGGCCCTCAAAATATTGCATGGGGATCGTCTATGAAGTATATCCCTCGTACTGCTGTGTAGGATCGCCCTGAGAAGTATCGAGCCAATGTATCAGCGGGGCCTGTAGAGTTACCGGGGCCTGTGATGGTAGTTGCACTCCAGGTGGTCCCTGGGATATCTTCTCTCTCTGGGTGGTGTCGGCTGCCACCATGGCACTGGGTGCTCCTCGTCCACTGCGTAAGTTCATCTTGCTGCAAGAGATAGGACTTCATTAAAAAGAGTACGGAATCAAGCAAACATGATGCAGATATTTAGAAGTAATACGAAGGAATTTCAAAGACGTAATCAAAGTGGATGAGACCTAATAATTTCTATCCTATTGCAGGCATCACTAGGCATGTTACCATACCACAAGCGATAATGTCGACCTGCATGGGCCACCACTAAAACTATGTCATGCTCCAGTCCCAAAAATATACGGGACCAGGCCACGTGGCAATAGCCAGCTGACACGTCTCCGAGGATATCCCAATTTAATGGATCCTAACGAAGAGTGCTATGCTGTCCTAAATTACTAACAAATCCAAGATCAACATAAATAGGTAATCTAATCTCATCCACAAATATAATCCAAAAAGTACTAAAATAAATACTGGAAGATAAACGCCAGTCTCAAATATCATAGTACAACTAAGAATGTCTGGTGGAAATAAACCCACTACTATAAAGAAATAAAAGTACTGAATAACAGATAAAAAGAGTAATAACTAGGTCATCGACTGACTAGATAATGATGATCCAATCCTAGGCAGAAGGCCTACCAAATAATCACAAAAACTCTAACGGTAGCACCTCTAGCTCCTCTGCAGTCGCGTAGCTCATCTCTTGTCCGGGTTTGTACACTGTAGGATAATATGCCTCATCCAGGTCCTCAGAGGGACGTAACAAGATATATAGAAGCATGCCATATATAAATACTGAATAAAATAAATAAAAGGGTGTGCTAACCATCTAAGTGAATGCAATGTGAGGACAACTTTGGTACGTATGGGTAGGCGTAGGCATAACGTCCATACCGCTCCAAAGAACGGGGAATCTACATAGTATATAACGTCTATACCGCTCCGAAGAACGGGGAATCTGAATAGTATAACGTCTATACCGCTCCGAAGAACGAGAAATTTTAATTGTATAACGTCCATACCGCTCCGAAGAACGGAGAATATGCATAAAGGGAGTCATTGGAATCGTGGCTCCTCCGGATACTACGGATTCCAATGTGTGTATCCCATACGCCTACTAGTTGTTCTCCCCGTCCAATGTAGATATACAAGCTGAATACTTGACGTGCATACCACGTATCTATATGCCAAGTCTCTATAAATCATAAAATCTTGAATTATGTACTAACAGTGATGCATGTCACACGCACCAATAGCTAGTCGAGTACGCGAACCCGCATCCCAACATGAATTTGTCACTGTAAAACATGTAAGAGTGTCAGGTCTCAAAAGATATCGGAGTATCCTTCCAATGGGGTGAGTCTACTAGTAACTAGGTCAAGTACACTACTCATCGACGCATCCGTCGACTACACCCGAGTCAATCTCGGACGCGCACAGTTGTATAAAAGAAAGAAACAAGATATCATACAATATTTTTATATTTTAAATTAAACAGTAAATATGGCAAGGTATCTTGCCTGGGTCCTCAAGCTGTGAATGCCAATAGCCTGCTCCTGCAGTATCTCCTGGCTGGTCTAATGACCCTAAACATATAATATAATATAGCAATTCTAGCATCAGACATTAAAGCAATATACACAAAACTACGACGCTGCTCTTAGGTACTGACGCAAGATTACGGCTGGTCGACTATAGAGTCGTGTGTGCACGTAGCTAAGATGCTCACGTGCCCTGTCCTCAGTCATCGTGTATCTCACGACAATAAATTATTAAAGTTATAGGTTTTACGGAGCTGCATACGTTTGTACAAAATACCAGTCCTTATTTCGCATATTAAAGTATACTTGGTCTATGTCTAGGTTTTTAGGTGAATTACAAGTCCTTAATAACAGGTCATAACATTAGGGTAATTATTAACGTATTAATTACCTTCTAATCTAATTAAACATACAAACACACATATAGGGTTTTATATTAATTAGTTTGTGTCCATGTAACGACACACGACACGATGACTCGATGACACGATGATACAACTATACAACGATACAATGAAGGAAAGAATGAAGGAAGCGTGTACCTAGTTGGCTGAATGAGGGAGGGGGTCTGAGCTCGTCGACTGGCTATCCTCCTGCATTCGACGGAGCTCCGGCCGTCGTGCGGGCAACCAACGACAGTGGGTGCAGCAGTCACAGCAGCGGCAGCAGCAGCCTTGGCAGCGGCTGCTGGCGGTTGAGGGTGGTGTTGGTCGTGGGGAAGGGGGTATTGGTCGGGCTGACAATGGTGGTTGGTGGTGCTGGAGGCGGTGGTCAGGGCTGGGGGTGGTCGGGATCTGGGCAGTCGGGTTGGTGATGGGGGTGTTGATGTGGATGATGGTGTAGGTGGAGGCGGTCGGTGAAGGTGATGTTGGGGTGGTGGAGACAGTGGTCAGGTGGGTGGCGGAGGCGATGGTAGTCAGGCGGCAGAGTTTGGTGGTGATCGGGGTCGAGTTGATCGGGTTGGGTAGGGTGTTAATGATGGTGAAGGGGATGTGATAATAGTGGAGGGGATGTGATTTGGCGGGTGCAGGCAGCCTGGGGGGTGGTCCGACGGCTAGGGGGAAGTACAGGCAGAAGAGGGGTTATGGTGGTGGCGGCCTGAGGTGGTGATGGTGTTGTCCGGTCGGGGAAGGGAGAGGGGTGCTCAATTTTGGAGGAGGGTTGCTCTGCTAGAAGTTTAGCTATATGGTTTTTAGGGTTTTAATGAGAGAAAAATGTATATTTATATAGGAGAGCAGGAATTATGGGCTGACCTCAGGATTTGGGCCGGCCAGGGCTCTTTGGGGTGGGGGCTTGTCTACATGAAAGGGTGTTGGGTGTTCGTGGGCTTGTCTACATGAAAGGGTGAGATTTGTCCCTAATTTAATTTAACTAAAAACAAATGCACACGGCATTCTTTTAACGAATATTGTGCAGCTAAAATGAAGTACAATATTGAGTGTTTAGGAGTTACACAAGGGTCAGATGGGTAGTCTGGCATGTATAGGAAGTGTGTATTTAATTTGTTTGAAGGTAACTACTCGTGTAGCGCTCCAAACATCAAAGCAATAGTAAGGTGTATTAAGACATATAATTGTTGCACATTAATTCTAATATATCCAAATTAATCCTAGTCTCTCAATCTAAATTAAATAGCCCTAGATTTGGTCGAGGGGGTTTACACCACTACCCTGACCGCCGTTCCCCCGTGGCCATTCTCTACCGCTAGCCGTCGCCGCCTGCCGCTGCAGCTACTACCGTTGCTGTAAGCCGCAACCAAGGATGCTGTTACTGCTGTCGAGCACTGTGCTCGCCGGAGCTCTGCCCTCCCTCGTCGGAGAAAGGTCGCAGACGAGTCAAAGACCCCCCTCTCGGCCATGACTAGGTAAACATATTATTGTCTTCTTTTCTTCGTGTGTTATTGTGCCATTGAATGGACACGTGTAAAGTAATGTGAAACCCTAAGTGCAATATGTGTGTGTGTGTGTGTGTTTATTTTAGATTAGTAATTAATGTGAGTAATTACTCAAAAATAAAAATGACTATTTTAATTTGAACACTATGTTGACCTAAAAGTTTAGACATTGGCCTGGTCACTACAATGACTTCCTTTATACAGATACCGTATTCTTCGGAGCGATACGGACGTATATATTTGCAGATACCTTATTCTTCAGAATGATGGACGTTACATGTACAGATATCTCGCTCTTCGGAGTGTGGACGTTATGCCTACACCTACCCATACGTTCCAATATTGTTCTCATATTGTATTCACTTAGATGGTTAGCACACCCCTTTATTTTATTCAGTATTTATATATGGCATGCATTTTTGTATCTTGTTACGTCCCTCTGAGGACTTGGTTTCCTTCCAGATTTGAACGAAGCATATTATCCTACCGTATACGAACCCGGGCAGGAGACGAGGTACGTATCCGAGGAGGAGCTTGAGGTGCTTCCATCAGAGTTTCCTTGATCATTGGTAGGCCTTCCGCCTAGGACTGGAGCATCCGTATCTAGTTAGCTGCTGCTCTAGTCGTATTCTTTTTTTTGTCTTTTAGTACTTTTATTTCGTCATTGTAGTGAGTTTGTTCCCATCAGACATATCTGGATTATACTATAACATTTTAGTGTTTGCCCTTATTTTTCAATATTATTTTAGTACTTCTTGTTTATATTATGGATGAGTTAGACATTACCTGTTGTATGATAGTATAGGACTTGTTAGTATTTTAGGATAACATAGTACGCTTCGTCGGATCCATTAAATTGGTTAATCTCTCGGAGACGTATTAGCTGGCCATTGCCACGTGGCCTGGTCCCGTATATTTTGGGACTGGGGTATGATATAGTTTTAGTAGTGGCCCATGCAGGTCATGTTTATCGCTTGTGGTATTGTAACATGCCCAGTGAGCCTACAATCGGATAAAAATTACTAGATCTCATCCACTTTGATTACGTCTTTGAACCTCCTTCATATTTTTGAATATCTGCATCCTGTTTGTTTGTTTTCATACTCATTTAATAAAGTTCTATCTCTTACAGCAAGATGAACTTGTGCAGTGGATGTGGGGCATACGATGCCATAGTGCCAACCGCCACAACACAGAGGAAGAAGACATCCCAGGGACCACCCCGAGATCAACCACCATCCCATAGGCCCCGCTGATACATTTGCACCAGACTTCTCCTGACGATCTGACGCAGCAGCACGAGGGTCAGACTTCTCATACTATCCCGATGCAGCACTTCGAGGGCCAGACTTCGAGGGCTACGCTGATGCCACAGCCTGAGAGGCTGACATCGGAGGAGACACCTACGACGCAGCCGGAGGTCCCATTGCCACCACCTCTACCATTTCCATCTCAGATGCCACATCCGGAGGGACAGTCGCTGATGTTCCAGTTCTTCCAGACTATGATACAGATGCAGTGGCATCAGACCGAGACGTTGAGAAAGAGTTTGATGGCAGTTCTGGAGAGGATACCTGCCCAAGCACACGTAACAACACCTATACCAGTTCAGCCAGCTGGTACTGTTAGAGGATTTTACCAGATGGGCCTGGATACCTTTTTGGGCAGCGAGACCGCAGAGGAGATCTTTGATTGGGTCGCCAATACGGAGATGCTACTGGAGGCTTCTCTGCTACATCCAGACCTTTAGATGGCCGCAATGAGGGCCCAACTGAAAGTCAACGCCCATCACTGGTAAATTTCCATAGAGCGCAGCGTCGGCAAGACACAAACATGGAAGCAGTTCTTAGAGTACTTCAATGTGAATTATTTCCCGACTACGGTCAGGAATGCCCTATATCCCCAATTCCTGCACCTGGAGCAAGGAAATATGATCGTAGACGCATACGACGCAGAGTTTAGTCAACTTAGCAGATTTGGTGCCGCCTTGATACCCAACGACCTGGAAAAGGCCAGGAGATTCCATCACGGCCTGACTTTCTAGCTGCAGAGGTACACTACCACCTAGGCGAGGATCTCTTATAAGGAGGTTCTTTTAGAGGCAAGGATCCAGGAGGCCATTGGAAGAGGAACAAGGCATTCCAGCACGACCGTACCTGCCAGACCTCAGCCCGGAGTAGGAGGACCGATCCGTCGTCCGGGAACGCAAACACAGCAGAGGACAGTGCCATACCAGCACAAGGAGCTTCCGACTTGTCACCATTATGGCAAGAAGGGGCATGTTGTCAGAGATTGCCGGAAGAAGCTTGGTTTATGCATGATATGTTGAGTGAGTCAGCACCTTGCCAGAGATTGCCCACAGCGCAGGGATGCAGTACCGCAGACAGGACAGAGGCCAACAGCACCAGTCCTGAGGATACTACCCCCGCCAGGAGGTCAACGTCCACCAGCACCCGGAGGATTTTAGAGGGGACCACCCTTGGCCCCACAGGAGGTACAGTTTGATCGAGCCAGATAGCAGGCCGGAGGGCAGAGGCACGGGCAAGCCATTGCACTAGCAGCGACTAAGGAGGAAACAGAAGGGGAAGCTATCATAGGTACCTTTTTAGTTGCGTCATTACCTGCGACTGTGTTGTTTGATTCTGGTGCTACACTATCTTTCATATCTAGTAGTTTCATAGCTATGCATATAGTAGCTACTTCCTCCTTACCTAAGAGTTGGAAGATTCTTACCGGAGGAGGCATCGTAACGATTACCAGCACTATTAGAACGTGCTCGGTAGTCGTGTGTGGTAGGGAGATGAGAGCACAATTTTTGGTATTCCCGATGCCAAACTTTGACGTTGTGTTAGGCATGGACTGGTTGAGCCAGTACAATACCGTACTAGATTGCCGGAGGGGTAGCGTCATTTCTAGACCGCCAGATCACCCGAAGTTCGAGTACAAGCGAGGGACCATCGGGCGAGGAGTTGGACAAACAGCTGGAGCTTACATGGCTATGTAGATGGCACCCCCACCGATAGTTACGGAGTTCGAGGATGTTTTACCGGAGGAATTGTCAGGCTTACCGCCAGATAGAGACATGGAGTTCACTATTGAGTTAGTTCCCGGAGCAGCGTCGGTATCTTCAAATGTGTACCGGATGGCGAAGAAGGAACTGGATGAGATGAAGCTACTGTTAGAGGAGTTACAAATTAAGGGATTTGTCCATCCTAGTGCATCACCCTGGGGAGCACCAGTATTGTTTGTACCAAAGGATGGGACAGTTAGTATATGCAATAATTACAGAGCCTTTAATGCTTTGACTATCAAGAACAAGTACCCCTGCCGTGGATTGATGATTTGTTCGACCAGCTAACGAGAGCAGTGGTGTTCACGAAGATCGATTTAAGATCGGGTTATCATCAAGTAAAGGTGCGAAGAGAAGACATTCAAAAGACGACATTCAGGACTCGTTATGGTCACTACGAGTTCTTGGTGATGCCTTTTGGACTAACAAATGTGTGTTCAGTATTTATGAACCTGGTGAATAGAGTCTTCCACCAGTATCTGGACCAGTTCGTGTTAGTCTTCATTGATGACATCTTGGTGTATTCAAAGAGCCACGAGGAGCACGAAGAATACTTGAGATTACTGTTAGAGACGCTGAGGTGTGAGAGACTCTATGCCAAGTTGAGCAAGTGTGAGTTCCTCCTAGATCGTATCACTTTTCTCGGATACGTTATCTCAGGAAATGGTTTTTCGATAGATCCAGCGAAGATTTTGTCAATAGAGACGTGGCCGACCCCTACCAACGTCTCAAAGGTGAGGAGTTTCCTTGGACTTACCGGATATTACCGGAGGTTCGTAGAGAAATTTACAAGGATTGCAGAGCCGATGACCCGCTTGACCCACAAGGAGCAGGAGTTCACCTGGATAGAGGAGTGTCAGAAGGCGTTTGATGAGCTGAAGAAGCGTCTGACTATGGCACCTATATTGACTATACCTTCTAGACCCGGAGGATTCATGATCTATAGTGATGCATCTGGGAAAGGATTAGGATGTGTCTTGATGCAGCATGGGAAAGTTGTGGCCTATGCCTCTAGACAACTGAGGACCCATGAGAAGAACTATCCCACTCACGACTGGGAGCTTGCCACAGTAATCTTTGTCTTCAAGCTTTGGAGGCACTACCTATACGGAGAAAGAGTGGAGATATTTGCAGATCACAAAAGCCTGAAGTACATTTATAATCAGAAGGACCTGAACAAGAGACAAATACGTTGGCTCGAGGTAATGACAAACTTTGAGATTGAGCTATAGTACCATCCGGGAAAGGCCAATGTGGTAGCTGACGCTTTGAAAAGGAGGCCCATGGCATTTTTTTGACTACCCAGCAATACCTGTTAAGAGATTTAGAGCAGTTGGGTATAGAAGTCATTATGCCTAGAGTAGACAGCCAGTTGTCGAGTTTTTAGGTGCAATCGACATTGGTTGAGAGGATTAAGGCTGCCTTGCCAACAGATGCCAGATTCCATAGGCTTCGACCGAGGACAGAGGCCAAGATACAGACAGGATTGCGTATACACGAGGACGGGACTTTGAGATGTGGAGATCGTCTCTATGTTCCGAATGGAGAACTTCATCAGGAGATGATGTTAGAGGTGCATAGTTCAACATACTCTATTCAACCAGGAGGCACGAAGATGTACAGAGACTTGAGGCAGTACTATTGGTGGCATGGAATGAAGAAGAAGATAGCCCCCTTTATGGCGAAGGGCCTGGTGTATCAGCAGGTCAAGGCTGAGCATCAGAGGTCTACAGGTTTACTTCAGCCGCTCCCGATACCTAAGTGGAAATGGGAGCACGTCATTATGGACTTCGTTACGGGCTTTCCGAGGAGTCCTTGTGGTCACAATGCGGTATGGGTGATCGTGGATCGACTCACCAAGTCCGCTCACTTTTTACCCTTCAGAGTTGGGCAGTCTACAGAGGTCTTAGCAGCTATGTATATGAGGGAGATCGTTTAACTGCATGGAGTGCCAGTCAGTATAGTGTCTGACAGGGATACGAGATTCATATCTTACTTATGGCAGAGTATGCAAGAGAGTCTCGGTACCCACCTGAAGTTTAGCACATCATATCACCCGCAGACAGATGGCCTGTCCGAGCGCACCATTCAGACGCTGGAAGATATGTTGAGGGCATGCATGCTCGATTTTAGTGGATCATGGGAGGACCATTTATATTTAGTCAAATTTTCCTACAATAATAGCTATCAAGCGAGCATTCAGATGGCTCCCTATGAAGCATTGTACGACAGAAAGTGTCGTTCCACAGTGTGCTGGAGCGATATGGGCGATAGGCAGATTCTTGGGCCAGAGTTGGTTGTTCCTACAGTGGAGAAGGTAAAGAAGATCCAAGGGCACCTGTGAGCAGCACAGGATAGACAGAAGCATTGGGCAAACGTGCATCGATGACCCCTAGAGTTCTAGGTTGGAGATCATGTGTTTCTAAAAATCTCACCTACCCGAGGAATCATCAGGTTTGGAGGCAGAGGAAAGTTGAGTCCGAGGTACATCAGACCATTCGATGTGTTGGAGCACATCGGAGAGGTTGCTTACAGATTAGCATTGCCATAGACATTAGAAGGAGTTCATGACGTCTTCCATATATCTCAGCTAAGGAGGTACATGCCAGATCCGAGTCATTGGCTTGACCACTCAGAGATCACAGTCGGGCCGAGTTTATCATATCAGGAGGAGCCTGTATAGATTCTGGACAGAAGCGAGAAGGTATTGCGAGGTCAGACTATCCCTCTAGTTCGTATCGCATGGAGGCATCAAGCACCAGGCGATTCGACCTGGGAAAGAGAGGATGATATTCGATAGCGTTATTCCCATCTCTTCAAAGGCCTAGGTATGTAGTAGCATTTAATTTCAGTCAATAGTTTTACCATGTCTATGTTTTAATTTGGAGGACGAAATGCTCTAAGGAGGGTAGATTGTAAATCTCCTCGACCAAATTTAGGTCTACTTAGCTTAGATAAAGAGACTAGGGTTAGTTAGAATCCAATTAGAATTAGAACATAGTATTTTATATTTATTGTGCAATATTTTAACCACTTAGTGCACCTTATCGTTGCTTCGATATTTGGAGCACTGTACTAGCATTTACCTTCAAACAAATTTCATACTTTTCCTAAACAAGCCAACCTTCCATTCTAACATTTGTGTAACTCATAAATACTCTCTCTTGTGCTTTATTTTAGTCGCAAAATATTCATTCCAAATGTCCATGTTTAAATCGAAATAAATCCAACTTTGCATCTTTGTCCGTTCCAATCGAAATTGGAGACCCAATCTTGACCCGTTTTATTCAACCCAAATATTGACAATATTCTATTCTGAGTCTGCTACGTCCATGACACTTGTGTCCCACCAAATTTTAAACCTATGTATTCCCAATTGATTAAAGAGCATCACTTACACTAATTTTTAATTAAATTAGTGTGAGGACCCAACCTTACCCAAAACTAGACCGAACCTACCCTATCCACACCCTACATTCCTTCATGTGAACATTTTTCCCACCCCAAGTAGCCCTAGCCAGCCCAATTCCCGAGGACAACCCCTCTCTCTCTCCTATTTAAATACAACTCTCTCTCTCTCTCTCCAAATCCTAAAAAACTACCCTAACCGAAACCCTAGCTTTTATCCAACCGGCCGCCCCTCCTTCCCCGACCACCTCTGCTCAACGACCACCACCTCAGTCACCATCTCCTCCGCCTGTCCTATCGACCTCGACCACTGCACAACCCACCACCGTCAGCCTCCTCCTCCTCCATTTATGTTCATCATCAACACCATCACCAACCCGATACCATCACTACCCTCAACCCGACTCCACCGCCACCCTCTTCATCACCCCCTCCACCTTAGCCAGCTACCAGCACTACCATCAAAAATCACCAACACCCTCCTCACCATTACCATCCATATCCCGATCACCATCACTAACTACATCATCACCTTCACCCGTACCATCCATATCCCGATCACCGCCACCTTAGACCACCACCACCCTGACCGATGTTCCCCCACGGCCATTCCCCAGCGCCATTCATCGCTGCCACCGCTGTCGTCACCTGCCGTTGCAGCTACTGCCGTTGTTGCAAGCCGCTGTCGAGGCTGCTGCTGCTGTTGTCGAGCACTGTGCTAGCCGGAGCTCCACCCTTCCTCGCTGGAGATAGGCCGCAGACGAGCCAAAGACCCCCCCCGCTCGACCATGACTAGGTAAATATATTATTGCCTTCTTTTTTTCGTGTGTCGTTGTGTCGTTAAATGGACACGTGTAAAGTAATGTGAAACCCTAAATGCAATATTTGTGTATGTGTGTGTCTATGTGTGTGTTTATTTTAGATTAGTAATTAATGTGAGTAATTACTCAAAAATAAAAATAACTATTTTAATATGAACACTGTGTTGACCTAAAAGTTTAGACAATGGCCTGGTGCACTCTAACATGATAGCTAGGACTGGTATTTCTGTACTATACGTAATTAGTTATGTAACGTATTTGGATAATTCGTTGTCTTGATCTACACGGTAATTGAGGATATGACACACATACGTCTTAGCTGCGTGCACACGCGACCCTGCTAGATGACCAGTTATGACCCTTGCGTCAGTTCTTAAGTGCAGCATAGGGTTTCCTTTGTGTACTATTATAGTGACTGATGATCGTATTATTATATTATATTATATGCATACGATCGCTGGACTATTCAGGCGAGACTTCAGGAGCAGGTTATTGGCACTCGCAGCTTGAGGACCCAGGCAAGTATACCTTGCCATATTTACTGTTTAATTTAAATTATAAAATGTTGTATGATATCTTGTTGCATTATTTCATAAAACTATGCCCGTCCGAGATTGACTCGGGTGCTCCGAGATTGATGAGTTAGACATTGTAGTGGGTTTGTTTCCATCAGACATATCTGGATTGTACTATAACATTTTAGTCTTTGCACTTATTTTTCAGTATTATTTTAGTACTTCTTATTTATATTGTGGATGAGTTAGATATTACCTGTTGTATGATAGTATTGGACTTATTAGTATTTTAGGACAGCGTAGTACGCTTTGTCGGATCCATTAAATTGGGTAATCCCTCGGAGACGTATTAGCTGGTCATTGCCACGTGGCCTAGTCCTGTGTATTTTGGGACTTCGGTGTGACAAACCCGCAATGTGCTAAGGTTGTATAGAGACAAGAGGGTGCATACTACAATCAAGTCTTCTAGGGTCAAGAGCTTCTATATCTCAATCATTCAAACAAGTAGCAATAAAATAGAATATTTTAGAATAAGCAGTAAGACATACCCAACGTCGCAACAGAATATTCTAGAGATCTAGCAAATAAGAGTGATATGCCAGATACACCATCAAAAGTATATATGACAGTGAGTCAGCTATAGTCTGAATATATTACTATTATGTTGGAAACTAGTGTCCAGATTATCCGGCTAACAGGTGTCGGTCGGCTAAATACCCAAAAGATTATAGTCTATAAAAGAAAAGCAATGAATGAAGGAATACACTCGTGACCCTCAACAGACATCCTTCCGGTACGTGCCATCAGAGAGGGAGAGATATGCTTGATCCTCAGGTGCTGGCTATAATCCTAGCCATGCAAAACCAGTGGGGTCAGACCCCAAATAGCAAGTACCACAAGGAAGCATGAAATGAAGAAACAAAACCAATTCTATAGCATGTGATGCATAAACAAACAATAAATGGCATATGTCCCATACATGACATGACATGATACCCCTTTACCAAACAAGGACAAGAAGTGCCACATCACATCAAGATAGAATATGCCCCTTGATTATGGTCCAGCTAGAATTACTCTGCGTCATAGTTTCAGTCCATAGGCTATCGCAACATAATACTGCAACCCAACAACCAAACAAGGACATGAGTTGAGCTTTCATGCCACGTCAATCTATGTCCCTACTTCCACTTAACAGAAGGCGCAATACACAAGCAGGAAAACAATATTAAGTAAAATAATATAGTGATAATAAGTAGCATCGATCTGTGTCCCGTTGTAATACAACAATGCAACTCAACAACCAAATAAGAACATGAGTTAAACTTTCATGCTGCAATGGTCCACTTTTCTAACTAAAATAGATTTAACGGCCAAACAGGTGTTTTTCTCTATGATCTCTGAGTTATCCCAGTAATGTAATATATAAGTACCCTCAGATCGTACCATAATCGAGCAAGGCTGGCTGAACCAATGATATACAAGCAAGAATATATGATGCACCAGTCCCTTACAAGGGCCCTGAGCTAAATTAATTATCAGTAGCAGTTCTAGAAATTCTATAGGAAAGACACAGGCTCGATTTATAATTAAGTCAGATACTATACTCCACTAATGCAGATGATATACAGTATCCTTGGTTGCCAGCCTTTACTCTCAGCTAACGTAGGGTGGTTCGACATGTACGATCTCGAGATACCGTTCTCTCCCAATGCTCTACAAATTAAGTTACCTAGTTAACCCTAGGTGATTTAGAATCTCATGCCATGGTCACATGAACATTCCTTCCTAAATATCATACTTTAAGTACGGGCACTCTTGATACGAATCCACAATGTCTCTTAAAGTCAAATCTGGATTCACCCAAGTGTGATGCAACAATCAATACTATCTAGCCATGGCTAATGTCACTGTCCAACTACCAGATCCGTACAAGGAAGTAATTACCTATATCCTGTAGCAAGTGTATGTGGCTCGACAGCTCACTATATATCGAATAGCACTCTTGGTGCGATCAAGTGTATCAGTACGGATACAATAGTCAGGACAGGAACGAGTTCTAGTATCAATGTTATGGACAAGCAAATGATGGTCACAATAATTTATTACTTTATTATATCGATAGATAAAATAAGAGTAGTGCGAGAACCCCTCGAGATCAGATCCACAATCCTTAAACCAAGCAAAGACCAGGATTATGGACCCCCCATCAAGTTGAACTATGCCCTTTATTCTATCCAACGTATAATAAGGTGATCCAGGAAAATTAGCCTAATCAGCAAGTAAGTACATGTAGGGCCAGATCTACAGGTTCATGCTAGGTGGTTATTTATTTAGCACATGGTCACATCTGAGTCATACAAGTCATTTCTTAGTTAACACGTAATATCACAAGCGTTCAATCAATATCCACATTAAACCAAACAAGTGACCGAAGTGAGTAAGAAATAATAGGTGCATAGGAGGAAGGCGCATAGCAAGGTGCCGCATAATCGTCGAGGCCACATAGGGTCAAGGCCGCATAAGGTCAAGGCCGCATAAGATCAAGACCGCATAATCCGAGTAAAGTCCACTCTTCAAAAAATCTTTTGGACTTAGTCATGTCGAGTCAGTCAGAAGTTATGCGTTCAGAAGGAGAGGGACACATAGCTCCGGGCCGCATGGTCGAATAGGCCGCATGCACACTTGGCCGCATAAAATCTTTTGGACTTAGTAAAATTTTATTCGTTCAAGTTCATGCACTTGGCAAAGGGCGCACGGCAAATTCAGTCATGCGTCAAACAAGGTTGGCCTCATGCAGACTCGAGATGAGAAGTCTAGGCCGCATATCACTCCTTCATCTCCACCAAACAACAGCTTTTTGGCCATGACAAAAAGCTCAAAAACGAGATTTTGTTTCTTCCATAGAAACTTCAAATAATACACAAATCCAGCAAAGTAAATTTCTAAACTACTCAAAATCAAGTGCTCATCAACATAGAGCAACGAGTTTCTAAAAATATTAAGTTTTAAAATATTAAAACCCAAGAATACTCAAGAACACAAAGAAAATCCTAAAACTTAAAACTTAGATCTACACTAATACATCCATCGAATCCAAAAATACCAAGTTCTAAATGCATAAAATTATATAAGGAACATAATAGAAGAAAATATAAAAGGGTTTCTCTATTTCTTGCAATATGTACTTGCCTATGGAAGGGGAGAGAAAAACCTAAGAAAGAGATTGAAAGAGGAAATATGAGGGGAGAGAGAGAAGTTGGGTTATATATGGATGGTTTGAGGTTTGGACCATGGGTTCAACTGATGATAAAACTATACCAAACAAATAGTCTCTCTAAAACATATAACTACGCTAGTAAAAAAAAAAATTTATGCTCTAAATACGTATATTGGGAACGGGGAATGACATCTCTACCCACCTTAGAAAAATTTTGTCCTCAAAATTAAAACTCAAGGCTAGCTAGAAATGTCAAAGCAAGCAACAACTATCTACAAGCAATCTACACATGTAAATAAACAACTATATCAATAACACCTATAATGAAGCAAAGCAACTTCATACCTTATGAGTGCTTACCGATCACGGAATGAAAGACGTGAAGGCATATGAATAAAATATACCTTATGAGTCGAATAGGTGCGGATACCGAGATCGAATATCGTCATCGTACTCCCATGTCGACTCTCCCAAAAAGTGATGCCCCCAAGCAAAAAACTAGACGGATAGTCTGGTTCTAGGGTACTTTCTCTCTCTGATCCAAGATGGACATGGGTCATTCCTTGTAAGTCAAGTCGGTACCAACGACTAACTCAGAGTGATCAAGGACATGACTCGGATCCAGGACATACCTACGCAACGGAGACACATAAAAGATATCATGTACCTCACGTAGCGAAGGTGGAAGGGCAAGATAATAAGCAATATCTCCTACCCTCTCAAAAATATCGAACAGTCCAACATACCATGGACTAAGCTTCACGCGAACCCCGAACCTAATGATTCCATGGGTAGGCAAAATCCACAAAAATACATGGTCGTCGACAAAAAATTCTAACGGCCTACGATGCTGATATACCCAATAACGATGACGATCTTGTGCAACTCGAAGCCGCTCTCTAATCTGCTTAATTACTTCAATGGTATGTGTGATTATCTCAGGCCCCAACATCTTCTATTCACCAATGTCATCACATGTTAAAGGTGACCTACACCTTCTTTCATACAATACCTCGAATGGAACCATTTGTATACTGGCCTAATAATTATTATTGTATGAGAATTCTACTAGGTGAAGGAGATCCTCCCAAGACCCACCAAGGTCTAAAGTAAATGCCCACAGCATATCTTCCAATATTTGTATTGTCCTCTCTGACTGGCCATCTGTTTGAGGATGGTACGCTGTACTGAATCTCAACTTAGTATCCAAGCGCTCGTGTAAACTTCTCCAAATATGAGACATAAAATGGGTATCACGGTCTGACACTATACTTGCTGTAACTCTGTGTTGTCTCACTATATGCCATATATACATCTATGCTAACTGTTCTGTGGACCTGCCCTACTCAGAAGGGAAGAAAATGTGCCACCTTCGTAGGTTAATCTACTATTACCCAAACTGCATTACGTCCATTCGGGGATCTAGGTAAGACGGTTACAAAGTCTATCGTAATATGTTTATACTTCCACTCTGGAATAGGCTGGGGGTTACAATAATCCTGCTAGTCATTGCTGCTCTCCCTTCACCTACTGACATATGAGACATCATGAAATGAACCAAGTTATCTCTCTTTTTATTCTGTTCTACTAGAAATATTGCTTAATATCATAGTATATCTTCATGCCTCTGGGATGAATAGGATATTGAGAACTGTTGCCTCGGTCATTACTTCATGTCTGATATCTTCACTTGCCACACAAAGACGGTTTCCAAATCTAAGCTGTTCCATCTTCGTGAATTCTTAACTCCTTCCTAAGGCCTGACTCCCATTTTTTCCTAAGCTTTTGAATCTGAGAATCTTCTGCTTAAGCCGCCTTGATCCTCTCCACCAAGGTAAACTAAATCCTGAATATTGGCTAGTATTCCTGCTCCTTGAGATAACACCACCTCGATGCCCATCTCTCGAAGATCTTATAATATGTGCTTCTGAGTTGTCAAGACAAATGCGCTGCCTCTCCTACTTAGAGCATCTGCCACCATAGTTACCTTGCCTGGATGATACTGAGGTGCTACAACATAATCACCAAAATAATTCTAGCCACCTCTCCTGCCTCATATTCAGGTCCTTCTGGGTGAATATTCACTTTAAACTCTTATGATCTGTGAATCTCTCACCCGATCGCCATAATAGGTAGTATTCCTCCATAGCTTGAGTGCAAATACTACTATTGCTAACTCCAAATCATGTGTTGGATAATTTCTTATGATCTTGAAGCTGCCAAGACACATAAGCTATCACTTTCTTGTGCTGCATCAACACACACCCGAGTCCTTTCCCAGATGTGTCACAATAATTATGAACCATCCTGATCCTACTAGAAGTATAAGGATCGGTGCTGATATCAGTTTCTCTTTCAACTTCTCAAATTCTACTTGGCACTCTGCCGTCCAAACGAAACATTACCTCCTTGAGGGTTAGACGAGTCATTTGGGCTAAAATCCATGCAAAGTCTTCCATGAACCTCCATAATATCCGCTAATCCCAAGAAACTTAGTACATCTGCTACTTTCTTCAGGAGTGGTCAATTTTCTACTACTTCAACCTTCTTGGGGTCCATAAATACTCCTGCTCCTGAGATGATGTGCCCCAAAAATGACACATGACCTAACCCAGAATTCACACTTACTGAGTTTGGCATACAACTGGTGTTCCCTTAAAACTTGCAACACTCTCCGAAGATGTTCTCCATGCTCTTCTTTCCTGTTAGAGTAGACAAGAATGTCATCTGTGAATACCACCACAAATTAATCTAGGTATGGGTATGAAGATACGATTCATTAAAATCCATTGAATATTGCTGGTGCATTAGTCAATCTGAATGCATTAAAAAAATTCATAATGCCCATATCGAGATAAAAATGCTGTCTTTGGTATATCTTGCTCCGGACCCTCACTTGATAATATTTCGATCGAAGATCTATCTTGGAAAATACTTTTGCTTTGCTCAATTAGTCAAACAAGTCATCAATCATAGGTAATGGATACTTGTTCTTCATTGTTACTGCATTCAGCTTCCTGTAGTCGACACACAACTGTGTCTTCCTATCTTTCTTCTTTTACTATAAGCGCTGGTGCTCTCTATGGCGATCTACTAGCCCGAATGAACTTCTTCGCCTTCAGTTGTTCCCACATGGTGATAAAGTTGGTTGAGTTCCATCGGTGACATCTGATAGACTTTATTGAAATTGGTTATGCTTCTGGCCTCAATTCTATACAGAACTTTACTTCTCTTATAGGGGGATAATCCTAGAAGATCTTCCAGAAATACATCAAGAAATTCTCCAATTATTCTGGAAAGCTGATCCCCTTCTGCTACTGCTACTATGCCATCCTCATGCTGGTCCCTTACCATTCTGTTGAAGATAAACTCTTTCTTGCTCGGGAGGTTAAATAATACTCTACCTCTATGGCAATCTATCGTCGTATGACTATCTCTCAAACAGTCTTTGCCTAGAATAATATCAAATTACCCATAGAAAACTCGATCAACCTTGCAGGTAATAAATGCCCCACACACTAAGATTGGGCACGCTAGATATACTCTATCAACTCTTACTAGACCATTACCAGTGAGTATATTTAGCCTCTCTAGCAATGCCTTGAACTCCAATCCAATACGTGACGCAAATCGTGCACATACAAATGAATGGGATACTCCCGAATTAAATAATGTTATGGCAGAAAAAGATGTAACAAAAATATTACTTGCCACCACGTCACCTAATGCCAAAGCCTCCTCCAGAGATAGGGTAAAAGCTTGCCCTTGGCCTTACTATGCTCCTTGTTGCTGTCTCCATTAGATACGCAGTTGTGGACTCTGCTTCCCATACTACTGATTCCTCTGATGGTTGTACATCTGAGTTTGCATCAGCAATGGACGCTGAGACAAAGGCCTGACTGCCATTGTTGGCCCCTATACTGAGCTGCACTTAGTGCTGGTAAGTCTATTCGATGTGCTGGCTCTTCAATCCTTTGCATCATCGGACAATTCACGATCCGATGGTCTGGACTACCAATCGTAGGCCCAACCCTTGTGTCGTCCTACACACAACTTGGTATGGGCTCCCTTGCCACAATACGTACATCTGACTTGGCCTCCCAATCGTTGTTGTTGTTGTTGCCTCGGCTGATATGGTCGAGCTAATGTTGCTGCTGCCGATTCCACTGGCCTCCTCGGTGCTGTGTCATGAATGCGAATGCCAGTAGATGGTGCTGATGTTTGTTGTGCTGGTCATCCTCCTCCGCTCTGTGCATGAGACCTCTTCTGGCCTCATATCTTTGAAGCTTACCTCTAAATTGTCAACTCATGTCGCCTGGATGCGATTAATACTTCGTCGAAGGTCTGGTAGTTATGTCCCTCCACCAGTTGCTAAATTTCCAAATAAAGTCCATACTGAAAACTCATCGCCCTCTCTGGTTCTATTTCTACCATGGTTAGGGCAAACTTACTAAGCCTGCAGAACTCTGCCGCATAGCCATCTACGGTTCTCCCAGACAGTTTAAGGTTGATAAACCTCTGTTGTAGCTTGTACTGCATTCCATTCCAAAATACTTGACTCTAAATCTGGTTATAAAGTTGTCCCATAAGACAGGTTGTCTCAAAGCAACCTCTTCTGCTGCCCACTAATCTCTGGCAAGGTCTTGGAGTTACAATCTGACCTAATCAACTTATTCCTTCGCTGGAACCCTTGCTACTGTCAGTATTGTCTCAATATTCTACAGCCAGGCATCTGCGATAATGGCGTCCTCCGTGCTATTAAAGTACCTCGGGTTGAGTGGGCAGAACCACATCGACGCCCCTGAGTCTGTTCTAACACTTCTTTCCAAGGCCGTCAGTAATCCTTGATGCAAAAAGATATTCTGCTCCTACTGCTGAAGCTGCTGATATTGTTGATCCTTTATCATTTCTCGAATAATCTCTAGCAATGTCGGTGTATCAAGTGCTACTGTCACGGCTGGTATGACCAGAGGTACTGGAACTTTTGGTATATGTTGTTCCTCGTGCTCCTCTACGGGTTCTACCCTGATCCCTCCAGCAACAGATAATGTCTCCCGTTGTGGGCCAACGGATCCCTTTCCTGTTGAAACTACTGATGCTCCAACTACTGATCTGGAGAAGCCCTAAAAAAAGATAATAAGTTAAATCAAGAACAGGACAAGAAAGGATCTTGGAATCAATAGCACAGAAGTCAAGCCGAGTTTGAGAAGACAGATTCAGGATTTCAAGGAGGAACATGTTTGATTAAAATTTCCTATAATGAGGCCACACCATAAGTCTGAAGAAAGACCTGCATGGGCCACCACTAAAACCTTGTCAAGCCCTAGATCAAGAATATTGGAGAGCGAAGAATGACTCAGCTAACCATACTATGCAGAATACCGAAGTAACCCACAATATGTTAAGGTTGACTAGAGACAAGGGGATACATACTACAATCAAGTCTTCTAGGGTCAAGAGCTTTTATATCTCAATCATTCAAACAAGTAGCAATAAAATAGAATATTTTAGAATAAGCAGTAAGGCATCCCCAACGTCGTATCAGAATATTCTAGAGATCTAGCAAATATGAGTAATATGCCATATACACCATCAAAAGTATACATGACAGTGAGTCAGCTGTAGTCTGAATAAGTTACAGTTATGTAGGGAACTAGTGTCCAGATTATCCGGCTAACAGGTTTCGATTGGATAAATATCCAAAAGATTATAGTTTATAAAAGACGAGCAGTGAATGAAGGAAGCCACTAGTGACCCTCAGCAGCCATCCTTCTGGTTCATGCCATCAGTGAGGGAGAGATACGCTTGATTTTCAGGTGCTGGATCTAAATCTGGCCATGCAAAACTAGTGGAGTCAGACCCCAAATAACAAGTACCACAAGGAAGCTTAAAATAAAGAAACAAAACCAGTTCTATATCATGAGATGCATAAACCAACAATCAATGGCATATTCCCATCCATTACATGATACGACACCCCTTCACCAAACAAGGACAGAAAGTGCCATATCACATCAATATAGAATACCTTTCTTGATTATTGTCCAGCTAGAATAATTTTGCATCGTAGTTTTAGTCTACAGTCTATCGCAACACAATAGCGCAATCCAACAACCAAACAAGGACATAAGTTCATCTTTCATACCACGATAATCTATGTCCCTAATTCTACTCAACAGAAGGCACAATACACAAACAGGGATACAATATTAAGTAAAATAACATAGTGATAATAAGTAGCTTCGATCCGTGACCCATTGTAACACAACAACGCAACTCAACAACCGAACAAGGACATGAGTTAAACTTTCATGCTACAATTGTCCACTTTTCTAACTAAAATAGATTTAATGACCAAACAGGTATTATGGCTTAATATGTGATCTCTGAGTTATCCCAGTAATGCAATATATAAGTATCCTCAGATCGTGCCATAATCGAGCAGGGCTGGCTGAATCAATGATATACAAGCAAGAATATATGATGCACTAGTCCCTTACAAGGGCCCTGAGCTAAATTAATGATCAGTAGTAGTTCCAGGCTTTCTATAAGAAAAATACTCGCTCAGTTTATAATTAAGTCAGATACTTCACTCCACTAATGTGGATAATATACAGTATCCATGGTGGCCAGCCTTTACTTTCAACTAACTTAGGGTGGTTCGACATGCACAATATCGAGATACCGTTCTCTCCTAATGCTCTATAAATTAAGTTTCCTAGTTAACTCTAGGTGATTTAGAATCTCATGTCGTGGTCACATGAATATTCTTTCCTAAATGTCATGCTTTAAGTACGGGCACTCTTGATACGAATCCATATTGTCTCTTAAAGTCTAATCTGGATTCACCCAAGTGTGATTCAACAATCAATACTATCTAGCCACGACTAAAGTTACTGTCCAACTACCAGATTCGTGCAAGGAAATAATTACATATATCCTGTAGCAAGTGTATGTGGCTCGATGACTCACTATATATCGAGTAGTATTCTTGGTGTGATCAAGTGTATTAAAATGGATACAATAGTTAGGGCAGGAACGAGTTCTACAATCAAGGTTGTGGACAAGCAAATAATGGTCACAATAATTTGTCACTTTATTATATCGATAGATATAATATGAGTAGTGCGAGAACCCCTCGAGATCAGATGCAAAATCCTTAAACCATACAAGGATCGGGATTATGGACCCTCCCTCTAGTTGAACTATGCCCCTTATTTTGTCCAACGTATAATAAGGTGATCAAAGAAAAGTAGCCTAATCAGCAAGTAAATACATGTTGGGCCATATCTACATCTTCATGCCGGGTACTTAGTCATTTAGCACAAGGTCAAATCTGAGTCATGCAAGTCATTTCTAAGTTAACATATAGCATCATAATCGTTCAATCAATATCCACATTAAACCAAGCAAGTGACCAAAGTGAGTAAGAAATAATAGTTGCATTGGAGGAGTTGCATAACAAGGTGCCGCATAATCGTTGAGGCTACATAGGGTCAAGGCTGTATAAGGTCAAGGCCTCATAAGATCAAGGCCGCATAATCAAAGCAAATTCTACTCTTCGGGAAACGTATGATGTGCCAAACAATAAATGCAAGTCAAGTCAAGTCAGAAAAGTGACTGATGTGACATGTGATAAAAGTATCAGAAGAAAAGACAAATTATAAAAAGTCGTACAAATTCAGTCAGAAGTTATTCGTTTAGAAGGAGTGGGAGGCATAGCTCCTGGCCACATGGTCGACTAGGCCGCATGCTCCTCTGGGCCTCATGCACACTTGGCCGCATGAAATCTTTTGGACTTAGTAAAATTTCATTCGTTCAAGTTCACGCACTTAGCAAAGGGCGCATGGCAAATTTAGTCATGCGTCCAACAAGGTTGGCCATATTCTGGCTCGAGACGAGAACTCTAGGCCGTGTATCACTTTGTGCCGCATAGCACTCCTTCGTCTCCACTAAAAAATAGCTTTTTGGCCATAGCCAAAAGCTCAAAAATGAGATTTTGTTTCTTTCATAGAAAGATCTATTGATATCCAAATCCAGCAAAGTAAAGTACTAAACTACTCAAAATCAAGTTATCATCAACATAGAACAAAGGGTTTTCGAAAACATTAAGTTTTAAAAGATCAAAACCCAAGAATACTCAAGCATACAAAGAAAATCCTAAAACTTAAAACTTAGACCTACACTAATCCATCCACCGAATCCAAAAATACCAAGTCTAAATGCATGCAGAATCATATAAGGAACATAATAGAACAAAATATAAAGTGTTTCTCCATTTCTTGCAAGATGTACTTGCCTATGGAGGGGGAGAGAAAAACCTAAGAAAGAGAATGGAAGAGGAAAAATGAGGGAACACTACCAAAATATGATGAAATAGCAATATTTTTAGCGACGTCTTAATAAAACGTAGCTAATATTAAAGACTTGAGCGGCTACAAAAATAAATGTCGCTATACGTCGCTGTTGGCGACACATAGCGACGTTTAGCGACTGTACTTCGATTTTTAAAGAATAGTCACTATAAGCTTCTTTAACGTCGCTATCATCGCAAACTTTTCAATTAGCGATGTTTAGCCACGTCTATTGATGATGTCGCTAATTTTTTTAATTGGCGACATTTAGCAATGTTTATTGATGACATCGCTAAACTTTTTAATATAGGTTAAGGATTTTATTTTCCCCCATTCTGTCGATCCCCAAAAATTTGAACCCCCCCTATTCCCCTCTTCCGGCGAAGTACCCCCCTCCAGCGTCCTCCTTCTCCCCCCGTCCCTAACCCCCTACTGACTCCCCCACAGCTCCCTTACTCCGGCTTCCTACCCCCCGAGCGCCCCCTACTTAACGGTTCCTCCCTTCCGGCATGGCGCCTCCCCTCCGACGACCTTGAGCTTTTCCTCCTCTAGGTAAATCCTAACCCTATCTCTCTCTCTCTCACAGATACAGACATGATATGACACTAACACTGACACGACATACACACTGACACAAATATGACACATACATACACTGATACAAATATGACACGCTGTCACAGACAAACACACCAAGACATACACGACAGACACACAGACACGACATGATATATATCCATTTAATTAATTAATTTACCATATTAACACACATTTTTGTTGTAAAATAGTATTTCATGTGTGTATTTAACTTAATTGATAAATGATAGGTGTGACTATCCTAAATAGGGTTTCTATATATGTATCAGAAAATTAAATCAGAGATTTTACTTATGCATTAATATAGTATGCAGGATAAATTCATAGATGGTGTAAACCCTAACCCTAACCCTAACCCTATCTCTCTCTCTCTCTCTCTCTCTCTCTCTCTCTTCTCTCATGCAGATACGGACACGATATTTAATAGCGGATATGACACATACACAGACATAGACACAACACAGGATATGACACAGACACATACACTGACACGATATGTCACTAACACGATACGGAATTTGACACAGACCCTAGCCCTAACCCTATCTCTCTTTACTGACACAAAACGGGATATGACACAGACCCTAACCCAAAGCTGAGATATGACACAGACCCTAACCTTATTTGAGTTAATTAGATATAGTTTTGGGTATCAAGTGAGGTATTGTGCAGTGCACACTTGTGCACAGTACAGTGAGGGTGTGTGTGTGTGGATATCTCGATGCTACGGACGCTAACCCTATCCTAATCCTAACTTTGACACGCACACACGCGAATACTAAAACTAACCCAAACTCGGACACACGTACACACTAACATGCATACACTAACCCTAATATGGATACGAACACACACACATGTTTATATCATGTCATATCATGATACGTATGGTAAAATTTTAGGACAGATGGATATGAAAGGTTAGGACACGATATCGAGGATAAGGTTGTAAGCATTTTATCGAATACAGACACCCATACATATCATGTATGGATATCCAGTAGTGTATCAGTGAGTGTCAACTATGTATCCTGGACCAAAAAAATTGACACTGGATATCCATGACTTAACTTTTCAATTAGAAAGCCATGGCCTAAACAAATGTCAAGTGTGGATATCCAGGATACAGAGTTGACACTCACTTATACACTATAATATGAGTATCCAGGATACAGAGTTGAATAAAGAAGTATCAGTGCTAGGACTAGGTGCATTAGTGCATGTACTGTATTCCTGAGTATTCTTATGTGTGTGTAGACAAGTAGACTTATGACATGTACTATAATTTAAATATTTTCTTGAATGATGTCTATTCATCTTTGCATATCTGGAGTGAGTGTCATTTGTATAATATACACTACCAAATATTCACATGAGATTATACTTGAATGATGTCTATTCATTTTTGCAGAAGTACCTAGAAATGGATATAAATTACTATCTGCATCATCGTTCATAGATGTACAACCGTCATCTTGATGACATGTACGACGTATGAGGTAAATTCATAGAGGGTGTACAATAATTCTTGCAGTTCACCAAGGCGTTCCCTCAGTACATGAAAGGTACCAAAATTAAGTGTCCATGTATGAGATATCGCAACTTAAAATATCATCCAAAGACGGTACCAAAATTAAGTGTCCATGTATGAGATATCCCAACTTAAAATATTATCCAGAAGTGGAAGTCACATATCATTTGTACTCGAAGGATTTTACGTCGAATTACTATCAGTGGACCACGTACGAAGAACTTGTGTCTTTAGCATCGGAGTCGGAGCCTTATGTGGAGCCGTATATGGATGTCCACGACCACGCTGCTTACGATGACAGGTGGGTGAATATGGTTTTTGATGCGGCGGGGTCTAGTTTTGATCCGGACAATCATGACGTAGCTGATGAGGCACTGAATGCCGATATTGCGAAGTTTATGGAGTTGCTGGGGAATGCAAGGACTCCATTATATCCTGGTTGTGAGGATCATTCACCGTTGGAGGTGGTTACAAGATTGTTAAGCATCAAGTCCGATGTTAACATGTCGCAAGAATGCTATAACCCACTAATGAATTTGATTATAGAGATCTTGCCAGAGGGTATAAAGTTGCCTAAAGACTTCTACCGATCTAAGAGGATGGCGAGATTGCTCTGGATGGGATATGAGAAAATTGATGCATGTCACAACGGGTGCATGTTGTACTACAAAGACGACAAGGATGAAGATGCGTACAGATTTTGTGGTGCTGATCGCAACAAGGCCACTGGTAGAGAAAAGTTTGTCGGTGCAAGAAAGCCTACCGATTCGATGAACAACTTGCCTTTAATGTCGCGGTTGCAGAGGTTGTTTATGGTGAAGGTGACTATAAAAAATATGAGTTGGCAAAGGCGAGAATATATCAAAGGAGTATTGGATCATCTATCCGATGGTGAAGCATGGAAGCACTTTGATCGAGAGTATCCAGATTTTGCTTCAGATCCGCATAATGTCAGATTGGGGCTCTCCTCCGACAGTTTTACCCCATTCAGACTTTCAGGCTCCCAGTATTCGTGTTGGACTGTAATCGTCACTCCGTACAATCTACTTTCTTGGATGTGCATAAAGACTCCGTATATATTCCTAACCATTATTATCCCGGGTCTGAACAATTCGAAGAAGAACATCGATGTGTATTTACAGCTGTTGATAGATGAGTTGAATCAGCTATGGAAAGTAGGTGCTTACACGTACGATATTTCTAAAAAGTAGAATTTTCAGATAAGGGCAGCACTTATGTGGACCATCAACGACTTTTCCGCCTATGAAATATTATCGGGATGGAGCACTCATGGTCATCTCTCATGTCCGTATTGCATGGACTGCACTATGGCTTTCCGTTTAAAATATGGAGGCAAACCATGCTTCTTCGATTGTCATCGATAATTTTTGTGGAAGGATCATCCGTACCGAAGGAACATGAATACTTTTCGTGCAAAAGTTCGGGAGAAGGCCAATCCACCGCCAAGGTGGTCCGAATACACGATATGGGAAGAGGTAAAAAAATTACTAAGGGGTATAAGTGTGATGGATTTGGTCGCACTCATAACAGGATGAAGAGGAGTATATTCTGGGATCTGTCAAATTGGAGCACCAATCTGATCAGACATAACCTTGATGTCTTGCATATCGAGAAGAATATGTTTGATAACATAATTAATATTGTAATGGAGGTAAAGGGGAAGACGAAAAATAATCCGAAGGCCAGGTTGGACTTAGAAAAAATATGTAGATGTCCTGTGTTGTATTTAATAGAGGAAGAGAATGGAAAGTTAAAGCATCCTAAGTTAAATTTCTCACTGGAGAAGGAGGATAAAGGGAGGCTTTTTAGGTGGATTCACGGTCTAAAATTTCTAGACGGGTACATGCCAAACTTGAGAAGATGCGTCGACCTCAAGGAGAACAAACTATCGGGTATGAAGAGCCACGATTGTCACATATTTATTGAGACATTAATTTTGATTGTATTTTGGGAATTCTTACCGTAGGTCATTTGGTATCCATTGACAGAGCTCAATATATTCTTCAGAGATTTTTGTTCTACTAAGTTGCTCGTCGATCATCTAGAAAAGCAAGAGAAGGATATTCCGGTAACATTGTGCAAGCTCGAAAAGGTGTTTCCTTCTGGATTCTTCGACTCCATGGAGCATTTACCAATTTATCTTTCCTATGAGGCATGTGTTGGTGGTCCTGTCGGTTATCGGTGGATGTACCCGTTTGAGCGGCATCTGAATCACCTAAAAAAAAAGGTGAAAACAAGGCATGGGTTGAGGGCTCTATTTGTGAAGCTTATATTCTCGAGGAGATTACAAACTTTTTCTCACTGTATTTCAAACCTCATGTTGCTACTAATAGAACGAGAGCTCCGAGAAACAATGACAGATATCAGGAATATAATGATGCAATACTGAAAGTATTCAATGCATCTAAAAAGCCTTCGAGAAAAATGAAGAAGAGATATTTGAAAGATGACGAGCTAAGGGCTGCTCAGTTGTATATATTACTCATTTGCGATGAGGATAAAGTGGAGAACCTAGAGGGGTAAGTAATTAATACGTCCACATTTATGTCGTCTTAATCTAATGGTATAAGCCAATATTATGGTACTAATCAGCGGTTGCTTCGTTGTTTTTTAGCACATATAATGATGAGCTGAGGTCCGTTAGACCCTACATAACAGACGAAGAAGTAGAACAAGAAATGAGACATTATTTTCCTTCTTGGTTGAGCATATATGTAAGGAGCTCGATAATTACTTTTTATGTATGCACTTGCATAATAAATAACTTACTATCGCTACTTTGGTATTTAGGTCGGTTGTCTAATAAAACTCGAGACTGAATCTATTAGAAATCTAGCCAAGGAAATAATTACTGCCGTCAAAATATGGCCAAGTTACTGTGTGAATGGGTTTAGGTTCAAGTCAACAAATTCTCCGACCAGAGACAGCTTTCTCGATCTTGATTCTACGAAAAATAGTTGTTTGTGTATCAAATCTTCGAACTACAAAGACGTCGATCCAGGCAATAATTTATTTGGCATCTTACGAGAGATTATAGAGTTGACATATAATTATGGCACAGAACCTGCTAAGATCATGCTATTCAAGTATGAATGGTTCAATCCGATTCAAGATCACGGTTGGAAAATTGACAAGCATGGCCTTGTGGATATAAACTACAAGCGTAGATATCAAGGCTATGAACCATTTGTCCTATCAAGTCAGCCTCAGCTCATGTACTTCATAACTTATCCTAGACGGGGGACAGCGAGGTCGGATTAGTGGAAACTATGCAAGACTAAAGCTAGAAATACCTTTGACTTTGACAAAATAGCTTATCAAGAGGAAAAGCTACCTCTTGTAACAAATATTATAGATGTGGACTCAACGGAAGTTACTCATTACACTACTAATAATGTAGAAGAGGTAAAATTATCCGAAGAGGAAGACGAAGACGAAGTAGATAAAAGTAAAGATGAGGAGGAAGAGGAAGAAGAGGACGAGAAAGGCGAACAAGATAAATTTTCTGAAGATGATTGAAAATAAAATAAATTTATTTGGACTTATGACATGTATTATATTTTGAGTGTAGAATGTACTATCAATTTAGACTTGTGACACTACTAATTATTTACTGTGCAATTCTATTAATGCTGTGAGATATGCATAATATTTTGAATGTAGAATATACTATATATTTGTTTATTTATTCTATCATCATATATTATTACCAGGTATGACAGGACGACGCGGAGCGTTCGACTGGTCCCGAGGTAGACGAAGTGCTCCTCCGGTACTGCCTATTATTGGTTTTGGATCCTCGGTGCCAATTACTACAGTATATCGACCAGTCACATCTCCGACTGCGACGACGTTACGTGACAGCACTCCTGGGATGAGTAGTTCCAGGCCTGAGACTACTCCCTCGTCCAGCGTTCCTCCTACTGACAGAACCATGGAGACAGATGAGCATATGGCGAAGGTTAAGCCAACGTTGTCCCAGTATCAGCGAGATCCTCCATGCGCACCTCCGGACGAGACTAAGACGGAGATTTAGGCCGATGGTACAAAGTAAGTCAATTAGTTTATTTAGCATCATATATATCGTATATTTCTTTATTCATCATATATTCACTTTTTCGATAAAAATAATTATCTATGTATAGATATCGTCCCTTGTCGGTATAGAGATGTCTGGGCCACTTTCTGAGGTACAACTATGGCGGCCCTTAGATCAACTCCTCTGATGCTCCGGATTAGAGAAAGGCGTTCTGGTTTGTGCACTTCAAGGTAAAAGTAAATTATATCAATCATCTAATTTATGCATATTACATAACTTATAAATTACTTCTTGTAGCAAACATATTTCTATCTACCGCACTGGGCCGAGTTGATTGAGCAGATATTTTTTGCCGTTGCCGCCAAGCTGATCCGTGATGCTCTGGATGACCAGAAGGCTCGTAATTGTGAAGGAAAATTGATCCAAGATTGGATCAAGCCTGAGTAGTGGACTATGATGAGGGCTAGATTCGATGATCCGAGGTATAAGGAAAGGTCTGAGAAGGCCAAGACGACTAGGAAGGCAGCAAAGTAGTGTGGTGGCTCAATTTCGATGATGGAATATTTTTGTCGTTTGGTATATTTTTTATTTCAGATATATTATTTTAATGCAAGTACGATAAAATGGTAGTAGGATAAAATATTTAATTTTAGTACTAAATAATATATTTTTAACAGGTATAGAGGGGTGAGGATACGAATATGGTGACCGTCTTCCTAGCCACCCATCGAAAGGGTGGAAATCTCATTGATGAGAGGGCCTCGCAGACATATGTAAGTATTACTTTCCTTTGTGTTAATTTTAATATAACTTAGAAAATATGCAAATAAATATCAATGTAGTAAGTAATAAGTACCTTAGACACATTAGCAATTATCGAATATCTAAACTTTTCTAGGCCGAGTATCTTAGGCTGCGTGAGCGGGAGACTGCTAGCACACCTACAGCGGGAGGGACTTGTATTTTCTCGCAGCCCTCTCCAGCTCCGTCGGGGGACAAGTTGTGGGTGACCACCGTTGGAGGTCTCAAGAGAGGTACGTACTACGGTATGGGATCCTATGGCACCCTTGTTGCGATACAGTCATCTAGGGCCTCCACAAAAAGTGCATATTCCCCACAGCCCTCGCAGGCGTCGGCCCGAGTCCAGGAGATCGTTGACCATCAGATTGCGCCTCTCCGTGATGAGTTGCTGTGAAGGATGGAGGAGCATTCCCTTTCCCAACCGCAGGCGGACGATGTGACGCTCATCGCACGATTTGATACGCTCAAGTGCAGCATCATGGAGCTTAGGGATATGACAACTGATCATAGAGCGTCGACAGAGCACAACGTGAAGGAGCTGCAGGCATCAAAGTTGTCTATGGGCGAGAGGCTAACGATGATGCATGATTCAATGGTTAATAGCAGTACGAGGATGTTATCTACCATGGATTCATACAACCATCTACTAGCAGAGTTAGAGCAGATACGTCCTTCAAGTGCGCATTTGTTGACAAAGACTCCACCAACGTCACTGCCTTCTCCATCGACATCGATATCAATTTTATGGGAGCAGTATGATTTATTCTTATTCCTGATGCATACCGGTGGTCATCCTCCTGCAGATCCGCAGTAGTCCTAGTTATGATAGTTTACTGGTTGTTTATGTTTTAACCTATGATATTTGGTCATTTATGAATATTCTTTATTTTTGAGGCTCTCAGACTTTATTTCTTGCACTCAGTTGTGTGGATAATTATTGTATTCTTTACAACAAGATTTTCTCCACACCCGGTTTGTAATCCAAATATTTTATTTTCTTCAAATTTTACTATATTGTTCATATTAAATGTATCTTAATTTACCGGTATTGAGTGTTCAACCGAAGGGGTCGGCGAACCCAGAGAATTTAACGGAGGGTTGCTCCGGGTCCTTTTATATAAATTATGAATTCATAAACTGTAGGAACATTGGTTTGGAAACCATTCTATATTCATTTTTTTTATTTTTTTACTGAAACTTTAGCGACGTTTAGCGACAGTTATATACGTTGCTAAATATGTTGCTGATTGTCGCTAAATACGTCGCTAAATTCGTCGCTAAATACGTCGCTGAATATCGCTAAATACGTTGTTGAATGTCGCTAAATTGCTGACATGGCAGTATTTGGTAGGTCAATATAACGTCGCTAAATGTGTTATAAAACGTCGCCAAGTAGAAAAAATTTAGCGCCGAATAGCGACACAAAATACGTCGCTAATTTAGCGAAGTTGCGTCACTAAACGTCGCTAATAAAATATTAGCGACCCAAATACGTCGCTAGAAAATATCACTACATCGACGTTTTGCGATATTTTTCCTGTCAGCGACTAGCTTAAACGCGACTTCATTGAAACGTTGTTAATTATGTCGCTAAATTTTTTTAGCGACGTTTTTAGGCCCTTTAGTAAAGTTTTTTAACGTCCCTAATTTGTCTTATTCTAGTAGTAGAAGAGCGAGTGAAGTTGGGTTATATATAGATGGTTTGAGGTTTGGACCATGGGTTCAACTCATGATAAAACAAAACCAAACAAATAAACCAAGAGTCAAGTGAACCAAAGAATGGCTCTAGTCTCTCTACAACATATAACTGTTGGCCCAATATTTATATTGAGTTTTTGAATATGGCTAATCGATTAAGTTTAGCATTATGGTAATCGATCAATCACTATAGTATCTTTTACTTAATCTCAGCATTATCCAGAGATGTAGTATTTATTTCTCTATATTTTCTGGTCCGTCTAACATGTACTTGCAGAAAGCAATAAGCAAGATCAGCAATGGACATATGCTATATGATGATGAGCCAAAGACGACTTTATACCAGAAGATTTCGTCCAAACGCCTACGACTTATCTAGAGCCTCGCACCCGGGGGCTCAGATTCCCAGATCTGGTTATCTTTGGACAACTACCGTCAAGGAAAAAAGTGCCTTCAAGTAAGCAGATATTTTAGAAGTTTGGCGTCATCAGTGCTCTTGGTTTTCATATATAATCTTATATTTTATTTGAGTCTAGGACTTATGTACATCGAGTCGCACTGGCATAACCCAAGTCCACTCAAATAAACCCATGAACCTATCCATAAATCAGTCTACATTCAACCCAAACCTTACCAGAATAGACAACAGATTTCAGATCAAATTCGGGCCAAACTCGGATCGAACACCGTTACCTTTTTGGTATAAAATCAACTAGTTTAAATGGCTCCTAATTTCTTGGCCCAACATTCAAAATTTTGAATTAAACTTCATCCGAATTCTGGCCGAATTTTGTTTGTCAATACACTATAAATAGGATTAAATTTCTACATTCTTACTCACTCAACCATTCTCAATCTTTCTATCCTATAGTGAGTAAACCCTCAGAGCCTAAACTTTTTTATCGCCAAGATCAACTCCCAGCATTCTTTCCTCTTCTATGTGAAGTTGCGAGCCTTCTGATCAAAACTTGTGGTGTATGAAGTTGCGAACCTTCGGATCAAAACTCATAGTTGTAAGAAGTCAACAAGCCTTCGGATCAAAGCTTGTGATTCACTATTGGGGATTATAGTGGATAAAACTTCGAGCAAGAGTTCTCGGGACTGGACTAGTCCTGTCAGAGGAAAACCAGTATACATCACGGGGTTTGTGTTTGCTCTCTTTTACTCTTACTGCTTTATATTATTATCTTGCATATACACTGTTAGTTGGTAGCTGCCTTCACTCTGCTAAATTTTTTATTGGGTAGAATATTCCGCTGCACTCTATTCACCCCTCCTCTAGAGTTTTCCTACAGTCCTTCAATAACTACGCTTGTAAGAAAAGTAATTACGCTCCAAATACGTATATTGGGAACGGAGAGTGACACTTTTTTCCCTTTATGGTAGTTGTCCAAGATAAACAGATCTGAAAATCTGATACCCCTGGGTTCGAGGCTCCGGATAAATTGTAGGCGGTTCAAAGACATCTTCTGGTATAATATCATCTTTGGCTCATCATCATTTCTTCATAGCATATGTCAATGCTTATATTGTTTATTACTTTCTGCAGATGCATGTTAAACGAACAAAGCAATATATAGAAGCAAATATTAAAACATTAATGTATATCTTGACAATGTTGAGATTAAGTAGAAGATACTATAGTGATTGATCGATTATCATAATACTAAATTTAATCGATTAGTCATATTCAAAAAATTAACTTAAACATTGGGCCAAAAAAGGAATCACGTAGAATAATGACTTTTATATCAATTACTTAAATAGTTACCATTTGAAAGTAACTAGATGCAGACATATTCAATGCGTAGCAAAAAATTACTCTCAAACATTGGATAACAATAATACAAGAGAAGCATAAGTGAATATTCAAATTTAGTCAGACAATTAAACAACTTCTCTTAGATATCCTAACTTAAATAAATCTCAAAAGTTAGGAGGCATGCATTAAAGGATTTAAATACTAGAAAAATCATGTAGTAGAAACTAAAATAAGAACATCATTGCAATTAGCCAAAGTCTAAACTTAAATTTAAACATTGTTCAGAAATAGTTAGAAATATCCAAAGCAGTGCTTGCATAGTGTCACAGTCTATACTAAAATTTGTCAACTTTAAGTCAAAAGTAGGGCTCAGATTCACTGTTGTATTCTAGAAACAATTGCAAATAGACCTTAATAAATTATTATTCAATAAAGTGTTGATCTTCTTAGGTTAGCTATAAGGGCCGGATCCCAACTAGCGGTGGTCCAAAGACACTTAAGTACAGCGTCGCTTAGGACACCTTTTTGACAGAAGGGCCCTTTCGGCTTATAACCAAAAGTAATCTTAACTTTAAAGAACTTAAATTTTACAGCTATATATGCTAATTATAATATCATACAACATCAAAATCCATAATCCTAATTCTTAATGAATAAAGCTTACTATAAAGCATGCATAGATAATTGTGTCATACTAATAGAAATTAAATAACTCTATAGTGTTAACTAATCACTTAAGCTAATCCTCTAGTCATGCTGAATAGAAGTAATTACAAAAAAAAACTAAGCATGCCAGTATCACATCTCAAATTGATTTAACTAAATAACAACTAAAGGATATCAATAAGAAATATTCTAGATTTTATAATTATAACTATTTAGGAAAAATCAATTAGCACGTTACCAAAGTGGCTCAAATAGCCATATTTTTGTTGGTGCAATTGTTTGAAAGATGACCTTTGTAGCTTTGAAATCACCAACATTCTCGTTGGTGCTAAATTCTGACATAAAGCATTCTATATATATCATTAGACAGAGACTTTGGTATCCAAGATTTAGATCCATATTTGTTAGCTTTGGGAAACCACTTATACATATTCATATCAATCAATTTTTTAGCCGTACATTGTGTAAAATATTTTGTTTTAAACCATAATAATGACATGTAGCATAGGCATGAGTATGTGAAGTGGTGTGTTGTGTCCTCCTTGGATATTTGTAATAAAATGCATAATTATGTGAAGTATGTTGTGTTCTACATGCATGATAGTGTGACGCATATTGAATGCATGGTTCTAATAGTGCATTTTGAGTCATCCCATAAAAAAAATTTATAGCAGCCTACTATGTATGATAATGTGAAGAATTCTACCTATATCATTCCGTACACGCATTTAGTTGAATGCATGTTTCTGATAGTGCATTATGAGTCATCCCATAAAAAAAGTTTATAGCAGCCTACTATGTATGCATATAGATAAATATTTCACGTATCATATAAGTCTAATATTAGTAAGATTTAGATGAAAGAGCATGCACGACCCAGCCCGACCCGAAGCCCACTGTGTCGTAGGTCATGTATCAGTCCAGGCTTAAATTTTTACCCTTAGGCCTGCCCCGGCCCGCTAAATTGCATGGACCTAAGAGGCCCATCCCAAGTTAGGCCCTGGCAACTTGACATCTGTTGCCGCATGCGTTTCTTTAAAAACTGCAGCAAATCAAATATCGGGTCATAACCAAAGCAAAGTTTACACTGAAGATTTGGCCACATCAGTGGACTATTGGACACCCGCGTATCTCTCTAAGAACCCCTTGGAAATGTTGTATAACATGCGAGGTGACACCATTTTTTCAAGTCAATCCTATGCTGCATACAGAATAGTACGTGAACTATGCTGTGTTTCAGTAACAATGTTTGACTAAAACATAAGTGCATTACAAAACGACGAAGACTATAATAGTTGGCCATCTTGGCCCACAAAAAAAAAAGAAAAAAGTGCAGGATGCAGCTAGGCAGAATCACAATCATAAATAATCTCTACAATATCCTTCAAAGTACGTGCGCCTGATCGGTTAAACAGACGGCGCCTAGGCTCTCTAGTCTCCAGTACCTCCCTTTCACCCTTAGTCAGAGGAAGAGACTCATAGTTTAAAATCGGCTCTAGTGGCCTCACAATATCCTCTAAGGTCAAACCATAAGAGGATATGATAGCTTGAGCCAAATCCAGTTCATCTTCCTCTCGCACTCCCTTCTTAGGAATGGATGAATATACAGAAGTCACCATAGCGGAAAGAGAAGCCTACTCCGTAGAAATGGTGACCATCACCCATGAACCCGTGGGGTCAGGACCCGATAGCAAGTACCATAAATGAGCATAAGTGAATGAAGCAAAACCAATAAGGTACACAAAATAGGAAAGTCCGGGCCCCAACGGCAAGCGTATGACCTTTCATTGGAGCAGTAGGATACCCCTACAACCAAACAAGGATAAGTGATGTCGCACTACTCCGAGCAGGGTACAACTAACCAATTATGAACACGACGAAGATATAACACATCAATATAATCCAGGATACACCTGCCATAATACAAGCTAAGATATAGGTATAATATGCAGCTTCGGTACATGACCTTTGTAACACATTGGCGTGACCCTACAACCAAACAAGGATAAGTGTTGAATTGTCATACCATAATAGTTCATATCCCTAGACTACCAGTACATACTCATTTAATCGGCCAACCAATCCTACAGCTTGATACGTGGAGTCTAAGTTATCTCAGAAATAATGTATAATAAGTATCTTACAAGATGCACTAGTCCCCTGTAGGGCCACCGCGCTAAAAATATGGCAGTAGCGGTTCAAGTGTTCCTATAGTGAAATAGTGGCTTGGCATTATAATAGTCAGATACTGCACTCCACTAAGGCAGATAATATACAGTATCTGTGGTGGCTAGTCCATATCACACTTAGAATGAATCTCTGTGGGAAGGTTCGTTCGCATGATCTCGGGATACCGTTCCCTTTTCATGTTACTACCACTTTTAGTTTCCTAATTAACCCTATGTTATTGTTGAAATCTCAAGGCGTGGTCACATAAGAATTTTTCTTAATATGTCGTACAAAGTACGGATACGCTAGATACGAATCTATGGAAGACAAATCTGGATTCACCCGAGCATGTATGCAATATTCATACAATCAATATCCTAGCCACGCTTTGGTAGTTGACTGGCTTATTATGTTTGTGCTGGGAAAATAATGTATATATTTATAATATCATGCATTCAAAAATTTGGAGGCATTCTCGATGCACAATCCAAATATAATCACTTAATACGTGACAAGATGTGTCTAACCTCGACGCACATTAAATCATAAATAATTATCAAGCAATATTGGTATCAATACGGATACAGTATTTAAGTCCAATCCCCAAACTTACAGTTGGTTATATGAGTCTTCCACATGGGGATACTTGGTCCAAATATAGTCTCCTCAAATCAGGTAATCCGATTACTAATCAATTAGAAATCAAATCTTGATGAAATCCTCGAATCAACAATTTTGCCGTCGAACGTGAGTAAGGAGAAAGTGTGAACCACTCTAGAGCAGATCCACAATCCTTAAACCAAACAAGGATCAAAATTGCAGATAGTATCCCGAGCGAAACCATGCTCCTTACTCTATCCGATAAAAAAGGGATAAATTAATCTACTAATATGAGTTTACTCTAGGTTGCCACATGCTCTACTACAATATATAATCATACTATGCACATAGTCAGTTCTAGCACATTGTCAGGTCTAGCACAGTTTGGTTACTAAGTCCATTTCTTCCTTAGGATCAATAACAAGCAATTGTTAAGACCAACCATATAGAACAAAGAAATATTTCATATAAAATAATTAAACTCAAAAAATCATAGAACGTATACATAGATTACTAGGGCCGCATAAGATCACATGCGCATATGAGAAATGCATACATGAATTGCCACATGGATTAGGCCGCATGCACTGATCAGGCGCATGAGCACTGGCTGCATATGTCTCCAAGCCACATAGACTGCTTACCGCATAAGGTAGGTGACGCATAGGGGTCGGTGTCGCATAGCGTCAAGGCAAAGTCCATTCCTTGGAACAAGTGCCTAAGTGACGTGCATTAAATGCGTGTCAGTGAAGTAACATAAAGAGTGATAGACATAAAGTATGATGTGACATAAAGAGTGATAGACATAAAGTAAGATGTGACATAAAGTGTGTAAGGAAGAAAAGACAAAACTATAGATGCGACAAGGATGCACCAAAGATGCGCCAAATTATAGAGTCATGCGTCCAAGGCAAGGTGGCCGCATGCTCTGCTTGCCGCATAAGTTTGATGTCGCATGGAGAATCTTTTGGAATTAGCAAATTTCTTATTCGTTCAGCTAGTGAATGTACAAAGTGTTCAAGGACACTTGTGTAGATCAGCAGCCATGCGTCCAACAAGATGGACGCATGCTGGTTGGCTATGCGACAAAGTGTCCAGCCGAATAAGGATCATGCCGCATGGAAGTCTTGGTCACATATTGCGCTGCCGCATGAGAACTTAGTCTTCTCCAATAGCAGGTTCAGCCATGGCAAAAACTTCCAAAAACTGAAATATTGTTTTCTTTATAAAAACTTTATTTTAAGTCCAAAGCAAGTGAAATAAAAGCCAAAATGCTCGAAATAAAATGCTCTAACATATGGAACAACTAGTTTTAGAAAATACTAAGTTTTAGTAGATCAAAACCAAGGAAAACTCATAGAATACATAAAAACTTAAATCTTGAAACTTAGATCTACAAGAATCTATACATCAAAATCCAAAACTCCAAGAACTAAGTATAATCAGTAACTCAAGGAGAATATTTTTCATCAACCATATTTTTAAAATAATATATATATAAAAATTTAAAAATCTGTGGCTTCACCACTTTGAGCAAGATGTACTTACCCTGGTGGACTAACAAACATCTTCCTAGAACCAAGTCTAGGGTTAGGGCTAGGGGAGATATTGAGAGAAGGAGGGAGAAGAAAGAAGAAAGAAGAAAGAAGAAAGGAAGTAAAAATGAGAAAGAATGAGAGAGGAGAGAGAAAACCACACATATATATACTAAGGGTTAGCCCTAGGATTAAGTCATGACACTCTCCAACCAATCTCAACTATCCAAAATAGGCTTAGTGGTTCTAAGAGTGAACCGGGTCTGGTATCCAACGTATATACGGGTCCTAGTACGGGACTATGACCATTGCCAAGATGTTCACTACTGGTCTCGGGCAGTATCCCACAATAAAAATAAATATAATTAAATAAATATAATATAATTAACAAGAATCTACATGTAAATACAGCATGAATACATCTACAGAAAAAAATTTAAATATCATAAATTCAAGAAATACCAAATCTAGGAACGAGTGTGACATATCTACCCTTCTTAGAAAAATTTCGTCCTCAGAATTTGCCAGGCTAGTCGAGCTGATCACCAAGCAAGAAAACTCATAGACCAAGAAGAAGACTCGTGATTCAATTAGGAAACTCATGATCCAGAAAATCTTATGAACTACCAAATCTCATGAACTATAGCTAACTGAATACCAAGCATAACAAAATAGGCAAGAAATAAAGGCAACATCAATCTAAATAATGGCGCAAGCAATCCACACAATCAAAAGAAAAGAGAAAGAGCAGTAGCATACGGATACATATGTCTCCCGAGTCAGTCAAAATAGGAAACCGTCCTCGCTGGCCTATGCTGACACCCAAAATGGACATGGATCAAGTCTCGAGATAAATCGGTACCAACGACTTAGTCAAGAACATGTCTCTGCCCAGGACGTACCTTCGTAGTCGGGACATATAATATATATCATGTATCATGATATACGAAGGCAGATGAGTGAGACAAAAGATCATCTCTACTCGTTGATTATAGGAAACCTAAAAGATAGATAAAAGTAGAAGAACTCAAATCTCACCCTCGACTTGATCACCTTCTACTAACTTATGTTCTAGCATGCCAAACTCAGCTTGCTCCCATCCTGGGGCTGCTGGAACTTTGTCATGAGGATGTCTCTGCTAACCAAGCTGACGTTGTCTCGGGTGAAACATATGTGCTTGCGTCAACATCGAACATTGGGCTAACGGCCGCACTGCTAAAACTGGCTCTTGATACGGAACTGCTCCTAGAGCTGGCAATGTTAGAAATTATTGATATTGTCCTCCCTGCCTCTACATTTGTGGGAAAGTAGCTATCATATGGTCAGAACCACCGTACCTCAAGCATCTTCCACTTGCCATCCTGCATACATCCTGAATGTGACCTCTTTTTCCATAAAAGGTGCATCCTACTGGATTTACCGGACGTTGTTGATGTTGTCTCGGCTATCATTGCCAAGTTGTCATTACCAAATCATGAATACGAATGATGGGTGCTGGTCCTCCCTCATTGTTCTGTCCATGACGCCTTTTTCGATCCACTCTTCTTGATGCCATCCTTTGAGAAGTAACCTCAACCCTCTTGGCTGCTATCAATACCGCCTCGAAGGTCTGGTATTCGTGGACTTCTATAATATACAAATCTCCAAGTAAAGTCTCTGCTAAAACCTCATTGCTCTCTCCATCTCAGTTGCCACCATGGTTGGAGTAAATCTGCTAAGTCAACAAAATTCTGTCGTATAGCCGTCTACTATCCTTCCAGCTTGCTTGAGGTTAATGAACATTTGCTGCAACTCGCACTGAGCCATAATCCCAAAGTACTTCACCTTAAAATGGGTCTTAAAATCTTCCCATGAATTATGATGCCTCAATCCTATCTCCATCGTAGGCGACCGATCTCTTGCCAGATCTTGGAGTTTTAGGCGAACTAGGTCAACTTGTTCCTCAGCCAAAATCTTAGCTACTGTCAGGATGGTCTCAATATCCTTGAGCCAATCGTCGGCCGTGATTGCATCCTCCATGCCATCGAAGTGTCTGGGGTTCAGTATGCAGAATCTAATAGATGCCCCAGAATCTGTTCTCTCACCTCGTTCTAAAGACGTTTCAATCCTTGGTTCAACAAGACATTATGTTCCTGCCGCTGGAGGTGTTGTTGCTGATGTTGTTGTTGTTATTGTTGTTGCACCACTATCTGGTGTTATTGGGTAGCCAATAATCCATGGATAATCTCTAGCAAGGTCGGGGTATCCAGTAATGCCAGCACTGCGAGAGGTAAGGAAACACTTGGAGCCTACTGCCCTGTGTCATTCATCGTAGGCTTAACTCAGATCCTTGGTTGGGGTTCCACAAGATTTCGTTCCACTGGAAACTCTACCTTTCTTGTTGATGCAGCATCGGAGGAAGGAGAAGCCCTAAAGTAGAGCACAAGAAACATCAAGAATAGGACGAGAAGGAACAAAAAAAAATTAATCTGGAAAAGTTCAAGCTGAGTATTGAAGAGGAAGAATTCATGATATAAAAGGAAAGAGTTTTAATTGAGACTCCTAGAACAAGACACCACACAAGTTTGAAAAGACAGACCTGTATGGGCTACCACTTTAACCTTGTCATGCTCCAGAACCAAAATACTGGAAAGCGGGGGAGTGACTTAGCCAGCCATACCTTGCAGAATACCGAAGTAAGTCATAATGTGCTAAGGTTGTTAGGAGACAAAGGGGTGCATGCTATAATCAAGTCACATAGGGTCAATAACATCTATGTCTTAATCATCAACCGAGAAATAATATGAACGAACATGTAAATAAAGCAGTTAGGTGTCCTTGACGCTCTATCAAAATAATTATGAAACTAGTTATACAGGATGGTACACTAGTGCATTATCAAGAGTACATGACTGTAAGTCAGCCGCGGTCTGAATAATATATAATCATGTAGAGGAACTAATGTCCAAATAAATCGGCTAACAAGTGCCGTCGGCTAAATGCCAAATGGTAAAACAGAATGATACTCATAGTAGGGAAGAAAAAAACTACTCAAGTTACTCGACGAACATCCTCCTGGTGTGCGCCATCGGACAGATACAGAAAAGGATCCTCGGGCTCTGCTACAAAACCTGGACAAACAAAACCAGCAGGGTCAGACCCTGATAGCAAGTACCACAAACAAGCAAGAGTAAAAGAAGCAAAACCAATAAGGTACACAAAATAGGAAAGTTTGTGCCACAACGACAAGCATATAGCCTTTCATCGGAGTAGTAAGACACCTCTACAACCAAACAAAGGAAAGAGGTGCCACACTACTCCTAGACAGGGAACGACTAACCAATTATGAACACGACAAAGATATAACACATCAATATAATCTAGGATATACTTGCCATAATACAAGCTAAGATATAGGTATAATATGCAGTTTCAGTACATGACCTATTGTGACACATTGGCGCAATCCTACAACCAAACAAGGACAAGAGTTGAACCAACGTACCATAATAGTTTATATCCCTAGACAACCAGCACATACTCATTTAATCGGCCAACCAATCCTACGACTTAATACGTGGAGTCTGAGTTATCTCTAAAATAATGTATAATAAGTATCCTCAGATCACGCCATTTTCAAACATGAGCTAACCGAACCAAATAAATAAAGTAGGCACTAGCAGGATACACCCGTCCCCCGTAGGGCCACCGCGCTAAAAATATGGCAGTAGCGGTTCCAGGGTTACCTCAGCGCACATTCAATAAAAAACAATTATCAGGTAATAGTGGTATCAGCACAGATACAGTATTCGAGTCCAATCACCAAACTTATAGTTGGTCGTATGATTCTTATCACATGGGGATACTTGGTCCAAATATAGTCTTCTCAAATAAGGTACTCCGATTATTAATCAATTAGAAATCAAATCTTGATGAAATTCTCGAATCAATAATTTTATCGTCGAACATGTGTAAGGGAAAAGTGTGAACCACTCTGGAGCAGATCCACAATCATTAAACCAAATAAGGATCGAAATTGCAGATCGTCTCCCAAGCGGAACCATGTCCCTTACTCTATCCGAAGAACAAAGGATAAGTTAATCTACTAATATGAGTTTACTCTAGGTTGCCACATGATCTACTACAACATATAATCATACTATGCACATAGTCAATTCTAGCACATAGCCAAGTCTAGCATAGTCTAGTTAATAAGTCAATTTCCTTCTTAGGATCAATAACAAGCAATTGTCAAGACCAACCACATAGAACAAAAGAATATTTTAAATAAAATAATTAAACTCAAGAAATTATGGAACATGTACATAGATTACTAGGGTCGCATAGGATCACATGCGCGCATGAGAAATGCACGCATGAATTATCGCATGGATCAGGCCGTATGCACTGATCAGACGCATGAGCACTGGCCGCATGGACGAGCTGGCCGCATATGTCTTCAGGCCGCATAGACTGCTTGCCGCTTGAGGCCGGTGCCGCATAGGGGTCGGTGCCGCATAGCGTTAAGGCAAAGTCTACTCCTTCGAACAAGTGTCGAAGTGACGTGCATTAAATACGTGTCAGTAAAGTGACATAAAGAGTGATGTGACATAATGTGTGATGTGATATAAAGTGTGATGTGACATAAAGTGTGTCAGAAAGAAAAGACAAAACCATAGAGAGATGCGCCAAGGATGCGCCAAAGTTCAGACTCATGCGTCAAAGGGAAGGTGGCGGCATGCTCTGCTTGTCGCATAAGTTCGATGTCGCGTGGAGTATCTTTGGGACTTAGCAAATTTCTCATTCGTTCAGCGAGTGAATATACAAAGTGTTCAAGGACACTTGTGTAGATCAGCAGTCACGCGTCCAACAATATGGACGCATGTTGGTTGGTATGCGAAAAAGAGTCCAACTACATAAGGATCAAGCCTCATGGAAGTTTTGGTCGCATATTGCGTTGGCCGCATGAGAACTTCGTCTTCTCCAACAATAGGTTCAGCCATGACGAAAACTCTCAAAACCTTATATCTTATTTTCTTCATAAAAACTTTATTTTAAGTCCAAATCAAGTGAAAGAAAAGCCAAAATTTTGAAATAAAATGCTCTAACATAAGGAATAACTTGTTTTTGAAAATACTAATTTTTAGTAGATCAAAACTAAGAAAAACTCATAGAACACATAAAAACCCAAATCTTGAAACCCAAATCTTGAAACTCACATCTACAAGAATATATACATCAAAATCTAAAACTCCAAGAACTAAATATAATTAACAACTCAAGAAGAATATTTTCCATCAACCATATTTTAGAAACAACATATTTATGAAAATCCAAAAATCTATTACTTTACCACTTTGAGTAAGATGTACTTGTCTTGGTGGATTAACATACCTCTTCCTAGAACCAAGTTTAGGGTTAGGGCTAGGGGAGCTCTTGAGGGAATAAGGAAGAAGAAAGAAAGTAGAAATAAGAAAGAATGAGAGAGGACAGAGAAAACTATATATATATACCAAGTGGAGAAATGAGGTTAGCCCTAGGATTAAGTCATGACAATCTCCAACCAATCTCAACCATCCAAAATAGGCTTAGTCGTTCCAAGAGTGAACCGAGTCTGGTATCCATCCTATAAACGGATCCTAGCACGGGTCTATGGCAATTGCCAATATGTTCACTACTGGTCTCGGACAGTCTCCCACAATAAATATGAATATAATTAAATAAATACAACATAATTAACATGAACCTACATATAAATACAGTATGAATACATTTACAGGAAAATTTTAAAAAATCACAAATTCACGAAATACCAAATCTGGGAACGGGTGTGACAGAAACTAGTTTTGGGGCCAATATCAGCGGTGCAAGTTAGCTAAACATGCTGAACCATGGCCTATATATATATAATGGTGGGTGTCGGTTCATCTCCTTGAGGGAGCTTTTACATGATGAATCTCAAAAACCTAAAATATTAGGATGATGATTCACTAGAAGTATAACCGTCAATGTTAGAAACCTTCATCATACAGTGGTGTTAAAAGTCCAATAGAATTCTACATTAAATGACGCACAAAGCTTGAACCAAGTCTCCATGCTTTTACTATTCAAAGTATTTCAAATTTATTGTTGACAATTCAAAAACTTTGAAGGGGGTCTTATAGAAGAATAAAAAGTACGCCTACAAAGGATGCAACATTCAAAGGGACAATGGCATACTACTCATCAGGAGAAGCAGTGCCATACACCACGTATATTACCTCAATGGCGTACTTAGTATGCTTTCAAAGCAGTGGCGTACCTCAACAACATACTAAGCCATTGTTTACCTTCACCACAACAACGTACACATATTGGTATTTTTCTTATCCGCGTATTATGTCTATGTCCTTCCCCCCCGCCCCCCCCCCCCCCCCCCAAATATTTTTTAATGAAAGGATCCTGATATTTGATATGCCGGCACAACAGTCGAGGAGATCAAGGCCTTAAATATAAAGGATTTCTAGGCACAAAGACCCAAGTTATCGTTTAACAACCAAATAAAGTCATTGTTTCATCCTGTTACGCTAAAGTGGTTACCATGTCTTAGTACGCCAAGGTTGTCACTCCATTTTCAGTACGCCAAGGTTGTTCCTCCATTTTAATATGCAGAGGATGCAACTTTATGCAAGTATGCAGATGATCTCTCTTTGCCAGAGTATGCCAACAGGTTATCCTTGGCGTAGTTTGATGACATTACCATGTCAAACAAAGTTTGCCGTTTAACGACCAAAGTTGATATCTCAGCTCGAGTAAGCCGCCAACCGAGGTTGTCGTTTAATGTAAGTTATTGTTTAACACAACGGTGGAGAAGATCAGTCATTTAATGTAGAGGATTTTTTGGCACACCGACCGAGGTTGTCGTTTAACGACCAAAGTTGATATCTTAGATCGAATACTGCTATTGTTCACCAATAGTGCTATTTTGAAATAGAGTACTTTGTTAATGATATCTCTTTTGAATGTGCCAAAATTGATGCTTTAGCAACAATAAGGCGACAGTGTTAACACTCACTTAATACGCCAACATTGGTTCTTCAACTTGAGTATGCCAACATTCATATTACAGTCAACATACGCCAGTATGGCTATCTTCCTTAGAATACGCTAGCATGGCTATATTCTTCAAAGTATGCCAGCAAGGCTATCCTCTTTAAAGTAAGCCAGTATGGCTCTTACTCTCGAACAATACGTCTATACCAATAACCGACGATAAACGGTTATGATGTAATATTTCTCATGCCATGTTTCTCGTAAGCAGTGTACAAATAACTGCCTCCATAACCTGAGCCTTCCTCGTATAGGAAGCCATGTGTCATTACATCAGTAATTTGTGCAGCCACTATCCAGAACATGGGTTGCATATCTTCAAAATATATATGTGCCGCAGCAAACATGGTGAATATTGCTCGTGCGTATGCATGCATACAAATAACCGTTTCCAGCAAAAAATATTATAAATATGGGATCAGCATATCCAGGACAGGGGACAGAGAAGATGAAGAACATAAGCTCTTCGTGCAAGTATTGCCAAAGATATCACGTTGGTAGATTCTCCAAAATCGTTCAAGTGTTTCCAAAGTATCTCTTCTTGGTGTCTAGTAGTAGAAGGAGTAAAGTACTCGACCGTAGATTAGATCTCCATAGTTATACTTTCCCAGAATTATTGTACTTAGATTCTTATATAGGATCTCTTGTACTTTCTTTATTTTTTTAGTTTGTAAAATAAAGTTTCGCAATAAACTTTTGTTCATGGCAAACAAGCACGTGAATGCGTAGGACTTGGGGCTACGATTAGCGCATGATTGCGCATGACTTAGGCTGTATTTGACTTATGATGTAGATTTTTCCATTCTTCTACAATGGCGACTTACTGATCATGATGATCAAAATTATCTTAATCGAGTTTAAATGCATCGATCGTCCGCGAATTCGAGTTAATGATTGTTGCTGCTCCTAAGAACGAAAACAAACAAAATTAAGATAAAATCGAGGATCGAAGAAGAAAATGAAATGGAAAGGGAACGACAAACTCATCAGATTCATCATCATTGAACTTTTGGTGCTCGTCGTGATCCGGTGGAGCTCCACCGTACGTCGTCAATGTAGGAGCCGCTTGCTGCCGCAGTTCAACGCCGGAGTTTGCCGGAGAAACGAAGCTCCGCCATGACCGAAAGCTTGAGCTCTTGAGTTTATAAAATAGCTACAGAACCGTGAGTTTCTTGTGAGAGATTCTCTTTATAGTTGGTTTAGACCATAAAACTGTGGGCTGAGCCGATTCCTATGGGCTTACAAGAAAATTAGTGGAGAATGAAAATGGATGGTAAACAATTAGGTATTTATAGAGGTTGGTGGAAGATTCTAGAAATCTAGGTAGTTGGAATTAGTTACAAGTTAGATGGAGTTAGTGGAGGGTTGTTAGAAATTAGTTACAAATTAGTTATAGGTAGTTAGGAGTCATAAAAATTTCTAAAACTTTCACCTATTTACCAAAATGCTACTTCCTTCTCCCTTTAGTACTTAACCAATAATTATTATTTTTATAATTATTGTTATTACTATTATTTAATGGACAAAATAATTTGTAAAATTGTAAATTGATTTAGAGGACTTAGAACAGCTGACTATGATCCTATATTACTGACATTGTGCTATAACTAGCTACCTAGCTTCAAAATTATTTTGATAGAGCGTCAGGGATGTCTTTCTACTTTACCTTATATGTTCTATATTCCTGTCTCTTGCTTGATTGATTGAGACATAACATGTTCATTTGAGGCTATTATGTGACTTGTATTGTAGTATGCACCACCTTGTCTACAGACAACCGTGACCATATTGAGGGGTGCTGGTATACTCTGTAGTGTTTAGATGGCCGTGCTATACCCCTGTTATTTGTATTCCAATACTAGGGCATGACACTTATCTTAATAATGATGTCTAAGAAAACGCAATAGGTTTATAATCTTCCCTATATTAATTCTATTTTATCGAATTGTTAGATTTTAGATAGTAGTGTCATGGGTCATATTTCTTCAGATTCTTTTTTGTTTGTTCAATCACATCCCCTAGAACACCCTTCATTAATTTACCCACTGGTTTCACTATACCCATTTAATCTATTAGTATAATATATTTTAATAAATAAATTATTTTGAAAGATGTTCTTGATGTGCCTTCTTTTCGACTGAACCTTTTATCTACAAGTAAAATCACCAAGTCCTTTAATTATTACATTATTATGATTCTAAATTTTTGTGTTTTGCTGGACTTGCTATGGGGAAGGTGATTGGTTGGGTTAAGCAAAGTGGAGGTCTCTACTTCATATCGCCGGTTCACAAGTCACCTACCGCATGTTATATCAACGCTTCTATATCACCTGGGACCTTTGTCTAGGTCACACATCTCTCGTGTTTCTTTGTGCATAATCTAAGTTTGTTTCTTCTTTCAATGAACCATTTGAGAATAATTGTGATATTTTTCTATTAGTAAAAAAAACTCATTTACCTTTTTCGTCAAGTAGTATTTTCTCCTATTTACCATTTCAGTTAATACATTATGATATTTGGGGTCTCTATAAACATCCAACACATAGATGTGCTAATTTTTTTTAACCATCATTAATGATTTTTCTCATTGTATGTTTGTGTTCCTTATGGCAGATAAATATAACGCCCCTATATTTCTTATGTATTTCTTTACTTTTATTTGGCTCAATTTAACTCACAAATCAAAATAGTTTGTAGTGATAATGGTAGAGAATTTATTTGTTTACGTTCATTTTTTCTCACATAGGGTATTGAATTTTAATGTTTTTGCGTCTACACTCCAGAACAAAATTTGGTTGTCGAACGTAAGCATCGTCATATTTTAAAGGTTGCTTGCGGTTTACTTTTTTCAATCTACTTTACCTATTCATTATTGCGGTATGTCTGTTAACTGTTGTCTATTTAATTAATCATTTGCCGATACTTCTTTCTATCACCACACCTTTTTAACGTTTGTATAATCACCCACCATTATATAATTATCTTCATATTTTTTGTTGCCTTTGTTATGTCACTATAGTTGAACCTAAATCCGAAACTCGCAATACGTGCTAGCTAACTGTTGTATTTTTATTGGATCCTACTGAGCAATAATGTTACAAACTATTTGATTTAAAATCTAGGACATTTTTTATTAGCCGAGATGTCAAATTTCATGAAAATATATTTCTATTTAAATAAATTCTACCTCATAATCCTCCTTCATTACCTCATATTAGCCCACCTCATTATTCGGCCTCAGATTTTGCATTACCTAACGGTGAACCCATTAACTTCTATTTTTATTCTTCTACTCCACCCACCAACATTCCAAGTCAAACTACGTCACTACCACTTCCATCAGACCCAACTAGCTCTCTAATTTCCCCAACTTCCCCTTCCTACCTCAGACCCAATTAACTCACATATCCTCCCACCCACCCAACATATTTCAAACCTTACTACTATCTCTCCTCTCTCACATCTCCCACTAGAATAATTCAACCTATCCCTCATTCGAATCAAACTTGTACACAACCTATTTGGCATGCAAATTATTATATGAAATTTGCACATACTGTACCCCACCAATCATTGACTCCATTATCTAGTTCCACTCGAGGTACAAAGCACCCTCTTTTTATTATCTTATTAATGTATTGTCCCTTCCCACTTTTCTTTTCTTACTGACAGATATATAGGTCATTGAAGGTGGCTATCGCTCGTTGTGTTTTCCATGTATGTATCAGTTCCAATATTTTACATGGGTATTGAAGGTGTAATGAAAGTCCCAATTAGGTTGTGTTTGGTTTACTGTAATATAATCGTAATTATAATGGAATTAGGTTTGTAATGTAAATGAGTTTGTAATGTAATAAAATTACAATTACATTACCATGTTTGGTTGGAACATGTAATTAAACCATACAATATAATGCCAATTACATTCAGGTGTTTGGTTTAACATGTAATATAATAAATAATTATTATTATTTATATTGTTTAGACAAATATATCCTTGATATATTTTTGGCCAAATTTATTATTTAGCCAACGACATTGTTCATCGTCCTCGCCGTCCCTGTCCTCCCCCGACTTATGCAGCTTCCTGAGGTCGGAGATGTCGCTGAGGAAGTCTTTGGTTTGGCCCTCGGTCATGTCGTTGTCGACCTCCAACACGTTGGACTTCAGCATGGCCTTGAAGCGGGCGAGGCGCGCGTCATCGTCCTCGACAAAGAGGGTGATGGGTTGCTTGAGTATGCGGAGGCGACATATGACCTCTGGCCTCAGGATGTCGTCGATATGCTGCTCGTCGGTTAGGGTTTCGGCTGGGGACTTCTTCTTCGGCTAGAGAGCTGGCAGGAGAGGATTTGTTGGGTTTTGGGTTTGACGGGGATGGGGCTTGGGATTGTTGAAAATTTCTTCCTCGCGGAGCTTCTGGAGGTGCTTCTATTTGATTTTATGGCACTTGAGAAGCTTCTTGCCATTGAAGTCGGATTGGAGGGATTGGTGCTTCTTCTTCAGCTACTTCTTAAGAAGATGCATGGTAGAAAGTTAGAAATTTTAGGGACGATGATGGTGGTTTGGTTCGAGGAAGAGAGTTTGATACATTCGAGGAAGAATTTTTTTTCTCTCGATTTGGAAATACGGGGATTTGTGGGATATTTGTGTGGGGATAAAATGGTAATTTAAAAGTTTAAGGATGTAATGTAATTAAGATTACAAAAGTTTGATGATGTAAATGATTTGAATAGGAGTTGATGGAATGTAATCAAGTTTGTAACTGTGATTACAAAATAATTGTCCGACCAAACATCTGAATTAGAATTACAACGTAATCGCCATTGAGATTACGATTACGATTACAATTACATTATAGTGAACAAAATGGGCCCTTCCAATTATTGTAAGTGCCCTAAGTGGCAGATGACACAATAATCCACACCTTGAGAGCCGTTGTGTCTGACGGTAGATGGCATAATAATCTTCCTTCATTGAAGTTTATCCGAAGGAAGCTTGTAGTAGAGGTTATAATCTCTTGAAATTCAAAATTTAGAATTAAAATCATTCATTGACTTTTTTTAAACAAGAATTAATGAAAGTTTATTAAGAAAACTCTATATTATAATTCAATAATAAAGTTATTAACAAAATTAATAAAAAAAGAAAAGAAAATTTGTAATTTGAATTTTCTTATTCCTGAAGGAAGTTTCTTGAAATATTCCTCCCTTCAATTAGGAGGATTAGTTCTAACTAATTTTAAGAGGGAAAACTAAATAGAATTCAAAATTCAAATCAATGAAATAAAAATTTGAAAACAATGCAAAATGCAAAAGAAAGAATTGTAAATGACAATTGTCTCTTTATATAGCTTACTGTGGAGAATGAATATTTCATTCCACGGATTCTCCTTTCCCACTCAATTTCGGTTGGAGATCCGAAAATTTCGGATCACCCATTTCCTTCTCCTCCTATTCCTTCTTTCCCTACTTCTCTAGCGAGTGGCTCACGTTAGGCTCCGAAGAGCCGGTCTCAGGCCCGACTGCGCCGATCGGACAGTCAGTCGCCCCAGGCCTCGAGCAGTAATCTGCATGACGAACTACTCCTCCACCGCACCCTCTTCGTCATCAGAGGCCCCCAGTCTATCTCGGCTATTGATCGAACGTCCCCGACGATCGGAATTCTCTTTTGATTTTTGAGTTTTGTCGAAGAGGTGCAAGCTGGAAAGTTTATTCCGAGCTAACTTTGGAAGCTCAATTCTCTCTTCCTAGTTCATCATTTGGAAAACTAATTTGACTCTAGATTGGTGGTAAGTTTCTCTATCTAAACCTTGATTTCACTTCAAATTTACTATATTTGTTCGATCAATTCTTCTGCTCAAAAGTGCTACGTGAATCTTTTTGAATTTTATTTCAGAATCCGATTATGGGAAGGTGACTTTGGAGCAAGAGACTGATCTCTGTACTCCGTCTTATTCTGAACGAATTGGTTCTTTCCAAACCGGGTATGACCCTGAAACTCCTTGTAAAACTTCTAGTCATAATTCGTTTAGTTAGGGGATCAATTCCACTCTCGGAGTTGTGAGAAAATTCTATGTAATATTTCCATGAACTCATTTCAGGGAGTCGATTTCGTGTCCAAATTTTGAGCTCCTAGATCAATCTTCTTCCAATCTCTGAGATTCATTTCGAAGCTGGTATACTCTACTTACTCTTTTCAAATCTTTTTATGAGATTCGATTGATTGATGCATGTATTCGATGACTAAGTTGGCTAGTCACTGTATTGAACTTAGTCACTGTATTGAACTCTCATGTCAGAAAACACATTTTTTTTTGTCAAATTTTAGGTTCAATAATTTCTTTTGTATCCAATAGTTTTCCGATCTAGTTGATTTGTTCAAATCTTGGTTATATTCTCTTCTGATTTGTAAAATTTCATGGAATAATTTTTTCTTGGTCAGTAAACTCCGAGAGCAAGGTGAGCTCTATAATTTGTACATTTTGTACCAATTCTGAAACAGCTTTGAGGAGCCAACTTTTGACTCGATTTAATTAATCGAACAATTAGATTTCTAAACGATTTCTTCGTAGTCAATCTATATATTCTTGAACTGTAATACTGTGAAAATTTAACCGTTAAATCATTTATTTGAGCCTTCAAATATGATAGTAAAGTTGATAAAATTAATTATAAATTCTGAACCATGTTCTGTGATAGTGACTTTATGCTAATTTTTCTATCGATCCAATTGTCAGATCGACCTATTTATTCTTTCAATCCATAGCCCCTATGATCAAATTTATCCATAAAAAATATGACTTACAAATTATATCATTTCCTAGATCATTCTCGTGCCCAAAGTTGTGCGTTCGTGGAACTTAAAATTTGTCAATTTTGAATTTCAAAATGAATTTAGAATTCTTATTTGTGAATCACGATTCCTACTCCACCTTTGGACTCGTGGAGTCATTTTACTCTTGTTTTATATATAAAGTCTATTTTTGGCTTGGCTAATTTGGCTCCATTTTTGTACTTGTGGGTCAGCTTTTTGATGACGTTCGATCCCAAAGTAGTATTTTTCTCACCTTCATTGGAATCATGGATTGATTTATATGGTTTATATATATTTGACGGCTTCTAAACTCAATAATGATATTCTTTTGGGCTATTGGATTCATTTATAGTTAGTTAACCTTTGACCTATTCCTTATCTGCACGCTCGTGACCGACACGTCGACTACTACTAAATCTAGGCCTGTACTCTATACTTAATGTCCTCTACATATTATAAATGATGTCTTTATTGTTTATAGAGTTATAAATCATATTGAGACACGATCACGACACGAGAAGATTATATGATTGAATTCGTTCATTAATATTGTCATTGACTCGTGAGTTATAGGGAGGAAAAGTACTAAGTAGATATATGGTCAATCCTATATTGTTGGATTGATTATTGGGGATATCCGTCATATACTTCACATATGGTCGTGTCGTACCCTTATTTTGGATATATACGTTTCGATGTGTCGTATTACCTTGGCCGACCAAATATCGAAAATGTTATTTCATACACGCTTAGATGGATCTTTCTTATATTTGATTATAGTTGTCACATGATTATTTCTTGCAGCCTTCTATAGTAAGCCACTACATGAAAAAATAACTTTTTATGACAGCTTAAAAGTATTATGTGATCGGGTTGGGTGAACATGATTAGGTAAGACGAATACAAGTGAGGTATGTAACCAGAATGTACACGATGTAATAGTGGGACTTTGATCACATAATCAACTCCTACTCTCCCACCCCAACTAATACTGATGGATCCAATCATGACACTCTACGAACACAAAATATAACCATTGAACACGAGCAGTGGGTGTACACGAATATCATAACCACCGAACATGAGTGGTGGGTGTACACGAATAAGCATACTGAACACGAGCAGTGTATGAACATAAAATATAACCAATACCCAATATACATGATGAGATACATGTACACGAGTACCCGCTGAACACGGTAGGGGATAACATCTCCTGACGGGATCCATATTGTACCAGTCCGTGAAATCATTGTGTCGGGATCAAGTATACAATTCTAGAACATGCATATATACAATATTATGAATTAAAAACTATTAGAGAAATGTACTCGTCTGAAGTCCTGAGCAAGGTGTGTCTCTCGATGCCCAAGCTGGTGTCACACAGACCTATATATGGTATATTGCATCAATACAAGGTTCAAGAATAAAAATAAGTTAAGTTGATGTAATGCTAGGTCAATAGCCATTTTCAGGTCAAACCAATGAAATCTAGGTTGCAAGAGTCTAACACTAAGTCACTAAGTCGATACACTATGAAACTAAGCTATACTAGCTAATCTAAGATACAAAAAGGCACACAAAAAGCCGTATCCTAAGACACAAGTTCATTTATATGAAAATAATATTTTAGATATATATACAAGTCAATATACTTCTACTATATCAAAATAATAAAAATACGATACCTTGGCCTTGCACTAATGCTTATCACACCTATCTCGATACCGAAACTCAATACCTTGGGTATCAGCCCAATACCTTGGTACTCCAAGGTAACCCAAAACTCTAACATATAACTAATACCAATTGAAACCCCAACCAAAAAGCTAACTATAACTAACGTCTAAACTACTAACAATATACCTACCAATAGTATACATAACAAACTATTCATCTAATACAAATATATATGTATAGATAGCTAGCTATCTACATAATCAAAAACCCAACTAACTGCTATCCAATACCATAACTAACTAATCACTGAAACTGGACCCTGATTATAGATACCTGGATACTAAACAACCTATTAAACCAAATACCTCACTAAAAGCAACTACCACTAAACCTCACTGAAACTGAATACACTGAAAGATACTGTAAGCTGAAAACTGACTGAATCTATACTGACTACCCCAAACCCATTTAAACAACTAATCTGAAATATGACTGAAACTAATACCAATGATACTGTGCTCGGCACAGTGACTGATACACTGTGATACCTGCAGAACTATGCTCGGGCACAGTGACTGAAACCCGATACCTTGTTGAATGAACCCCTTGCTGTAGTCTGCAACTTTTTTGTTGTGCAGTTCCTAAAGGTTGTTGCTGATGCTCTACTTCCTTGGCTGTAAGATCCTTACTGTAAACTGTGTTGGTTGTAGCATCTACTCAGTGCAAGAGCTGTTGTGCTCTCCTCGAGCACAGTCTCGAGATGCACACAGTCAATTGCACTGAAACTCCTTAGTTGCTGTGAACTTGAGTCTCCTACTTCCTGACTGAACACTGAACTGCAGTGGGGACTGCACGAGCCCCTCTCCATGCTGAACTGGGTGCCATCCTTGCTGTGCTGCAGACCTGCTGCTCTCACCCTCTTGAACAGCACAGTGGACTGAAGGCTGCACACCTAGCTGCTGAACTCCTTGCCCTTGCTGCTGAATCCAGAGGCCCGAGCCCCTCACTCTGCCACAATGCCACTCACACACCACACAAACACAATACACAGCAAACACAAACATTACACACCTATGTATAACAATATATATATATATATATATTTATATATATATATATATATATATATATATATATATATATAAACACCTCTCTATATACATAAACACAAACACATATATATACATATATATAAGTAAACACTAATACAAACATATATCTATATACAAACACATATATATATCACTATGTACACTTACACATATATACACTTAAATACACTAATCATACATACACTAATATATATATATATATATATATATATATATATATATATATATATATATATACATAAATATTATCTAGATACATAAATACACATGTACGTATAGGAAAGAGGATAAAACATCAAACACGTGGAGTGCACTACACCTGTATTACACTAATTCTATGATACGCTTGCGATACGGCTCCAACACACAACCAAATGTATTCTGTAGGACACGAGCAAGTCTAATACACTGATTATGAGCAATACGTATAGTAATTAGAATAACTACGTGTCCGTGTCATAATATGATATGCAAAAGACCCTGTGTCAGAGGAAAACCCCTAAAATCAACCCGTTTCGTCAAATTGACGAGATACCGCCTACACGTACCCAATTGTGGATACAACACTAGTCACAAACAAGCAATCATATATTATTTAGATCTATTAGACCCAATGACAATTACTACATGTGCTAATCTAAGAATTCTTCCAAAATTGGCCCCAAAATGCACATAACTTCCATCGTAGGTCTCCGATGAACCTAAAACTAATTTCTATGGGTAGCCTATGCATGTGGGTTGGTTTCTCATAGTTAAATCTCAGATCTAGAGTCTATTAGAAGGGAGGAAACTGAAATGTACCTATTAGGAGATGGATTCTAAATAAAAAGTCTTCAAATGCAAAGTAGCTCCTCTCCTTGTAGATCTTGGCCTCCTTCTCCTTGCTCCGTGCTTCCTTCTTGTAGATCCTTGATGTAGAAGACTCTAATGAAGAATATGGACTGAAGTTGTGAAGAATTAGTGAAGGAATGGTGAGGGAATGAAGGAATTTAAAAGAGTGAAGAATGTAGATCTAAAGAATTGGGAATTATAAAGTAAATTGGTTTCTCTCTCCTCCAAGCATGGCCGGCCATATAACCCTCTCCCAAGCTATGTGAAAAGTCTCAATTACCCCTTGGGGCCTCTCATGAAGAAATTAATTAGGGAGGGAAGGTTCTAGTCTAATGGCTTCCCTAATTAATCCAACCTCCTAATTCATGGGCCTAATTCATGGGCTCAAACTAAACTCATCCAAATATTGGTTCATGCTTCTAATAAAAGAGGTTAGGTCCACTACACAAGTCTAAAATAAATCTATAACTAACAATCAACAAATAATACAACAATTAAATAATCATACATGCACAATATTTAAATAAAATATATCCTAGAATTAAATACCCTTGTTAATTACTAAACTACCCTTGAATGAATATATGAGGGTGACAATCCTACCTACCTTAGAAAAATTTTGTCCTCGAAATTAAGGAAAAAACTAACTACTAAAAGCAAACAATACAAAGCAAAAAGGAATTATACCTCACGGCTCGAACATATATGGATATCGCTCGCATATCTCGGCTCTCGCTCCCAGGTACTCTCTCCTGGCGAGCGATCCCTCTATGCAACGCGCACCAAAGGAATCATCTAGTTCCTCAACACCTTCTCTCTCTGATCCAGAATCTCCACTAGCTGCTCTGAATAGCTAAGAGTAGGGCCCACCTCTATCTCCGAGTAATCCAACACATGATTGGGATCTGCCATGTACCGTCTCAGCTGCGACACGTGAAATACGTTGTGCACTTCCTCCAATACAGGTGGTAAGTCTAGTCTGTATGCAACTACACCGACCCTCTCAAGAATACTGAAAGGTTCGATGAATCACGGACTAAGCTTACTGCCTCCATCGAAACGAATCATTCTACGTGTTGGAGAAATCCTGAAGAAAACCAGGCTGCCAACCTAGCACGAAACACAATCTTAGCACTCTAACAAACAATAATCAAACACAAGCAAAACAAAACTAAATCTATACCTCAAACTCCAAAGGTCTTCGGTGGCTATCGGCCCATTGTCGCTGCCTGTCCTGCGCCACCGGAAGTTTGTCCCTGATACGCTTTACCTTCTCTGCTGCATCCACTACCATCTTTGGTCCCAATAAAGCTCTGTCACCAACATCATCCTAGGATAACAGAGTGTGGCATCTCCGTCCATACAATGCCTCGAATGGCGATATCTCAATGCTGGCTAGGTAGCTGTTGATATATGAAAACTCTACCAAGTGAAGGTGATCCTCCCAAGAACCTCCAAGATCCAAAACATAGGTGTATAGCATGTCCTCGAGAGTTTGAATAGTCCTCTCCGACTGTCCGTCAGTCTGAGGGTGATAAGCGGTACTGAACTTGAGCTGAGTGCCCAAGCTAGCCTGCAAAATCCTCCAGAAATAGGACGTGAAGCAACTATCTCGATTTGAGACTATGCTCACTAGAACACTGTGTAATCTGACAATCTAGCGCACATACATCTCTGCAAGATTCTCTGTAGATGTACCCACTTTAACTAGTAGAAAGTGGGCGAATTTGGTCAACCTGTCCACGATGACCCAAATTGCATCTTTACCTCCTGGAGAACGCGGAAGTTTCGAGACAAAAACCAGGGTCATATGTTCTCATTTCCACTCCGGAATAGATAAGGGCTGAAGCAATCCACCTGGCCACTGTCTCTCCGCCTTGACCTGCTGGAAAACTAAGCATCTGGACATGAAGCTAGCTGCCTCCCACTTTATGTCATACCACCATACATGCTCCCTCATCTCTCTATACATCTTATTGGCACCAGAATGCATAGAGTACTAAGAACGATGTGCCTCCTGCAGAATCTTCTCGTGCAATGCTCATCTCGGTACAGATAACCTGGTATCGTGTCGCAATAATCCATCATCTACGATGATAAAGCCCTCTGCCAGCCCCTACTGAGCATGTGATCTGATGCTCCTCAGAGACTCATCCTCATACTGTCCGGCTCTGATCCGGTCCATCAGCTCCGACTTAACCTGAAGTCCCCGCATCTGTGTTGCAACTCCAGGAACTAGTACCTCAATGCCCAAACTACCAAGATATGCCAATAAATGTCTATATCTAGTCAAGCACATAGCCATGGGATACCTTCTCAAAACATCCGCGACTATGTTGGCCTTCCCTGGATGGTACTACAAAGATATGTCGAAGCCTTTCATCAGCTCCAACCATCGCAGCTGCCTCATGTTGAGCTCTTTTTGGGTAAACAAATACTTCAAGCTCTTATGGTCTGTGAAGATCTCTCTCTCTCTCCATACAAGTAGTATTTCTAGAATTTGAGAGCAAAGATAACTGTTGCCAACTCCAAATCATGGGTATGGTAGTTCTTCTCATGCGGGCGCAATTTCTTGGAAGCATAGGCAACCACCTTCCCGTGCTGTTGTAACACACAACCCAAAACCTTTCATGATGCATCACTGTAAATAAAAAATCCTCCTGCTCCTGATGGCAATGTCAAGATGGAAGTTGTAGTCATTCTCCTCTTCAGCTCCTCAAATGCTGACTGACAATCCTCAGTCTAGACGAATTCCACGTCCTTCCTGGTTAGTATACTCATCGGCTCTGCAAGTCTGGAAAAGTCCTGAACAAAGCTCCGGTAGTAGCCTGCCAATCCAAGGAAACTCCTAATCTCTCTACTGAACTCGGGGTAGACAACGATTCAACTGCTAAAATCTTCTTCAGGTCCACCGAGATTCCATCTCTTGTAATAACATGCCCGAGGAATTCAAGCTTATCAAGAAAGAATACACACTTTGATAACTTGCCATACAGCTTCTTCTTCCTGAGGGTCTCCAGAACTATCCTCAAGTGCTGCTCATGCTCCTCTAGGGTCTTCGAATATATCAGAATATCATCTATGAAGACTACAACAAACTGGCCCAGGTACTGATGAAACACCTTGTTCATTAGGTTCATGAACACCGCTGGAGCATTGGTTAACCCAAACGGCATCACCAAGAACTCGAACTGCCCATAACGAGTCCTGAAAGCTGTCTTCGGGATATCTTCCTTCTTTACTTTCACCTGGTGGTACCCTGACCTCAAGTCTATCTTTGAGAATACCTTCGCTCTGTTCAACTGGTCAAACAAATCATCAATCTACGGCAACCGGTATTTGTTCTTGATAGTGAGGTTGTTAAGTGCCCTGTAGTCGATACACATATCGACCTATCTTTCTTTGGTACAAAAAGTACTAGAGCACCCCCTGGTGATGAATTGGAATGGATAAAGCCCTTATCTTGTAACTCATCCACCTGCTTCTTCAACTCTACCAGTTCGCTGTTGTTTATTCTATAGATATGGTGAGATATCGGCTCTGCTCCTGGCACTAAATCTATAAAGAATTCTATATCTTTGTCCGGTGGCAACCCCGATAACTCCTCTGGAAAGACATCCAAGAACTCAGCAATTAACGGATATGGCGGCTCCTGCTCTTCTACCAAAGCTCCAATGAAATTGCCTTCGAGCTTCTCTGCTCCTCGAACGAACTCGAAATCAGGCTCTCCTGGTATCTAAAATAGAACTCTACCTCCACGACAATCGATACAAGCATGATATCTACTCAACCAATCCATTACGAGTACCTTATCGTAACTCGGAAGTGGCATTACGAGTAAACTTACGCTCAGCTCATTGCCTCCCAAATAAACTCTCTGATTCTTACAAACATCACTGACCAAGATAATGCCAACCCTGATCAAGATCTTGCAAGTCCTCGCTAACTGTTCAGACTCAAGACAATGCCTCAAAGCAAAAGATATAGATACAAAGCTATGAGAAGCACCAGAATCAATCAAAATATGAGCTGGAAAGGAATCGAGATAACCTAAACTTGAGATGACATCGCCAACCGGCTCCTCCTCCTCGATAGTCAAGGCAAAAGCTTGCCCTAGTCGCTGCGCTCCTCTCTGCTGCTGATGCTGGGTAAACTGCTGCTGCTATGGGGGAAGAGGTCCTATCTGCTGGCCCGCTGGTGGTCTAGCGGGCGCCCTCTGTGCCTGTCCTCTACCCTGAACTAGACGAGTTGGGACTTTAGGACAAGCCCTCAACTGATGATCTTCTGAACCGCAGAATAAGCATTGGCCTATTCTCATCCTGCATGCGTCCTATCTGTGTCCTTGCTTCTTACAGAAAGTGCAAGGAACTATTGCCCTCTGGATCTGAGGCATCTGCTGCGCTGGCGCTCTAGCTGGCCCGTGATACTGCTGCCTCTGGTGCTGGTAAGGCCTCTGATGTTGCTGCTGGAAGTGAGGCCTCTTCGTTGGCCCCATATTGGTGCTGGATCCTCCTGTGTTCCTTGGCCTCTAAGAGCCAAGCCCTAAGTCATCCTTCGCTCTCTGCACCTGTTTGAGAATCTCCTCGAAGGCGGTAGTAGGATCTCCATTGGTGTGGGGTTTGACATTCTAGTTTAGGCCTTTCCTGAACTTTCTGCCTCTGCCTCTAGGGTTCTGACCCTCCACGAAGCAACCTAGTCGGCAATACTTCGCAGCATACTCGTCCAATAACATACCTCCCTGGACGAGGTATTGGAACTGACTCTCCAAAGATGTAAGAGCCACGTCTGGGAAGAACTTCTTCTTGAAAAGCTCTTTGAAGGCTTCCCAAGTGAGTCCTGGTACTGCAATCCTAGGGTCTATCCGGACCATGTCAATGTAATATCGAACATCATACACCCCGCTGTATCTTTGAAATCTGCGCCAGCCGTAGGTTCCGCTCGATGTCCTCGATCCACTCATTCGCATAGATAATCCTCTCTGTACCCCTGAAGTCCTTCGGACCCATCCTCTTAAAGTCTATGATTGTACTCGGCCTCGGCTGTTGAGGAATAAACTGAGCTGATGTCATCTGTGGCTGGACTGTAGTAACTCTCTCAACTGCTGCAAGTGCGATCTGGGGAGCATTCTCTACGATCTATCATAGGTACTCTGAATGTCGCTGCTGTGCCTCCATCATCTGCTGAAAGAGTGCGAACATCTGCGTCTGATCAACTACTGGTGGGGGAGGTGGAAGATCCTCGAAAACTCTCTGTGTTTTCCTTGGTACCGGTGGTGGAGCACCTCCGAAAGCTGCTACAGATACGCTCACCTGGAATGGTGAAGCTGTCCCCCTGTCACGACCCGCACCTCCTGAATGTAGGTGTTGGACCATAGTCAGAGGGTGCTGCCTTCATGGGTAATGAAGTGACTGATCATGCTATCGCGACACCTGATCGCTAGAAACGTGTCTTCGGCGGCATCTTGAAGATAGATTAAAATACGGAATCAATATTGAATACGATACAATATCATCAAAAAGGGACAAAACTTTATTTAAAGTAAAGCAATATTTAATAGATAAGGATTTGCAAAACAGATTTTGGAAATTTCCTAAGTGTGATTGAGTAAACTCTCAGCCTAAATCCTATTTCCTAAAGCAGGCTCGTAGTAGTACTCTAGACGAGCACAACTACGAAATTATATCGTAGAGTCGCAAGTAGTACGATATCGTAGGATAGATGAGACCTGCATGGGCCACCACTAAAAACGTATCATGACCCACACCCAGATATTCGGGCACGAGTACATGGTTACGTCCAGCCTACGCCGCAGAATCGACGGCAGACCGTTGTCTGGGTCATTTCTAACTATCTAGCATCACACAATATAATATGGAACCTGTCAATCATCTCAACTCCAAACGGAGGAGCAATATGGTATCTCACAAGTATAACTAATCTCAATCACAAAACAAACTAAGAAAGAATAATGCACGAATGGAATAGCGAAAGAAAGAATAAGATACAATCCACAATCTGAATTAATATACAAGTTATGAATCCACCAAAAGAATAGTCTAATACAATCCAACACAAATATAACTAGACCTCCTCGGGCTCTGCAACTAAGTCCTCCTGGTCTATAGGAGTATCCTCTAAAGGTACGACGTCCTACGGCCCGTAGAATGTGGGACACTGCTCTACAAGCCAATCATTTGGAAAAATATATCGAGTTAGGATATGAGCGAAGTACTTACCTCTGAAAGCAGTTTCAATAGCATAATCGAGCATATAAATAGATAATAAAAATGAAATACAAGATCACTAAACATACGAATGATGAACTATAGATATACAGGTAATGTACGAAAATATAGAACAACAATATGAATATCCGCAATATGAAGAAATAACTGTAATCTAAACTAATGTGGCTCAGAATACAAGTTTATTATGTGATCGGGTTGGGTGAACATGATCAGGTAAGACAATTACATGTGAGGTATGTAACCAGAATGTACATGATGTAATAATGGAGCTTTGATCACATAATCAACTCCTACTCTCCCACCCCCAACAAATAACGATGGATCCAATCACGACACGCTACGAACACGAAATATAACCACTGAACACGAGTAGTGGGTGTACACGAATATCATAACCACCGAACATGAGTGGTGGGTGTACACGAATAAGCATACTAAACACGAGCAGTGTATGAACATAAAATATAACCAATACCCAATATACATGATGAGATACATGTACACGAGTACCCGCTGAACACGGTAGGGGATAACATCTTCTGACGGGATCCATATTGTACCAGTCCGTGAAATCACTGTGTCGGGATCAAGTATACAATTCTAGAACATGCATATATACAATATTATGAATTAAAAACTATTAGAGAAATATACTCGTCTGAAGTCCTGAGCAAGGTGTGTCTCTCGATGCCCAAGCTGGTGTCACACAGACCTATATACGGTATGTTGCATCAATACAAGGTTGAAGAATAAAAATAAGTTAAGTTGATGCAATGTTAGGTCAATAAGCCATTTCTAGGACAAACCAATAAAATCTAGGTTGTAAGAGTTTAACACTAAGTCACTAAGTCGATACACTATGAAACTAAGCTATACTAGCTAATCTAAGATGCAAAAAGGCACTCAAAAAGCCGTATCCTATGATTCGCAAGTTCATTTATATGAAAATAGTATTTTAGATATATATACAAGTCAATATACTTAATACTATATCAAAACAATAAAAATATGATACCTTGGCCTTGCACTAATGCGTATCACACCTATCTCGATACCTAAACTCAATACCTTGGGTATCGGTCCAATACCGTGGTACCCCAAGTTAACCCAAAACTCTAACATATAACTAATACCAATAGAAACCCCAACCAATAAGCTAACTATAACTAACGTCTAAACTACTAATAATATACCTACCAATAGTATACATAACTAACTATTCATCTAATACAAATATATATGTATAGATAGCTAACTATCTACATAATCAAAACCCAACTAACTGCTATCCAATATCTTAACTAACTAATTACTGAAACTGGACCCTGACGATAGATACCAGGATACTAAACCACCCATTAAACCAAATACCTCACTAAAAGCAACTGCCACTAAACCTCACTGAAACTGAATACACTGAAAGATACTGAAAACTGAAAACTGACTGAATCTATACTGAACTACCCCAAACCCATCTAAACAACTAATCTGAAAAAGGATTGAAACTAATACCAATGATACTGTGCTCGGCATAGTGACTAATACACTGTGATACCTGCTGACCTGTACTCGGGCACAGTGACTGAAATCCGATACCTTGTTGAATGAACCCCTTGCTGTGGTCTGCGACTTGCTTGCTATGCAGTTCCTGAAGGTTGTTGCTGATGCTCTACTTTCTTGGCTGGACGATCCTTGCTGTAAACTGTGTTGGTTGTAGCATCTACTCAGTGGAAGAGCTGTTGTGCTCTCCTCGAGCACTGCCTCGAGCTGCACACAGTCAATTGCACTGAAACTCCTTAGCTGTTGTGAACTTGAGTCTCCCTCTTCCTGACTGAATACTGAATTGCAGAGGGACTGCACGAGCCCCTCTCCATGCTGAACTGGGTGCCATCCTTGTTGTGCTGCAGATCTGCTGCTCTCACCCTCTTGAACTGCACAGTGGACTGAAGGCTGCACACCTAGCTGCTGAACTCCTTGCCCTTGCTGCTGAATCCAGAGGCCCAAGCCCCTCACTCTGCTACAATGCCACTTACATACCACACAAACACAATACACAGCAAACACAAACACTACACACCTATGTATAACAATATATATATATATATATATATATATATATATATATATATATATATATATATATATATATATATATATATATATATATAAATACCTCTCTATATACATGAACACAAATACACACATATATATACGTATATATAAGTAAACACTAATACACACATATATCTATATACAAACACACACACACACACACACACACACACACACACACACACACACACACACACACACATATATATATATCACTACATTCACTTACACACATATACACTTAAATACACTAATCATACACACACTAATATATACATATATATATATATATATATATATATATATATATATATATATATATCATCTAGATATATAAATACACATGTACGTATAGGAAAGAGGAGAAAATATCAAACACGTGGAGTGCACCACACCCGTATCACACTAATTCTATGATACGCTTGCGATACGGCTCCAACACACAACCAAACGCATCCCGGAGGACACGAGCAAGTCTAATACACTAATTATGAGCAATACGTATAGTAATTAGATTAACTACATGTCCGTGTCACAATGTGATATGCACAAGGCCCCGTGTAGGAGAAAATCCCCCAAAATTAACCCGTTTCATGAAATTGACGAGATACGACCTACACGTACTCAATTGTTGTATGACACTAGTCACAAACAAGCAATCAAATATTATTTAGATCTATTAGACCCAATGACAACCACTACATGTGCCAATCTCATAATTTCTCCAAAATTGGCCCCAAAATGCATATAACTTTTACCGTAGGTCTTCGATGAACCTAAAACTAATTTTTATGGGTAGCCTATGCATGTGGGTTAGTTTCTCATGGTTAAATCTCATATCTAGAGTCTATTAGAAGGGAGAAAACTGAAATATACCTATTAGGAGATGGATTCTCAATGAAAAGTCTCCAAGTGCAAAGTAGCTCCTCTCCTTGTAGATCTTGGCCTCCTCCTCCTTACTCTTTGCTTCCTTTTTGTAGATCCTTGATGTAGAAGCCTCCAATGAAGAATAGGGATTAATTTTTGAAGAATTGGCGAAGGAATGGTGAGGGAATGAAGGAATTTGAAAGAGGAAAGAATGTATCTCTAAAGAATTGGAAATTGTGAAGTGAATTAGTTTCTCTCTCCTCCAAGCATGGCCGACCATATAACCCACTCCCAAGCTATGTGAAATATCTCAATTATCCCTTGGGGCCACTCATAAATAAATTAATTAGGGAGAAAAGGTTCTAGTTTAATGGTTTCACTAATTAATCTAACCTCCTAATCCATTGGCCTAATTCATGGGCTCAAACTAAACTCATCCAAAATATTGGTTCGTGCTTCTAATAAAATAGGTTAAGTCCACTACACAAGTCTTAAATAAATCTACAACTAACAATCAACAAATAATACAACAATTAAATAATTATGCATGCACAATATTTAAATAAAATAAATCCTAGAATTAAATACCCTTGTCAATTACTAAACTACCTTTGAATGAAAATATGAGGGTGACAGGAACCTGTTAGCCGTCATATCTGGACATTAGTTTCATTTATATTATTGCAATTAATCAGACTGTAGGTGATCACGGTCATGTACTTTTGTTACTTAATTAGCCCCTAATTTTGTACGGATAGTTTCCAGGATGTTTTGATGGAGCGTTTGGGACGCCTTAAAGTTTTATCATATATGTTCAATGTTTACGGCTTCTTATTTGATTGATTGAGACAAAGATGCTCTGTGTGACTCTAAGCGACTTTATTGTAGAAAATACCACCTTGTTTAGTAACACCCGTGATCATCGTACGAAGTTCTATACCTTGTACGGGATAGCTGGCCATATCCATCACCAAATTCTGATACTGGGGCATGACAGTCTTTCTGTGAGAAAGTACTGTTGCAATCAATTGAGTTACATTATGGTAATGCGGACACTCATCATTTATTTCTGGATAAGGCACAATCTTTATTAAATTGGACTCTATTTGTAGGAGGGCTTCTCGAAGTGCACCCCTAGTTTCTTTTGATTGGCGTAAGAGCTCGTGCATAGAGAGACGAGCTGAGATATAGGCACCTGAGTCAAAATATCGAATGAGTACGATTCTGCGAGACCTTGTGGCACATCTTTTCATACGACCTTGTCAAACCGGGTCTCTTTGGCTTTTTTTTGCGGCTGGGACTTTAATGAGTCTTCCGCGAGATTCGCTGTTACGGTAGATGGTGGATTTCTGTTAGGAACTTGGTTATAATTATTTATGTATGTTCATCATGTTCTTGTGGTTACTGGCAGAGAAGTGCTGGTATTATCTGTACGAACATCTTCTTCAGAATTTGACAAGACACTAGTGGAAAGAGGATCTTCTTGATCCAGAGCAATGGCATTGCAAAAGCGAGATCTTCTTAAAAAAAGTACACTTCTCATCTTCAAGGTAGTCAAGATGTACCCACATGATATCTCCTTTCTTCAACGTAAGGGACAGCAGGTTACAGTCCTTACGCCATGGAGGTAGGTTGACGATCCTTAGCTCCGCTGTAGATAGGGGAGTAGTGTCGTCTGGTATTTATGCTAGAGGAAAGTTATCAACTTGGACAGACACCATGTTGGAGGTAGCTTTCTTCTGTTTGTCGTATAATATGGGGACTTTGGAGTCGATCTTCGAGCACTTAGTATTGTATTGTGGGATGGCATATGTATCGATGATACTCACCATATATTGGATCGTTAGTGCATTCCTCTTCTTCGAGTTTTCTCATCACATGAGGTTTAATCTTATTTCCTTCTAGTAGGACTTGGAAGATGGGGATAGTTTATTCCTCGTCAAATGAATAGTTACGTGGAATCCTCTCTTATTGTGACTGTAGTTGTCTTGATGAGTCTCCTGCAAAAAGATCCACCACCATGGCATCTTTGTTGTTGTGGTTTTGCTGCAACCACCTGCTCTCATTAGGATTGTCCCCCTGGAATCCTAGTTGGTCGAAGTTCACTGCGTGTTCCTCCATATTTTTAGACCTATAGATCAGGGCTACCCAGTCCTTGAATAAGGTAACTCCGAGACAAAACATGATTGGCGGTAGGAAATTATTCTTGTATGTATCCATGAGCATGGCTGCTAGAATAAATTGAAGGCAATTGAAAGCTAGTCTATGGAAGTGTTCGATGAACTCCTTGGTTGACTCTCTTACCTTCTGCCCAATGTTGATTAAGGAGGTCAAGTTGAAAGTGATCTCCTCTTCCTAGAAATGAGAGAGAAAAGTCATCTCTAGGTTTTTTTTATGACTTGATGGAGCCAGCATGGAGATTGCAGAACCATTCAAATGCTTGTCCGTAGAGGGTCCTAACGAAGAGCATTCCGCGAAGAGTGTCATTTGTCAAGATTCTAAAAGTCTGTGACTTAAAGTGATAGAGGTGTTAACTTGGTGATGTTAGACCCTAATATGGCATAAAGTTGGTGGTTTGTAATTGGCGGGGCTAAAAGCTTCTTGCCACTTGATTGGATTTGGCAAGCCTACCTCTAATTTTTGGAGGTTCTCTCGCTTGACAAGTGACTCAAACTTTGCCTTTAGGTTCTTGATTGTGTCTTCGTGTGTCATCTTGCTCCATACATCTTCGAGGTCTGGGGCAACAATCTTTTGGTTACCTTCATTGGTTGGCAGAGGGAAGGCAGTTGCTGAGCCTCATTGTGACATCAATGTAATCAGAAGCAGTTGTAGTTCCTAAATATTCACCTCCATGATCTGTATGCGGATATTAGCATCTTCTCTAGTGCCGTCATCTTGCGTAGCCATGTGAGTTGGCACACTTCTTTTTTCACTAAAGGAAAGGGTATCAGATGAAGCATAAATCGACTCTACGCTTTCGGCTTCTGACTCAGATCTAATTGATAGGCTACTCCAAGAGGTAGTGGCGTATTGTGTAGAGCGTCTCTTTGATTGGTTACCTAATAAAACTGGGGATCCCAGGATGGTGGATTGGTATGCATATCGATCGATAGAAGATTAACGAGTTTAAGACGTGATCTAACCCTTCAAAGGCAGAAACTAGGGTTCATAAATTAAACCTGAAGTAATGAGAATAAGATACAGTTTCCAGTAACCTCGATCCGTCATCGACCCCAAGATTTTTTGTACGTATTCCTTCCTCGATTTGGACATTATGTGGGCAACGATCTTTCAACCTTTTTCTTCTCCTTGGCTGACCTCTCTTTCTCTCATTACGTAAAAAAAAAGTTTCGAGAAAGTGATTCTTTTCTAATGTATAATGATGGCCAGATAATAGAGGATATATATATAGACTATGGTAGGGACCATGAGAAAAAAATATGGTTAGGTCTTCTATCAGATCTAGGTATCCCATATTCAGCCCGAACACACAACCCATGTCCGTTAACAATAGTTCGGTCAACTAAAGTGCTATTGTTGAACTACCTCTCTAATCCTAAATTTCGTTTATGGGCTCCTTCTTATTATATGGGTGTTTTTCTCCCCATGTTAAAATATTAAATGTATGTCAATCAAATTAAGTTACTGACAATAAGTTGTTGATAATCTGGAGAGTATGGTAATGGTAATCGAATTGGCGCACCCTTTACTCTGTTTATTCTCCAATAATTTTACAAAGGCTCTCGATGTCGACAAATACTGGTAGAATGAGGGTACTGGCCAAATATGATTGAAACTATTGTACTTATGTGTATATATATTTGTCCTTTTCTTTGTGTGTATCCCTTGAAGAAAAAAATCAGACTCTTTATAGCTGAACAGTCTAAAAAATTGGTTGAGGTCCAGCAAGAAGCGCTATCTTTTGGATAAAAACTTCTTACAGGAAGCAATGTTTATGCGAGAGCAGACTCCAATCTGAGTTGGTTAGATTTTTCCTGGCTATGTATTCCACCATCTCTAGTCTTCGAATATCCTCTTTTATTGGCGATGAACCCGGATCACTCTGCTGAAGATTTTGGCCTCTTTACTACTGAGAAGAATAGTTGTAACCTTTTGAATTGAGAGTCTCATTTTCATAAAGTATTGTTATTACTAAGTGGACATATAAAGTTTGAAATGAAGAGAGGAGCAAAAGAGGTATGTCCTCCTCTTCTAACATTACCTCAAGACACGGTTGCTACTGTACATTATTAAAATTGTTTAGATGCTGCAGAATTTAAGTACCTTTCGTTAAGCATAAATTCTTAAGTTGCTTCTTTATATACAACTTGTTTGATAAGGACTTTGTCATATAATCTTTCTAGATTCAACCATTAGATACCTACAAAAGTTTATGTTATGACATTGTATATCACCTCGTCTACCATAAAGTTCTCTATCTTACATTTTACCCTCTGATCCTTGTGTTCCCATGCATCATATGTCATGTGGTCAGGTTTCTTCTTCTTGCCAAAAATAAATTTAAATAATCCTTCTTTAAAAGAATATTTTACCTCAAGACACGGAAGATCATATATCACCTCAAGAAGTTCTCATTTCCGTTAAACTTCTCTACCTAAAACTTGGTGCTATTGACATTGGTGATCTCCTCTATAATTCTTAAGTAGAGAACTCTTCCTTGGTTCCTTATGAACCAATAACTTCATAATCACAATTAAAAAAGACAGGAAATAGACTAATGCATAACCTATCATTGACATGGATCAAAAAATTAAAGTACATAACCTATCATTGATATGGATCAAAAAATTAAAGAACCTACTCTTAAGCTATGATACCAATTCTATTGAAATAAGTTCTCTTTTACGATGAGTAAACAAAGAAAACCAAACACAATAGCAACAAAAATATACAAGAATTAACATGGTTCAACCAATAGACTTGGCCTACGTCCACGTGATAAGGGAAAAGTTATTTATGATAGTCATGAGGTAGATCAAAGATGGATTTCAGAAGCCAGGAACAGAGATTCACACAAAAATTTACAATCTGATATCAGTTTAATCATGATGATGTTATGAGATTCAGAGATTCACACATAATTTTGCTCTCTGAAAAAAACTTAACTTTAACGAAATTTTTATATAATTTTGACTACAAACTAATAATAATCAAAACTCGTTCTTTTTTGCAAATATAGTTACAATTGAGATAAAATGTTTACAAAAGAAGATGAAGGAAAAGAAGACATAAGACTAATGAAAACCATTATTGCTTTAAGCAAGATTTGCCCTCTAGACGATCCGCTTCCAAGAACCAACAAGTTCACAAGATAACTTATGGAATGCTCGTAGTCACCTCTGTTGCTGACTCGAAATAACTCCTAAATTTCAATGGCGGACACAACGATTAATGTCTTATTTCTCTCTATTTCGTATACTCTCAAAGGGGTCACGAAGAGACTATTTATAGAGAATGGTGGAAATCCTAACCCTAATACCAACTACCGCAAAATATGGAAGATAAAAATCAATTTAAAATGCAACACCAAAAAGATCTAGATCGGTTTAAATTGATTTATCTACCATAGTTGTCCAAATTATGCAATCTGCTAAATATGCGCAGCCTACACATATGCATATGTCCTCAACAACATAGCAACACATGCACGCATACGCGTGTAAGCACATAGATGGATTGTCGCATGGTCTTACATGCCGCATATACCACTCAAGTTGTGCATAATTGCGCATGACGCACATGTGCGCATAGTTGCGCATAGCCACACATAGCATGCATGCGTCCACCTGCACACCCATACATCACCCGTTCTTGCACCGCCTAAGCAACTGCGAATGTATCTCACACATAAAATGAGCGCACAAGTGCAACTTATGAACATAAGGGCCATGTACCTAATGCGTATGTACAAAGTGCAAAGTGTGTCATCAAAGTGCCACTTTGCAACCTTCACCCGAGCCTGAGTCCGAGTATGAGTCATTAAGCCCCTACTTTGCTTAGCTCTTATGGAAATTAATCCAAAAAGAGTGACAAAATATTGATTTTTCTTTGAGGTTTAAACTTAAAACCTCTTAGAAAAATTGCCCAACATGGGCCACCACACCCCATGTGCGTATGCCAATACAAAACAAAGCTATAAATTGGGATATACACTTGGTAGTTTTTCTAATGTGGGACTAAAGTTCCCAAAGTCAAGTATAAACCCCAATAATCCCCAACATATATCATAATATATTGTTGAGCATTTCCCACAATGATTGCCAATCATGCATTAGGATAGATATCACTTACGACTTGAATCTTCTTGCATGGGTCAAACAATTGTATAATGCATGAATAGACTGAGCCTTGAGTTCAATACCATATATGTTATTATTTCCACTCACACAATGACATCATTTGTGCCTTTGGCGCACATTAAAGGCCATGTGCTAACTTGGTCTTGGTTTATGTATCTTGTGTGTCTATAAGCTTACCCTCAAGAGACGGCCTATATGTCTATTTATTCACTTAGGTGAGTTCTTTTAGAGAGTTCAACATATCCTAGTATGAAACTTTTTACTTCTTTCTGGTGCTACATCGCTATGACATGGCATGAAGCCTAGGTTTGCAACCTTTTGGTTGTGTCACCCCACTATAGCATGCGGTCATAGGCCTCTTTGTAGTATTGTACTACCACTCTCCACCTCTTCGGCATTAGGCTACATGTTTATGTGTGGTGCTACTACGATTGTGACAAGGCCCGATGCCAAGGCTCTACCTCATTGTGGTATCACACTATTGTAGCATGGGTGGTACCATCTCCTTTGTAGTGCCGAACTACCCATGCTTCCTGTAAAGCACGCTGAATACACGAAATAACCGAGAAATTATTAAGGCTTAATTCTAACCTCCCATAAGACTTGCTCTATACCAAGAGCAACTAGTAGACCATAGTTGTTTTGGGATAATATCCCAATAGTCTCATAGAATTAACTATCTAATATACCTAATATCTTTCCAATTAGTGGACCTTCCTTGAAATAAAAGTTAGATGCCTAGTAAAAAAAATTTTGAACTAATAACATAAGATTTATAGTAGAATTAAAAAGACACAATATTAGCATCCCTTTAAGCCTATTTTTCTTGCTATGCCCTCGACTAGTTAGAGCTCGAGGCCTTTGGTGAATGGATCCGCCAGATTCTCCTGGCTCTAAACGTTAACAACTATAATGACTGCAGCCGTGATGCAATCATTCGGCGCTCTGTGCCAAAGCTGCACAGTCTTCTTCTTACCTGATGCCACCGCTACAGTCGTCTGGTTGTTACGGTAGATCGGTACAGCCAAAATTTATGCACCAACAAGAGGAAGATCATATATAAGCTCCTAAAGTATGTAGAAGCATAAAAAGTATGCCTCTAAAAAATGTCAGATCCAAAGGAAATATAGTGCACTTCTTTTCAGAATAAGTTTAAAAGAAGAATGGCGCACTCTACTACTATTTCAGAGGGTGCACTTTCCGTAACAAAATAGTGGCGCACTTTTGAAGCATTTCCTTCAGTACAACCAAGATAGGCGCACAGTCTTCTTGTCTTCTTTCCTCTATTTTTAATTCAATGAATCTGACAGTTGACAAATGTGAAAAGCAAGGAGATCAGAATAAGGATTACAGAAGGTCTTTGGCACGTAGATCCAGGTTGTCATTTAGTGGATTGTTCGGCCAAACCCTAACAGAGTGTGTCATTATCCCAAACTCTAACAGATTGTGTCATTGTGCCAAACTATAACTGTCATGTCCCAGTCCAAAAATATCAAGGGACTAGCCGCGTGGCAATGGCCAACATCACACCTCTAATAGGCAAACCCAATTTAATGGACCCGTTAGAGTGTACTTAAGCTATAATATATATAAAATTGTCTACAAATACCTATCACAGTTTATATATCTAATCTCATCCACAATAAGTAACAAAATCACAAAGAGACAAGTCCAGTCACAATAATATAAAATGATATGTCCTATCAAAGCAATATAAATAATGCCATAGGAAATAACCTGTCATCAAAATAAAAATGAAAATAACTCCAAGTATAATATCCAGAAGTCACTATAAGATCAAATATCTAAGAATAATAAGCATAATAAATGAGTGGTGAGAATACTGTGTGCTCAAGAGAAGTCCTCGGGAACAACCTCGTCCTCTACAACCTGTACATCTCTAATAGTAGCACATGCCCCGTAAATCTCGGGATAGCTCTCCTCGTCTACACCTGAGGATATAATCCGGATCCAGGTCCTCAGGGGACAAAGCAAGGTACAATAAACACTCAAGCCAAAATAAAATACAATAAGTAAGAACAGATCCTTAGGGCAAGCTATGTAACCAGCTAAGTGAAATACAAATGAGATCATCACTAGTACTCAGGCTGAGACCACTACAGGCTTTGTGTCGGGGAGCCCATAGCAGCAAGTAGTATCTCGTAGGGCCAGTAAATGTGCCAAGCTCTGGTATAGAGACAAAGAACCTCCTATAACATAGTATATATATAACATAATCAGCCTGTAGCATATGTCTCTCCCCAACCAATATAACCTCATGTCTCATGTTCACAATATCTCATGTCCATAACATGCAAGATCATGACATCTAGCTAGTACAACGAGTCATAATGATATCTATATAATATGGAAGTCTCATATCACGAATCCTGTTAGCCTATACAGAATCACCATAAATAACTCAAGAAATCAAACACTTGAAAATAGGATCGTGGAATCAACTCTCTAAGTGATGTTACACGACTCCGCGTACGGCATCGACACCTGAATCTTGTTCGGACGCTAAGCAACGTCTCACGGTTCTAGGTTGAACATGCATATCACAAGAATATATATATATATATATATATATATATATATATATATATATATATATATATACACAAGCAGATATTATAACAGGATCTATTGCAAGTTTGGCAAGGTAAACTTGCCTAGGTTTTGAACTCCGTCAACTGCTCCTAGGAAAGTGGAATCTGCATGTACACCTCCCGATGCTGAAAAAATTATCACCAATGTTCGCAAAAGACTTAAAGTAGCTAGGATTGACCACCCATAAGTCTAATTTGGACACAGGGGCAGAATTGACAGTTTTGGGTCAAAGCGGGATCCACAAGTGGCCGACTTCGCACCAAAAAATATGTCGGAGACAAAGTTCTCCAAATTCATCAAACTTAGTGTCTACGAGTCCAGAACGATGATACGAATCCAACAGAATATCCATAACTGAATTCTGATGAGCCGATCACGAAATCGCCCTTCATGTGGAACCGTGGGGCCCACGAAATGGTGTTTCGTCAACGTTCTCAGATTCGAACCAAACTTGGGACACAGGACCAGCATAACGCTGCGAATCTAATGGCATAAATTTTGTTGTGATCCGACGAGTATGCACGAAGTTATGGCTACGTGTCGGAATAGGCCGATCGGTATTTTTTGGCGGATACGCATTTATTCCGGTGTGCACATACGTCCAAATTAAGTTCCTCAAAAGCCCACACGTCTGCGTTCACGTTACGCACCTTTTGGTGTAATCTATACGAGACGACGTAGCCTCGTTTGGCGGAACGCACCCCATATCGAAGATTTTTGGTATTTTAAAAACAAGTTTTTGGTCAATTCAACACAAAATAAATTAAAATTAAACAGAAATAAATAAAACTATTTAATGGGATTTAATCTTGGTTAGGTTGTCGTTACACAAGAAAAAGAATAACTCAGATTGGCCTCGCGGGTTGAGAGTTAAAGCCCTCGAAATATAGTTGTTTGGACAATTTCCAAATTGTGCGAAACACAGGTTTTTTGACCAACTTTCGGTTTGAATTTCTTCTAATATAAGCCATCCAAATTCAAACTTCTTGAAGGGGTTTGATGGCCTGCATATTGTGAATGCATACGGACAAAAATCTCGTAAAATGGTCGAGCGAGGAGGGCGTTCTCGTACCTCAAAGGTGGTTTCCGGGTTGAATGTTGTTGCTGTTGTTCGCGCGACTGCGTGCGACGGCGCTCGGACACTGCTTGCGCAACGGCGGCGAGGGGTCAGTGTGGTCGACGAGGGTGGAGGGTGATGGTGTAGGTGGTTTAGGAATAGGGTTAGGGTTTAATGCATATATATATACATATATATATATGTGTGTGTGTGTGTGTGTGTGTGTGTGTGTGTGACGAGAGATTGAGGGAGAGTGAGCGGGTCTGGGGGTCTGGGCTTGGGTAGTGATTTTAGGCTTTGGGTTTGTGTAGTAGTTTTATGATTAATGGGTTTGGTTTTAGTTAGGTTATTGTTAGGATTCGTTTAATTTCTTTTTCTTTTCTTTTCTTTTCTTTTATTTTATTCATAATTATATTGAGAAATTTTTTAATAATAGTTAGGTACATGAAAAAATTCTAGGAAATTTAAATTTCTCTAAACAAATAATTTACAACCCAATTCATATTAATTCAAAAGATATTTACTAAATATCAATGAATATTTAATTAATTAAATAAATCCATAAATTCTATTTTATAGTTAATATTATATTGGAAGCATGTAGGGGGTTCAAATAATGCAACTCGAGTGTCATGTGCGTAATAGGACCAGTTAGTCTCATAGTATGGATTTAGTTGGAAGCAATGGGTTTGTTTGGCATGTTAAAATCGTACGTCACGGCAAAAAATGGTTAATTAATCATCGTTTTCTCGTAATTATGTCGCGAAAGTTGTGCGACCAAAACAAGGCATAGAATTACGAATTTGTGAGTGACAGTCATGACAGGAGCCTAATTTGACTCGTCTAAGTCGAGCATGCTAGGTTGGTTGGAAGGAAAAGGCTAGTGTTGCACTAAAGATCTTAAACCATGGTGGTTGGTTTCCAAAGTTCAATTAAATTATCGAATAAATATTTAATATGAAAAAAATAATCATTAATTACCGAACTAACCTTATATAAAAACCAGGGTGGTCACAATCTACCCACCTTAAAAGAATTGCGTCCTCGCAATTAAGAAAATCGAAACATATCAGGTAAGGAAATGTTTTCTCTAGAAGTAATGACACGGTTGTATGCCATTTGTTGAAGCACGACACAAAGGATAAGGAACCATGAACAAGGAAAAATTGAGAGAAAGTGTGAATGTTTTGTTCAAGCAGAACACGTAGGGAAGCAATGAAAACCTTTTTTCAAGGCAATGAGAGATGAGTAACTCAAGAGTAAAGGAGTCTGATTAGAACGAAGATCAACTACAACTTAGGAAAATTTGGGTACCTCTTTCATATTATTACTCTAGACTAACAAGTTCATGCTAACATAATAGTAGGTATAGGTTAGGGAATGGAACTAACATGCAATGCTAAATTATTACTAGGAATATTTGTTATTATAGCTAGCGATGATAAGACTAAATCTAACCCATACTCGCTACTTATCGAGTCCGTGCCTCCTCCACTGTCATTGCAAAAGCCTGTCCATGTCCCTGTGGTGGTGCCCTCTACTACTGTTGGGCCTGCTGAAAGAGTGCTGCCTGTGATGCCAAAGGTGGCCTCGGCTAATATCCTTCCAGTGCTGGTGATCTGAATCCTCCATTTTCCTCATGTGATGCTCCTGGTGCTGGATAAGCTGGTCGATGTGGCTGCTGGCCTGGCTCCGGTGATGATAAAGCGGGTCGATGAGATGTTCTTTTCTGACGCTCACGGCAATCACTGGCTGAATGCTGACTGGATCCACAAGATAAACATAATCATAATTTGCATCTGTAATCCCTCTCAATATGGCCTACCTTACCACAATAGTGACAAGTAGGAAGGGATGGGCTCGTGATGCTGCTCTCTGTGGTGGATTCATCTGGGGTCGCTTTGCAGGCTCCCCGTGTGGTGTTCGAGCTGGTACTAAAGCGTACGGCCTCTTCTGGCTTGACTCCCTCATGTGGATGCGCTCCATGCGTCGAGCTGCGGCAAGGACATTCGTATAAATAGTAGGTACAACGGAGCCTATCTGTCTCTATAGATCAAAGCTCAGGCCTGTCAAAGAATTTCTCTGCCTTCTCTTCTTCTGTTGGAAACAGTGTAGGGTTAAACAGTTGAATCAAGCATTATGCAAGTCAAGGAATTTATTTGAGTCTGATATAGAGGTCAAAAATGTGTCAACATGTGGATGAGATCCTATAAATTTATTCTTATCCTAATCACAGGTTTGCTCGGTCCCTTAGTTGAAACCAAAGCAATATATTCATAGACCTGCATGGGCCACTACAAAAACTATGTCACGCCCCAGTCTAAAAATACCAAGGGACTAGCCATGTGGCAATGGCCAGTAGCACAATTCCAATAGGCAAACCCAATTTAATGGATCCGTTACAGTGTACTTAATTTGTAATATATATAAAATGGTCTACAAATACCTGTCATATTTTATATATGTAATCTCATCCACAATAAGTAACAAAATGACAAATAGACAAGTCATGTCACAATAAATTAAAATGATCTGTCAAATCAAAGTAATATAAATAAGGTCACGGGGAACAACCCGTCATCAAAATGGAAATAAAAATAACTCCAAGTACAATATCCAGAAGTCACTATAAGATCAAATATCTAAGAACAATAAGAAGCATAATAAATGAATGGTGAGAATACTGTGTGCTCAAGAGAAGTCCTCGGGAATAACCTCGTCCTCTGCAACTTGTACGTCACCAGGGGACATAATCCGGATCCAGATCCTCAGGGGACATAACAAGGTAGAATAAACACTCAAGCCAAAATAAAATACAGTAAGTAAGAACAGATCCTCAGGACAAGCTATGTAACCAGCTAAGTGAAATACAAATAAGATCATCACTTGTACTCAGGCTGAGACCACTACAGGCTCTGTGTCGGGGAGCCCATAGCAGGAAGTACTATCTTATAGGGCCACTAAATGTGCCAAGCTCTGGTATAGACACTAAGCACCTCCAGTAACATAGTATATATATAGCATAATCAGCCTGTAGCATGTGTGTCTCTCTCCACCCAATATAACCTCACATCTCATGTTCACAATGTCTCATGTCCATAATGTCATGCCCCAGTCACAAAATACGTAGGACCAGGAATACGTGACACGCTAGCTACGCATTCGATCAGACTCTGGTCTAACTCGAATACGTATAAGCTGTATAATATAAAGGGCACTATCTAGATATCCCATAAATGTAAACCTCTATATCTCAATCCGATGGTACTACGAGTAGGCGATATCTCGGACTCAGCTGTAATCCCGGACTCAGCTTGCCTCTGCCTCCAAATCTGATGGTACTACGAGTAGGCGATATCTTTAAAATACATGGTCACCTTCATTGAACTTCAATAGTCAGCGGTGCGCATCTGCCCAATATTTCTGTCTGTCCTGTGCTGCACACAGGTGGCTCTGAATCTGCTTGACTTTCTCCACTGTCTGTGTCACTAGCTCTGGACCAAGTATCTGACGCTCTTCCACGTCACTCCAATATTCTGGTGACCTATATTTCCTGTCGTACAGTACCTCATAAGGTGCCATCTGTATGCTAGCGTGGTAGCTGTTATTGTAAGAGAATTCTACCAAGTATAGATGGTCCTCCCAAGATCCTCTAAAATCAATCATGCACGCTCTCAACATATCCTCTAATATTTGTATCGTGCACTCTGACTGGCCATCAGTCTGTGGATGATATGCAGTGCTGAACTTGAGACGAGTTCCTAGGCTCTCCTGCATACTCTGCCAAAAATGCAACATGAATCTGGAATCACGATCCGATACTATGTTGACAGGCACTCCATGTAGTCGTACTATCTGCCTCATATACATGTCAGCTAATATCTTCGTGGACTTCCCAACTCTGAAAGGCAAGAAATGTGCATACTTCGTGAGTCTGTCCTCGATAACCCAAACTGCATCCTTCCCGCTAGGGCTCCGCGGGAATCCTATGACGAAGTCCATGGTAATGTGTTCCCACTTCTACTCGGGAATAGGAAGCGGCTACAATAGTTCTACAGTCCTCTGATGTTCAGCCTTGACTTGCTGACAGACTAAACCTCTCGCCACGAATCTTGCAATCCCTCTCTTCATCCCATGCAACCAGAAATATTGCCTCAAATTTTGGTACATCTTCGTACCCCCGGTATGAATAGAATAAATCGAGCTATGAGCCTCGGTCATCAACTCCTGGCGTAGCTCGCCACTTGGAACGTATAGGCGATATCCATACCTTAACGTTCCATCTTCATGAATCCTGAGTTCCGCCTGCATGTCGGCCTCTGTCCTTTCTCGTAGTCATCTAAATCTCGTATCTGTAGGCAAGGCTGCCTTGTTCCTCTCATAAATATGGACTGAATCCTCGAGACTGGCCATCTGTCCATCTGTCCATCCATGCCTGGCAATACAATCTTAACCCTGAGTTCCTGAAAATCCTCTAATAACTGGCGATGAGTCGTAAACTACATTCACCTTGCCAGGGTGGTACTGCAACTCGATATTATAATCTATCATAAATTTCTAGACCGCCTCTGTCCCATGTTGAGCTTCTTCTACGTGTAGACATACTTCAGACTTTTTTGATCTGTATAAATCTCAACATATTCTCCATAAAGATAGTGTCGCCATAGCTTTTAGTGCAATTATCACTGCAGTTAGCTCTAGATCATGCGTCGGATTGTTCTTCTCATGAACACTCAGCTGTCCTGATGCGTAGACTATCTATTCTATCTGAACATAACTCATATTTGCTGAGCTTGGCATACAGCCTCTTATTTCTCAGTGTCTCCAACACGATCCTGAGATGTCTCTCTTGCTTCTCCTGGTTCTCGGAATATACCAAGACGTCGATGAATACCATCATGAACTTATCTACGTACTGGTGGAAAACTAAATACTGCTGGCGCGTTGGTTAAACCGAACGGCATGACTAGAAACTCATAGTGTCCATACTTTATCCAAAAAGCTGTTTTCGGAATGTCCTCTCTCCGTACCTTGATCTGATGATAGCCTGATCTGAGATCGATCTTCGAGAATACATACGCGCCGCTAAGCTAATCGAATAAATCATCGATGCGCGACATAGGGTACTTGTTCTTTATCTTTACAATACTTAACGCCCTATAATCGATACGCAACGTACTGTCCCGTCCTTCTTCGGTACAATAAGATGGGTATATGGAGAAACACTAGCCCGACTAAAAACCTTGTCTAAGTGATCCTCTACTATGGACCTTCAACTCAACCAACTTTATCGGTGCTAGTCTGAAGACGGGAGAATAACTGGCTCGGCTCTTGGAGTCAGCTTTATAGCAACTCTATCTCTCTGTCAGGGGGCAGGCCTGGAAGATTCTCTAAAACCACATCCTCAAACACTTATATAATGCGGGGGTACACTGGTTCACCTTGCATTGTGTGCCCCTAAGGTAGATGGGCACCATACTCCTGGGTTCCCTGAAGAAACTCAACTCAGGGTAACCTGGTGGTCAAAAAAAATAATGTAACCACGTCGCCAATCCAGCGTCGCGTGGTATTGGCTGAACCAATCCATGTCTAGGATAAAGTCATTGTCTAGACTAAACCTCATAATAATTTCTTCCGTTCTGTTTTCAACATCAATCCTCAAAAGAAAAAAAATTCCTTGCCTAATGTATTATTTCTCTCCTCCTCAAATTTATTCCTACATTTGTATTCCTCAAATTTCTTCTTTTCGTTATTTATCTCCCAAGTCACATAGTACAATTATAATAATGACGTCACCCAAGCACATACAAAAATTTCTGGTATTAGATCATCATCTTCCAAGTGAGGTCCTAAAATTTTATCTCCTCTAGCTCATAATTATCGTTCCTAGTATTGCTATCATATACAACCACTAGTTTCCATCATCAGGCTATGCATTTCCATGAATTATTCTAGGTCGGGATCAACAATCTTTCCAGCTCCCAGTACTTCCAAGATTACTGCTATCTCAAGTACAGGTAGGGTACTACTGGGTCCAATTCTCTTACTAGCCTTCCACACTAGTTCTAGCATCTAAGAGAACCTATTTGCCTACCCTACTGAGGGTAACAATCTTCTCAGAGATTATTGCACGTATCACGTCTTCTGCTGTCTGAACTGCGATCTTCTTTTAGAGGAAACCATCAGGTGCAAGCGTTCGCCTTCCCGAATAATAGGGGATGAGAAACAATGACAACGATACCGACGAAAGTTGAACGAATACAAATTGGAAGTCCAAAGGCGATAATCACATACAAAGTGAGTTTTTAAAAAATCGATTATGGATTGAGATCCTATTCAATAATCATAATATCTATTCCTAATTTGTAGGCTCGCTTGGCACAGTCAGGTGACCAAGACAATTTAGAATGGACCTACATGGGCCACCACAAAAATATGTCACGTCCCAATCCCAAAATACGTAGGACCAGGAATACGTGACACGCCAGCTACGCATTCGACCAGACTCTAGTCTGACTCGAATACGTATAAGCTGTATAATATAAAGGGCACTATCTAGATATCCCATAAATGTAAACCTCTATATCTCAATCCATAATGTACAACAGTATACAAGAAAGAGCTATATGTGCTAAAGTCGGCCGCCCAATAACACACAAACTCGAATAGACTCGAGAAGAGATGAGTCTATAAATACTAGGCTACAACAGCAGATAAATAATCAATAAGAATAGAATAACCATAATATCGGTAGAAATGATATGAGTACCTAGTACAATGCCCGTAAAACATGCCACTGCATTAACAACTCCAAATGCTCCATAATCGTCTATGCTGCAAAACTGGCAGGGAACCAGGTCCTAAGAGGGACGTAACAAGGTACAGAAAATACAACATGCCAAGTATAACAGAAAGTACAAGTGCAACGATGGGGTAATCTATCATAACCAAACAAGTCTGACACAGTTTGAAGATAATGTTCGACGCGTGGGCTATCTAAAATAAAACCGTAGCTCCGAACACAGAGACACACGAGGCGTACCGTAGCTCCGGGCACAGAGTCACACGGGTGATACACTACTCTAGAATATAGGATCACTAGATATACATATATAAGCACGTGTAGAGGAGCTCCAACGTCTAGTAACTGTCTTCCCCTTCCCAAGCGGTCAGCGATGGTGCACTGAACCTGAACCTCTATCTAACAGTCTCGACACACAGAAATAACTCAACAGACGCGACCCTAAGGTCATCCCAGTCTCTGGTCATGATGTCAGTATCAGGATACAGGAATCTGGCACGATCACAGTATATGAGTGTGTCCTTGGGTATCGACATACTCAGGTACCTACATCGAGGTGTTACGAACATCTAACATTCATTCAAAGATGTTACGTCGAACGTCTGCACCCGGTTGTGATTCGGACGTGAAGTATCAATCATAAACAAAAATACGCGCACAATGTACATAATGAAACAACAAATATCTGTAATCTGAAATACAGGGTGGCAAGGTACACTTGCCTGCGTCCGACTGCTGAAGTTGCAGATCCGGTACAACGTTCGAGTCCGCAGGTCCCGCAGTACCTAGAGACGAGATACAAGCTTAAATCAATAACTATCACGAGACTGAAATGAGTTATGACACACGTCTAATCACATGCTCAAAATCTGCTACAACTCACAGGGACACGACGCTAGAGGGTTGACCAAGGTAGGTTACATCTAATACGATCTATCACAGTATACCATTATCAGACAATCCTCAATCTTTTATCTCACCACGGTGTCTATCAGTATCGCAAGCCATGAACAATCCTCAGGTTTTACCCCGGTGGTTACAGATGTTAATATGTACAATTAATCATCATCCTCAAAATAAATAAATAAATATTACACACTACTACTCAACACTCACCTGCTCCTCAATTTTCATCAGTTTTTTATCATTAACAATGTTAGCTCTTAATATTAATCAATGCGTTGATAGCACACCATCATTCTACGATAATTTGTACCTCAAACATATTCAATATTCTTGTTATCGCAATATTATTTCACAATAATTAATCCTTCTCCTCGATATTAATTAATATTTAAATTTTACCACAACATTTCACCATACCTAAACCTTCTCCTCAATAATAATCAATAATGCATATTTATATTCTATGTCCTCAAACAACTTCCAATATTTATCCAAGGATCGATATTCCTCTACCTTTTATTAATTAATCTGTTCCATGGTCTTAATCAATGTGTTAATATCCCCATCCTTCCTCAAGCGTTTAAATGCATGCACAACATCAACCCTACTCAATACATAATCCATAATCCCAAATATTTACTAAATATGTTAATATCAAAGCCTAGAATTCATAACATTTTCCATTACCCAAACCTTAAACTTACACCATTAAACCCTAAGTCATTAACACTAAAATAAAATTTCACAAAATAATTTATACTACATTAAACCCTAACTAAAATACATAAAACAAATATACATCAAAAAGAGAGGGGGAGTGGTATACCTCGTCGGCGAGGTGGCGTCGACCGGGGTTGGCCGGAGAACAGCGGGTGGAGGTAGCTTCGAGGGTGCAATGGTGGTGGTGGAGGTGATGAAATGATGGTGGTGGTGATGCAATGGTGGTAGTGTAGGTGATGCAATGGTGGTGGAGATCAGCTCTGGAGTCGAGGGTTGTAGCAGGCCGGAGCGGCGGGGGGGGGGGGGGGGGGGCTCGACGCCGGACTATGGTTCGTCGGAGAACCGCGAGTTGGAGGGTGCAGTGCCGGAGAGCAGTGGATATCTCGGCGCGGGTTGGGCAGTGCCGGAGAGCAGTAGAGTCAGGGGGGCTCGACGCCGGGACAGCACCGGAGCTGCGACGGATTGTAATGCCGAGCAACGGGGTTCGCTCGACGCGGGGACAGCACCGGAGCTACGGCGGGTTGCAGTGTCGAGCAGCGGGGTGCGCTCGACGCGGGGAAAATGGTGATACTCGGCCACCGGGGTGGCTGTGCCGAGCTGCGGGGTTGGCCGGAGCTAGGCTGGCCGAGAAGCTGGCCGGAGAACTGGTCAGTTGGCCGAAGATGAGCTCCCCAAGAAGAAGAAGAAAGAAAGAAGAAGAAAAAGGAAGAAAATAAATATGGGATGGGGCTCGGTTTTCTAGGTGGAGGAGGAAGGAGGGAGAGAGGAGGGGGTTTTCAATGTGCCTAGGTATTAGGGCCTGCATTGGGGAGAGGGGGAAAGGATATTATATAGGGGGGGTTGTGTGAAGAATGGAGGGTGGTGATGCTTCCATTTCAAATGAAGGGTAAGGATTTTACATGAAGGGAATATATTTTCTTCATGCAAAGGAAGGGGGAAGATGGTTTGACTACGGTCAAAGAAGGGGTAGCCTCTCCATTTGGCCTTGGCCAATGAGGTGAGGATACCTATTTCAATAATTGCAACTAAGCCCCTTAAATTTGAGTAATTGCACAAACACATGAAATGATAGAAAAATTGTGGGTAAATTGGTGTTTGGTATTTTGTAGGGTGAGGGGGTATTGTGTGTTTGGAATGGGCTTAATTAAATGGGCATTGGGATTAATTGGGGATTAAAAATAGGATTAGTCAAAATTGTATTCCCGATTTAATTAGAATAAAAGTATCCCGTGCTTTTAAATTAAATGGGGGCACTTGGGGTCTAAATTTGGAAATGACACAAAGGTCAAAATGCTGTAGGCTTGGAGTCAGTCTTGGACCCTTAAGTTGGTCCGGCTCAACGGGTTAAGTTGGTATCTCAAAATTGAAGGTAACGACACAGGTGTCCGACACGAAATTTAATTATGGGATTTTGGATACGGGAAGTTGTGCAATTAATTTAGGGCACAACAGATTTGATTTTTGAGTGACGGAAAAGTCCAGTGCCTAAATTGGCGAGTCAAGTCAGAAGTACAATAGTCCGATGGAATCTATGGGCTGATATTGGGCTCCGAACAATTCAACAATGGTAGGGCGCGCCAAGGGTTTAATTAATAGATAACAGACATATGCAATCCTACTCTAAACCTCAAACATCTGCTGCTAAACCAAATTTTTTACCTGACTATCTATAGAATTAATCGAGGGGGTTTACACATAACACGCAAGATCATAACCTCAAGCTAGTACAACAAGTCATAATGATATCTATATAATATGGAAATCTCATATCACGAATCTTTTAAGCCTATATAGAATCACCATGAATAACTCAAGAAAGATTCTGTCACATAAAATAGGGTCAAGTTTTCTACGGTATGTCATACTTGGTAAAGCAACCACGTAAAAATAGGATCGTGGAATCAACTCTCTAAGTGACGTCGACACCCGAATCTTGTTCACACGCTAAGAAATGTCTCACGATCCTTGGTTGAATAGGCACATCACCAGAATATATATATATATATATATAAAGAAACATGAGCAGATAATATAACAGGATCTACTGCAAGTTTGGCAAAGAACACTTGTCTGGGTTCTGAACTCCGTCAACTGCTCCTAGGAAAGTAGAATCAGCACGTACACCTTCGGATGCTGAAACAAATATCACGATTGTTCTCAGAATGCTTGAAATAGCTAGGATTAATTACCCATAAGTCCAATTTGGACACAGGGGCAGAATTGATAATTTTGGGTCAAAGTGGGTTCCACATGTGGCCCACTTCGCACCAAAAAATGTACCAGAGGCAAAGTTTTTCAAATTTGTCAAACTTAGTAGTGTCTATGAGTCTAGAACGATGATACGAAACCAATGGAACAACCATAACTGGAATTCGATGAGACGATCACGAAATCGTCCATCATATAGAACCGTGTGGCCTACTAAACGGTATTTTATCAACGTTCTTAGATTCGAACCAAACTTGGGTCACAGGACCAGCGTAATGTTGCGAATCTAATGGCACAAGTTTTATTGTAACCGACAAGTACACATAAAGTTATGGAGCGGTGTCGGAATAGGTCGATACGGTATTTTTCAGCGGATACGCGTTAATTCTGGAGTGCACACATGTCCAAATCAAGTTTCACGAAAGTCCACACGTCTGTGTTCATATTATGCATCTTTTGGTACAATCAGCACACGACGATGTAGCCACGTTTGGCGGGACACACCCCGTATCGGAGATTTTTGGTGTTTTAAAAATAAGTTTTTGGTCAATTTTAGAATAAATTAAAATTAAAACAGAAATAAATAAAACTATTTGAAGGGATTTAATCTTGGTTAGGTTGTCGTTACACAAGAAAAAGAATAACTTAGTTTGGCCTCGCAGGTTGAGAGTTATAGCCCTCAAAATATAGGTGTTTGGACAGTTTCAAAATTGTTCGAAACGTAGGTTTTTTGACCAACTTTCGGTTCGAATTTCTCCTAATATAAGCCATCCAAATTCAAACTTCTTGAAGGGGTTTGATGGACTTCATATTGCGAATGCATACGGACAAAAATCTCATAAAATGGTCGAGCGAGGAGGGCGTTCTCGTACCTCAAAGATGGCTCGCGGGTTGAATGTTGTTGCTGCTATTCATGCGATTGCGCGCGGCGGCACTCCGGAGCTTCTTCGGTGCGACGGCGGTGAGGGGTCAGGGTGGTCGACGAGGGTGGAGGCGTGGGTGATGGTGGAGGTGGTTTAGGATTAGGGTTAGGGTTATATATATATATATATATATATATATATATATATATATATATGTGTGTGTGTGTGTGTGTGTGTGTGTGTGTGTGTGTGACGAGAGATTGAGGGAGAGTGAGCGGGTCTGGGCTTGGGTAGTGGTTTTAGGCTTTGGGTTTGGGTAGTAGTTTTATGTTTAATGGGTTTGGGTTTAGTTAGGTTAGTATTAGGATTCGATTTATTTCTTTTTCTTTTCTTTTCTTTTATTTTATTCATAATTATATGTAGAAAATTATCAAAAATAGTTAGGTACTTGGAAAATTCTAGAAAATTTATATTTCTTCCAACAAGTAATTTACAACCCAATTCATATTAATTTAAAAGATATTTACTAAATATTAAATTAATTAAATAAACATATAAATTATATTTTGTACTTAATATTATATTGGAAGCATGCAGGGGGTTCGAATAACCCAACACGAGTGTTGTCACGACCCGCACCCGATATAGGGGCACGAGAGCGTGGGTATGTCCTGCCTACGCCGCAACATCGGCGGTAGAACGCTGTCTTGGTCATGATACTATCTAAACAATCTCACATGAATATCCAACTCCATAAGGAGGCACAGATATCACAATACTAATATGGAATATACTCAATCACAAAGCTAAAGCACGATGAGATATCGAAGCAACAATGAAATACAATACAAGTCTAAACACAATAAATAGTCTAACCTGCAATCCAAAACAGCCGGTCTCCAAGTATGTCAGAAACAAGTCCTCTATGTAGCAGTCTGGAAAAAATATCCAGTCAGGATTGGAACAAAATACACCTGTAACAGCAATTCCACATATATTGACAAAATCTATAGCACAATGTAAAGAAATACAAGACAGATATGAAAAATGGCAATAAGAAATACTGGAATAGAGAAATACTGGAATAAATGGAATACTGGAGTATATAATGTACATCTAGAAATAAAATAGAAATCCAAGTACACGCAAGAACAATGAACTGGTATATAAGTGTGTACAAGAACAATAACTAAAACATGTAGAGATGCTAGATCAATTTACTAGAGATACATGTCAAGAATCATCTAACTAAGTGTGTGAAACATCAGCATATCATGTGATCGGCTTGGGACTAATAAGACTTATTACATTGATTAGCGATCATCCCTGCAAGGTCAGGCTAACCACATGTAACAGCGATAAGGCATATAATGGTAAGGCTGCACTGACGTAAGGTGTGGGTGAGCTATGATGCATGTAAAGTTTGGGTATGATCACATAAGCTACTAATATTTCTCCATTTTCCCCAGCTAGCACGAAGGATTCCAAATCACGACTCCTCGTGACAGGTCTCGATGATGCCAACTCGTGTAAATAGCAGTATCAGAGTCATGTACGCTATACAACAAGAGTTATAGAGATAATCAACATAATAGAAACTGTCAGAGAATGTACTCGCCTGGGTCCTGCTGCTGGCAATACCAATAACCTAATGTCTGAAGTCTTGTCTGAATAATCCACCAATCCTATAGACATCATTAAATAATACAATCTTGCATCAGACATTACTCTAACACACAATTATAAATACATTGGACTAAGGGCTACGCTAGGTATGACACTGGTCAACTAGGGTCAAGTGTGCGTCAAGTTGCATGGGTGTCGTGTCTGTAATTATTGTGCAATCAGACAGTCAGTGATACGGGTCTTGCCAGTACGTTGATGTACATATGGCAGTCTTTTAACATGCTACATGGTCACAGGTCAAGATAGCTACGGTATACGTAATTTCATTAGGGTCACCTAGTACACATAATATACATACATATTATCTTAACTATCAAATACATAAGTACTTACAATATACCTATAATATATATATATCAATTTTACACATACTAAACATATATTAGATAAATACATATACTATATAGATATATGTATATATATTATCAACAATAATATTAACATATACTAATACTAATACACTAATTGAATTTATACTATATATATATGTATACATATACATGCATACCAATTATATACTATACATACTAATAGATATACATACCACCATGAATGAGGGGGGACAGGCACGAACCTGCGCACGGGTATGAGATCGACGATGACGATGGTGACGACGACGACGAGGTCAATGACGATGACCTAGGCGATGATGACAATGACGATGAACATGGAGGAAGCAGTATCGAGGCTGCTCGGGGTGGTCCGACGAGGTGAAGGGGTGCACGAGACTGGGGATACCATGGCCCAATGGTCAGCTCCGATGGACAGGCGATTCAGGTGATCAGGGAGAGTCGTCTCGATAAGGAGGTGGGGCCGGGAACTGCTGCTCCGGTGATGAGGAGAACGAGGAGCAGAAGACGATGGTGGTGGAGTCGTGGATGCTGTTACTCGTCGTCGGCGAGACGGGATCTCTGCGAGGAGGAGGGTGTAGCGAGTTCAGTCCAGCGTCAGGAGAGGAGGTCGAGGAGAGTATGAGGTAGTGCTGGTGGTTGACGATGAAGAGTGGTGGTGGTGGTTCAGGTGACAATGGTGGTGGTAGAAATGGAGGTTGGCCAGAGAGGACTGTCGCAGTGGAGGACGTTCAGTCAGGCGGGACGAAGGCTCAGGCGGCTGTGAGTTGTCGATAATGGGACTGCGGGGTCTGTTCATGCGATTGAGGACGGCTCCGGTTCGGGCGACGTTGTCAGCGGTGGGCAGCGGCTTGGATCGAGTGTAGTCAGGGTGGAGCTGTTGCTGCTCCGGTCGCTTGGGGAAGCTTGGGCGGTGAACGAGGCGGGGTCGTGGGGGTGGTGCACGGGTCGTCGATGTGATGCTCGGGAAGATGAAGTCGGTGAGGAGGTCGAAGGCTGATGTATAGCCGTGGCGGTACAGCGAGGGAGGTTGGAGAGGAGTCGGGGAGATGGGAGTCGAGCACAGTGTCGAGCTGGGCGTCTCGTCGAGTTGGGATCCAGCGAGCTCGTGTGGCCACGGGGTTCAGTTCTAACGGGGAGATGACAGGCGGCTGGGGTGTCTCTCCGGCGAGGGGGAGGCCGGCTCAGAGAGACGCTACTCGGGGGGAGATGGGATAATGAAGATAAACAGGAAGGAGAAGAAGAATAAGTCGGCTGGGAGTTTAGATGTTTGGGAATAGAAGAGAAAGGAAAAATTAAGGAAAAAGAATATTTATACAAGTAGGGTGTGGGTGACGTAGAATTGGTTGACAGGTCAACCCCTCTTGGGATTGGCCTCTCATTTAGGACCTCAATGGGCTAGGATTTGAATGGGTTCAAAAAGAATGGCTCGGATTACATCGGTTCAAGGTTTGGAGGGCCAGGGTCTTAAGGAGCTTGGTGTTGAATTACACACTCCTAAAAATCATAGAAAAATACCAATGAAGGGAAAATAAGTTTATTCACGTATTGTGCCCAATGGGGTGAACACCTTAATGAACCTTTGCATAAAAATGCCCAACAATTGGAAAAATGCACAAAGTTGAATTTACGGTTCAATTAAATAAAAATAAATGCAATTGGTGTTCTAAAATAATTTAGAAGTACCAGGGACTGAATTTATGTGGGACACAAGTATCATGAATGAAGTAGACTCAGAGTAGAATATTACCCTAATTTGGGTTGCACGAAATGGGTCGAGATTGTATCTCCAATTTCGATTGGAACGCACAAGGATACAAAACTAAATTTATTCGAATTTAAATTAAACGTCCGTGACGAATATTGTGCGGCTAAAACGAAGCACACGATAACATAATTGTAAGTTATACAAAGGTAAGAAAAGAAGGCAGACACGTCTAGGACAAAGATATGGAATTTGTTGGAAGGCAAAGGCTAGGGTAGTGCTCCAAATATTGAAGCAACGGTAACGCGCAACAATTAAATAAAAAATTATGATAATTAAATATAATTAAATATTATGCAATCAATTATACATTAATTATGAAAAGATGAAAATACCTATAATCTGAAATGTGGGGGTGACAAGTCTTCCCTCCTTAAAAGAATTTCGTTCTCGAAATTTAAGATCCTCAACAGTCATATTTATTTATTATTTTATTTTCCATCAAAACTCAAATTTATCGAACCCCATAATCATGAAGTAATCCTACATTGTTATTTCACAACTTTCATAATTCTATAGCTATCATATTTCTAAAAAAATCCTCAAATTTAAAAATTAAATTCCAGTCGTATCATAATCTCCTCAAAATTTGATGTTAATAATTAAATACTCAAAAATTTAATATCCAATCTTCTAATTTTAAATCCAATTAATGCACACTTATAAAATTTAAAATCTCATCCAAAAAGTTTGTATTCAAACACTAACTCATTAATCATCTTACTCCTCAAACCTTGAGTAAATCACTAAATACAAAATTTACTATCCAATTTTTAATTAAAATCCAGTCAATGCATATTTATAAAATCTAAAAATCTTATCCCAAAATTTGAATTCAACACTAATCCATTAATTATCTTACTCCTCTAATTTAATCCAATTGATGCATGTTTATAAAATTAAATCCTCATCCCAAAAATTTCAATTCAAACCTTTAATCCATTAGTGATCTTAATCCACGATATTTTTTTCTTTTTTTTCACACATAATCAACTAATATAATACTCGCAAAATCTTCCAATATAACATTCGAAATATAAGTTCATAACTTGCAGTCCAATAAATATAATTATAATCTTCTTAAACTCCTCAAAATTTAATGACAAATTCAATCATTTCATAATCCTCATAAAATCAACGTTTTAACAAGATTGACAATCCTGTCATCTTAAGTTCTCAACTCTTTTTTTGAATTAATGTTTATTCTCAAAATTTAAGGCACATTGTCTCTCTTTGTCAAATTATAACCTCTTCATTGGTTCTTTACTACAGTCAATCCTCAACAATCAAATTTAAGAGAATCCTACCTATAGTCATACAACAGGCAATACAACACGCATTCTAGATAAAATATGCAATCTAGATGAAGCATGCGTTGGTCATAGTCTCTTTTGTCATGGTATTGCAGTCTTTGTCGGGGTGTACTACTAGCTATATTCTAGCAAGAGAATCATTGATACATGCTACGCTATGGTACTAAGGAATCAAGTAGTCAATCAAACGAACGAAAAAAGGAAAGAACATAATACAGTCTTCTAACCCATTACTCGGACATCTACAACCTCTATCATACACTTAACTCTGGCACTTTTACCAACTAATTCCTATCCTTGTACACTGATACCCATATCAACTAATCATTAGTCCACAAGACATCCATGAATACATCCTCATTGCATACACCTGCCTATTGATACCTAAAATCTAATACCAAGAATCTCCAACATAACCATGGTTTAATGATGCATACAAAGTTTGATACCTCTATCCCTTTAGGTACCACAGTTTCTACTACAAGCACACTCACTGCTAGCTCTCTCTTACTTACTACAATTGTTTATACTATTTGTTCTTATTACTCAAGTGCACGCCAAGTGCAACACAACACACTAAGTACTACTCCTTCTAATGCAACTCTAGATGGACACCCAATTCTGTTTGCAGTGCCATCACAAGCATTCTCAAGCCAATAGATCCTTACACATGCACATCAACCACTCGTATACTGTTATACATTTCTTACCCACCATAAAAATTAATCCTTAACATAAGATCATCAAAGTTTAACTTCTTGAACAATTTAAAATAAAATGAATATACTTCCCTCAAAAGTCAAATATTCAAATATCGAAATAAAATTTTAATCACTCTCCAAAAATCTTTATAGCTTTGACTATGTTTATTGAATTGAATTTTAATCCTCAAAAACTTTAATAACATAAAATATTAACTTCTTAAAAAATTCTTTAAAATTGAAATTCATTTACACTCCTCAAATTATAAATTTAAATCCACAAGTATACATATAAATACTCACAGTCTCTAATACTCAAGGTGCTCTCAAATACACCAGTTGTTCACAACCTCAACTGTGTACTAAATATTGCACTGCCTGGATTACTTATAATATTACTTTCAAATAATCAAATTTATCACCACACATACTTTCTCCAATGATTTTCTGTCTATATTAACTGATACAACAATCTAATTATCATCACATGAAGTACTTACTGTTATTAGCACCTTGCTCAATAAATCCTTGATATAGAATAACTAGCACTATTGGTATGGTAACACTAGCTCCATCATTAGATCAACTCATCAAAATTATTAGAACTCACGTTTATTCGCACTAGTTATAACACCCATGTTTCACTTCACTCTCAAGGCAGGCATATAGTTCCATATCTCGATTTATATATATGTATCTTCTCTTAAATCTTTTACAGCCTGTTACACTAGTCAGTGATACACTTCATACCTTGCATGATCCATCTTGATATATTTTTCCTACCCATAGCACACTATTAGAATTTTTCTAATACTCATGCTTCCACTTTCATGAACTCCCACATTGTTACTCATCACCCAATGTGCATCCTACACATAATTTCTAAACACTCTTTCACCTATTGCTTCCAACACATCACTTGCCTAAATATCAGGTGATACATCCATCGTTAGTCATATATCGGTATACTCAGATCAATAACCTATCAAGGTCCTATTTTTATCTGTAACATAAGTCTCACTACTTAGCACAATGCATTCTTATTCTCTCACACTTTCTTATACACTTATGCGTATCCTCCTACTATGGCACACTCATTAGTTTTCTTTATGCATATGCACTTCTTTACTCTTGACACACCCAAGTATCACCCATTAAATTGAATATCACGCTCCATTAATCTTCAACACAACTCCTTGATACTTAATTGTTTACATATAACCACCAACTACATGAATTCATGACTATCCGGGACTGGCATACTGACTCTGATACTAACTCTTGGAACCATCACTGACACTCTTTACCCCTCTTTCTACCTATAGTACCAATATCGATAATAATGATACCTTATCATAGAACCATTGCTACAAGGTACTATGCTACGGGTTAACTCTAGATTGATTTCTACTGCTCACATGTCTAACTAAGAAACACTTACAAACTCATAAGTCACACTCAGTCAACACTAATACAAGACACAGACAAAATTGTAAGTCACTAATTATCATACTAACAAGGAATCCTCAAGGAAAAGAAGCTCAAAAAGGAACTGGATTGAGGACTGAAGGTATCTTTACTGCTAGTAAGAAAAAGAAGCGATGGAACAAGGTCCTGGAATAACAGAAATAGATAAGTCTTGAGATGATACTTTAAGAAACAATTTAAGATACGACCTGATAATCATACACGTCTATCCGAAATTATGACACTCAGAATCCTCGCCTGTCACGACCCACACCCGGGGTAAGGGTACTAGTCGGAAACAACGCCCAGCCTACGCCGCAGAATCGGCGGTAGAATGCTGTCTAGAAAGTCTATCTAATATAATGAACCACCAAAAAATAGTGTACTCAATCACAGAACTAAGATAGAATGAACACGAATCAGATAAGAATAGAATAGTCATCAACTCATGAGTTTAAAATAATACATCAATGAGTCTGAAGAGTAACAAAAATAAGCTGGAGACAAATCCAGTACAAAAGAATACTATCATACTACAAGCTACACTCCAGGGTCAACTGTCTCAGTTGGGATAAGTCCCTCTTGAGCCAGGGTCTCCGAATCTAAACCCACAACATCCTGGGTCCATAATAGGTAGGGTACTCCTCAGTGTCATCTGGAAAAATATATCCAGTCAGGAAAGGAGCAGAGTACATCTCTAACAGCAGTTCTAATCCATGATAAAAACTATGTAACAGTAAATAGCTGTGGATAAACAAGATGCACAAAATAGATACAAGAGATATATAGACAATAAGGAAATACTGGAAAGAAATACAATAATAAACAATATGCCAATAAAACAATAATACTAATGACTAAGTGTGTGAGTACTATCTTAACATGTGATCGGCTTGGGCAAGATACAATGCGGCCTGGCTAATCATACGTGCGGTGCATGATCAATACTATTCACTTACCAATACTTTATTCAATAGGGATTTGATCACATATCTATACTAATACTCCCCACCCCCAACTGGTATAATAGATCCAACCACGAAATGCTATGGCACTAGATTCCCCAAGAAGATAGCTAGTCTCCCCGAGAATCGGTGTCTGTACATGTACAAGATAACCAATGAAACAATACTTGCACCATATACACCATATACTAAGGAATAACATCTCATGACGAGATCCGGATATACCAATCCGTGTAACTATAGTGTCGAGAGAAACATGTAAATCTACACTAGATACAACGAACATAGAGGATATCATAAATGAGAAACTATCAGAGAATGTACTCGCCTGAAATCCAAAGAACAGTCTCACAGATGTCTGACTCGGTGCCTCGAAGACCTAGATATGGAATACCACATTAAAACAAGGTCCCGGAAAGAGAATAAGTCAAACTAGTTAACTCCTAGGTCAATAAATAAATTCTAAGTCAAAAGTCAACTATGGTCAACTCTAAAGTCAACTAAAGTCAAACATGGTCAAACCAAGGTCAACCTCACAAGAAAACTATATAAAATAATATAGAAATAAAATACAACAATTTAGGAATAAAAATTAGATCCCAAATCATACTCACACAAAGTATACTACTAATACAAATAATATATACCCTAAAATAATATATATACAAACCAATATGTATACAAATAACATAATATATTATTACAAATATTATACAAAACACATATATATACACATATATATATATACAATAATAATATATAAAATATAATTTAAAACTGTCAAAGCGTCACTGAAAACAGTGAACAAAACAAGATAAAATAAAAACAGGTTTAATAGTGACAGTCTTGACTGTCACTGAAAATTTGTCGCAGAAACCGCTGCTGTCACAGTTTGCTGTAACAGTGAACAAAACCGCTGCTGTCACAGTTTGCTGACAGTTTCAAACTGTGACAAAAAAAACGTCGCTGAAAGGTTGCCGCTCAAAACTGCCGCAGCATTAATGACAGATCTGTCATTAATGCTGACCACTGTACAGCGGCTGTTGTTCAGACCAAATAATGACAGTTTTACTGTCATAGAAACCACTGTCACCAAAACAAATAAAAATATAAATATATATATATAAATATATATATGCAATAATAATCACAATACATATATATAAATAAATAATTATATACTTATATATATATGCACATATAAACTTATAATTAAATACCAATAGTTACAACACATGCACATATTAATGTTCATATTTTACATGGCTAGAAGCACACCTAAAATATATACATTAATATACAAATAATTACATAATAATTATAAATAATATAATTACACAATTAAACACATTAATATATTTTATAAAACATTTATGTATAATTTATACTATTAACATAAGTACATATATAATTACATGCAAGAAAGCTACATATTATATTTGTACATCATATTAGCACACACAAAAATATATAGATCTATGCTACAATAATTACTATAATAAATACACAAAATAAATATATAATATCTATATATATTTACTAATTATAATTGAAGAATTTAAACCATACATAATTAGATCTATTCAAAAATCCACACAATTGGAGAGTATCACACCGTATCCCACTAGATCTAGGATACGCATGTGACACGATTCCAACACACAATCAATTGCACCCCGAAGGATACAAACAAATCACAAATAATATTTATGAATAAATCAAAGTGTCAAAAGTAGATCTATGTGTCCGTGTCAAAATACGATATGTTCAAAGCCCCGTGTCGGAGGAAAAACCCCCAAAATGACACGTATCACCAAATAGTTGGAATACGAACCACATGTACCAAATTATGGACACGACACTAGCCCCAAACACATAAGCTCATGTCCAATTGATCTATAGGATCAATTGATACACATAACAAAATATAAATTCGGAATTCCAACAAAATTAACACAAAAAGCACCATAACTTTCTCCATGGGTCTCCTATGAACACAAAACAAAGTCCTATGGGTAGTACATACATATAGGTTGATTTTACATGATTAAATCTCAGATTTAGAAGCTATTTAAATGGAAAAATCTGAATTATACCTATTGGGAGATGGATTTCCAATGAAACCTCCAATTGAGATGAACTTTCTTCCAAATTGTAGATCCTTGCTCCTCTTTGTAGATCCTTGCTTCCTCCTTCTAGATCCTTGCTTCTCAACTTTCTAATGGTAAATTGGGAAGAATTTGGAATGAATTTGGTAGGAAATTAGAATGGGAATTGAGAGAATTTGGGAGTGGAAAATTCTAGATCTAGATTTGAAATGAGAATGAGAGGAGAGAGAAATTTCCCCCCTCTTTTAATAGGCCGGCCTTGCCCCTCTCCCAAGCAATTATAAAATATTCAATGTACCCCTTGGGGCCTCTCATGAAGAAATAATTAAGGAAGGAAGCTTCTAGTCTAATCACTTAATTAATTTAATCCATCTCCTTAACCATGGGCTTTCTAAATGGGCCAAGTCTAACTATTTAATTTATGTTGGTCCATGGGTCCAAACTACACTAGTTGGATCCACTAAAATAAGTCTAAAATAATTAAATAACATCCAACAACAATTAAATAATACAACAAAAATTATTTACCATGCATAATATTTATTTAAATAGGAAATTACTAAAATACCCTTTTTCCTAAAATGTGGTAGTGACAAGTCTACCCTCCTTAAAATAATTTCGTCCTTGAAATTCAAAGACGAAATCTACCCCCAGAAAAACACAGAACAGAACTAAAGAATCACAACTAACTAATGAACAGAACATAACAATGAACAGAACATAACTAGAAATAACATACCTCAAGGTACAAACAAATATGGATAACGCTCTCGCATGTCATCCTCTCTCTCCCAGGTAGACTCCCCCGAAGAGTGATGCCTCCATGCGACGCGCACCAAAGGAATAGTCTGGTTCCTCAGCACCTTCTCTCTCCGATCCAGAATCTCAACTGGCTTCTTTGGATAGCTAAGAGTAGGGCCCACCTCTATCTCCGAGTGATCCAATACATGACTAGGATCTGCCACGTATTGTCTCAACTGCGACACATGAAACACGTTGTGCACTCCCTCCAATGCAGGTGGCAAGTCTAGTCTATAAGCAACTGTACCGACCCTCTCTAGAATAGTGAAAGGTCCGATGAATCGCGGACTAAGCTTTCCGCCTCCACCGAAGCGAATCGTGCCTCGTGTCAGAGAAATCCTCAGAAACACCAAACCACCCACCTAAAACAAAATGCCATCTTAAGAACTTAATCTATAACAAACAAGAACAAGCACAAACAAAATCTAAACTATACCTCAAACTCCAAAGGTCTCCGATGGCTATCGGCCCAATGCCGCTGTCTGTCCTGCGCCACTCGAAGTCTGTCTCTGATCAACTGAACCTTCTTCGCTGCATCCACAACCATCTCTGGCCCAAGCAAAATTCTCTCTCCAACATCGTCCCAAGACAAAGAAGTACGACACCTCCGACCATATAGAGCTTCAAAAGGTAACATCTCTATACTGGCCTGGTAACTGTTGTTGTAAGCAAACTCTACCAAATGGAGATGGTCCTCCCAAGAACCCCCGAAATCTAGTACACAAGTGCGCAACATATCCTCGAGAGTCTGGATAGTCCTCTCTGACTGCCCATCTGTCTGGGGATGATATGCAGTACTGAACTTGAGCTGAGTGCCCAAACTCTCCTGCAAACTCCTCCAGAAATGAGAAGTGAAACGACTATCTCGATCTGAGATTATGCTGACGGGAACTCCGTGTATCCTAACGATCTGCCTCACATACATCTCTGCCAGCTTCTCCGTAGACAAACCCACTTTGAAAGGCAATAAGTGGGCCGACTTGGTCAATCTATCAACAATGACCCAAATCGCGTCTTTCCCTGCTGGAGATCGTGGAAGTCCGGACACAAAATCCATAGTAATGTGTTCCCACTTCCACTCTGGAATGGGTAATGGCTGAAGTAACCCTCCTGGCCTCTGCCTCTCGGCTTTCACCTGCTGGCACACTAAGCATCTGGATACAAACTGTGCCACTTCCCTCTTCATGCCATACCACCACACACTCTCTCGCATATTCCGATACATCTTGTTAGCACCTGGATGTATGGAATACTGAGAGCGATGCACTTTCTGCAATACCTCCTCGCGCAACTCTCTACTAGGCACACACAATCTAACTCCATGCCTCAAGGATCCATCCTCTACAATAGTGAAATCATCCTCTAATCCTGCTCTCACTTGAGCTCTGATACTCCTCAAGGATACATCATCATACTGTGCTGCCTTGATCCTGTCTATCAAAAGTGAGTGTATCTGCAATCCCCATATTTGCATAGCACACCCAGGAACAATCACCTCAATGCCCAAGCTCTCCAAGTCCTCCAACAAATATCGATCCTGCGTCAAGAACATAGCTATCGGATACCTGCTCAAAGCATCGGCAACTACATTGGCTTTCCCAGGATGATATTGCAAAGAGATATCAAAATCCTTCATCAATTCCAACCACTGACGCTGCCTCATGTTCAACTCCTTCTGCGTGAAAACGTACTTCAAGCTTTTGTGGTTTGTGAAGATCTCCACACGCTCTCCGTACAAATAATGTTTCCACAACTTCAGGGCGAATATGACAGCTGCCAACTCCAAATCATGGGTAGGATAGTTCTTTTCATGAGGACACAATTGCCTGGATGCATAGGCAATCACTTTCCCATGCTGCTGAAGAACACAACCTAAATCCTTCCCCGATGCATCACTATAAATAGTGAAACCTCCGGACCCTGATGGCAACGTCAAAATAGGAGCAGACGTCAACCTCTTCTTCAACTCCTCAAAAGCAACCTGACAATCCTCCGTCCAAACAAACTCCACATCCTTCCTTGTGAGTCTGGTCATCGGCTCGGCAATCCTCGAAAAATCTTGCACAAACTTCCTGTAATAGCCTGCCAATCCCAAGAAACTCCTGATCTCTGCTACTGAACTCATAGTCTTCCAAGATTCCACTGCTGAAATCTTCTTCGGATCCACTAAAATACCATCACCAGTCACAACAAGCCCCAAGAATTCCACCTTGTCCAAGAAAAACTCATATTTGGACAACTTTCCATACAGCCTCTCCTTCCTCAGCACATCCAACACAATCCTCAAATGCTCCTCATGCTCCTCCGGTGTCCTCGAGTATATGAGTATGTCGTCGATGAACACCACCACGAACTTGTCAAGGTACTGGTGGAACACCTTGTTCATCAAGTTCATAAATACCGCCGGTGCATTAGTCAAACCAAACGGCATCACCATAAACTCGTACTGACCATACCGAGTTCTAAAAGCAGTCTTCGGTATGTCCTCCGGCTTCACCTTCACCTGATGGTAGCCTGATCTCAAATCTATCTTAGAAAATACCTTCGCACCACTCAACTGATCAAACAGATCATCAATCCTTGGCAAAGGATACTTATTCTTGATAGTGAGATTATTCAAAGCCCTGTAATCAATGCACATACGCACCGATCCATCCTTCTTCGGTACAAACAATGCCGGGGCTCCCCATGGTGAAAAACTCGATTTGATAAACCCCTTATCCTGTAATTCATCCACCTGCTTCTTCAACTCGACCAGCTCGCTGTTGTTTACTCTATAGACATGTTACAAAATTGGTTCTGCACCTGGCACCAAGTCTATAGAAAATTCAACATCTCGATCTGGTGGCAATCTTGGCAATTCCTCAGGAAACACATCCAAGAATTCTGCTATCAACGGATGTGGCAACTCCTTATCTTCTACCATAGCTCCACAAATAATGCCTTCTTCCTGCTCCGCAGCTCCTCTAGTAAACTCGAACTCTGGCTCTCCTGGCGGACCAAACAAAACTCTACCTCCTCTACAGTCTATGCTAGCACGGTGCCTACTCAACCAATCTATCCCAAGTACAATGTCATAGCTTGGAAGTGGCATTACAAGTAGACACGCACTCAACTCCCGGCCTCACAGAGTAACTCTCCGATCCTTGCAAATATCATTAACCAGGATAATGCCTCCCCCGGTCATGATCTTGCAAGTCCTAAGCAAAGACTCAGCTACCAAACCATGCTTCAGAGCAAAAGAAACAGATACAAAACTATGGGAAGCAGCACTATCAAACAAAGCTAAAGCTGGAATGGAATCAAGAAGAATAAAACCTGCGATAACATCTCCGGTGGGTTCCTCCTCTTCGACGGTTATAGCAAACGCTCATCCCTGCCGAGCACCTCCCTGCTGTTGATGCTGGACAAAACGCTGCTGCTGTGTCGGAAGCGGTCCCCTCGGCTGTGCTGCAGGTGGTCTCGTCTGTGTCCTCGGAGCTGGAGCTGCTTCTTGAACTGCACGACGAGGACACTCCCTCGATTGATGCCCTTCAGTACCACAATACAAACAAACTCCTAGCCTCCTCCTGCAAACTTCCCAGATGTGGCTGGGCTTCTTGCAGAAGTTGCATGGGGCCTGCTGTAACTGCCTCTGCTGCTGAGGTGCCTGGTGAAAAGGTGCTCTAGCTGGAATCTGGTTCTGCTGTGGCTGCTGGAAAGGTCTGGACTGGAAATGAGGACGTTTGGCAGATACTGCACTGCCGTTGGCCCCCAGAAAAGAATCACGGTCTTTCTTGGTCTTCAAACCCAGATCCTGCTCAACCTTGCGTGCCTCCGCAAGTATCTCCGAGTATGTCTCATAAAAAGACAGAATGGGAATCTTCACCTCCCAGTTTAGACCCTCTCGGAAACGAATAGCTCGAACCTCCGGTTCCCTCACCAAGTACTCTGCAAATCGGCTCAACCTACCGAACTCCGCAGCGTATTCCTCCACAGACATGCTCCCCTGAATGAGACTCTCAAATTGTCTCCCCAAGTCAAGCCTGTCTATCCGAGCGAAAAACTTCTTCTTGAAAAGGTCCTTGAATACCTCCCAAGATTGTCCTGCATCAACTAGAACCGGCTCATTCCTGAACCAAGTACGAGCGACGTCGAACAGTTGAAGTCCTACCGCCTCAACCTTCAGATCTTCAGAAAGACGGGATACCCTCATAAGACGCTCAATGTCCTCGAGCCAATCATCAGCATAGACGATGCCCTCCGTCCCTTTGAAAACCCTAGGCTCCAGTTTCTTGAAGTCCTAAATGTTGCCTGGCCGAAGCTGAGCAACTTGAGAAACAACCTGCTGCTGGATCGGAACTCCTCTCTCAACTACAGCACGAGCAAGCTGATGAGCATTCTCGATGCCATGCCGTAGAACGTCGGTCTGCCTCTGATGTGCCTCTGACTGAGCCCTCTGTGCCTCGAGCATCTTACGAAACAGTGTAAACATCTGTGACGCCTCTGCTGGCACAGGAGGTGGAGGTGGAAGCCCCTCAGATACAGCTGGCACAGTCCTCTGAGTAGGTGGTGGACCTCCGAAAGCAGCTGACACTCCAATCACCGGAGAAGTGACTGGTGCAGGCCCTCGGGATGTCGCAGACCTCTCAGAAGCTGCTCTCCCCTCCTGTGATCTAGTCTTAGGCGGCATCCTGAGACAAAGCAAAAGAAAGAATCAATATGGCACAAGATGTAAGACATCAAGGAAAGGACAGTTTAAGAGATCAAGTATCAATATCAAAGGAGAATAGTTGAATCAAAAGAATTTTCCTAGATGTGATTGAGTATCTCAGCCTATTCCCTATATCCTATTGTAGGCTCGTAGTAGTACAACTAAGTTGTTGCACTACCATGACATCACATACTTTGTGAAGCTAGACCTGCATGGACCACCACCAAAAATGTGTCACGACCCGCACCCGGGGTAAGGGTACTAGTCGGAAACAACGCCCAGCCTACGCCGCAGAATCGGCGGTAGAACGCTGTCTAGAAAGTCTATCTAATATAATGAACCACCAAAAAATAGTGTACTCAATCACAGAACTAAGATAGAATGAACACGAATCAGATAAGAATAGAATAGTCATCAACTCATGAGTTTAAAATAATACATCAATGAGTCTGAAGAGTAACAAAAATAAGCTGGAGACAAATCCAGTACAAAAGAATACTATCATACTACAAGCTACACTCCAGGGTCAACTGTCTCAGTTGGGATAAGTCCCTCTTGAGCCAGAGTCTCCGAATCTAAACCCACAACATCCTGGGGTGTAAACCCCTGAATTTTTCCAAATTTTTAAATCTTGGAATTTTCTCGATTTTCTAGAATTTTTCGGGAATTTTCTGTAATTAAATTCAAGGTTTTCAATTAATAAAGGATTTTTAATTGTTAATAAATAGTATTAAAATATCATGAAAATAACATTTTTGGGTGTAAAATAGAAAACCAGACTTAGGGTAATTTTCTGGGATTTTATTGGGCATCAGACCTATTTTTAAAAGCCTAAAAAACTATTTTTATAATTAATTAATTATTACTGTTATTATATTATTATTATTTTTATTATTATTATTTTTGATTTCTTTTTTTGGTTTGGGCCCGGCCCGGCCCAGTGGGCCGAGCCCGTGTGACCCAGCCCAGCCCTACGCTTAGCGGGTCGGGCGGGTCGGCCTGACCGGATCCGCGCCCGACCCGGAAACCCAGACCCGCACCCCCTGTTCCCCGTTCTTCCCCACGACCGCGATTTTTCCGCCGCCGCCGCGTTCTCCGGCGACGTGGCCACGCCCTCCGCCAACAGCGCCTCTCCTCCGGATCATCCGCCCCGGCCAGTTCCCCTCGAGCCCTATTAATACCTCTCTCCTCCGCCCTCCTTTTCCTCTTCTTCCCCAAAACCCTAACCCCGATCCCCTGCGCCGACCACCCCGAGTCCGCCGTCCTCCTCCCTGTGACCGCCCAGCACAGCGCCGCCCTCCAGCGAGCCCCTCTACCCTGCTCCTCTCTCCTCCTCCGACCTTCAGACGCCTCCCCGCCGTTCGAGAGCTGCCCAGCCCTCGCCGGAGCCGCCGCAGCCCCGCCGTGACCTCGCCGACGGTCGACCAGCCCCGGCGTACCCTCCAGCGAGACCGGACACGCCGCGGACACGACCTAGACGCGGATTCGAGCCCGGACACGCCCTGGACACGCGTCCAGGACACGGTACGGACACAGAATCGCTTATCGGACTCAGAATACCCCGATCCCGAGTCCGAGGCCTCCCCTCGGTGCTCCTCCATCAGCTTCCCGGTAGGTGCCCCTATCCGAGCGCCTGTCCCTTCCAAAACCGCTACCCTGTCCGACCGGGACTGACAGAATAAAGCTCTGTCAATCCCGGGATAGCTAGAATTCGATAGTTTACAGTAAATTAAATAGATTAATAAATTGTTAGTTTTAGTCTGTTAACTAATTAGCGATTTAATACAACAATCTGTAAATACGTATATTAGTATTTATAATAAAATAAAAACCTTATTAAATATTACGTAAATTAGTAAGTATTTAATAGATAATTTCTGAAATGATTTTTGTAATTAAATACTAATTAGTAAGTATTTAATAGATAATTTCTGAAATAACTTTTAGTATTTAAATACTAATTAGTAATTATTTAAATGATAATTTCCGAAATGATTTTTAGTATTTAAATACTAATTAGTAATTATTTAATATATAATTCTGAAATGATTTTCGGTATTCAAAATATAATATGTTTTCCAAAATATTATTTCTCTTATAAATTAATTGCTAAGAACAAATGATATTGTTTTTATTAAAATCGTTCTTTCCTATTATCCTATCAGAAACAAAACGACTTTTTACCATAAAATATTTTTCTACGATAAAAAATAAATAAAGTTTATTATTATTAAAAAGGGTTTTGTTTTACTAAATCACTAATACAAACCATTATTTTTATTTTAATCGATCGTTGGATTCAAATCATTAACTTAGTTGACTAATCAAGGCAGATTAAAACCCTTTGTCTAATTCTAAAATCAGATTATTAATAATTGTAGGTCCCTGTAACTAAGGTTGAGACCGTCGCGACTTCTCACTCGCGTCACCAACCAACTCCAGGCAAGTTTCATATAATTCAAAACCGGTATTTTAGTTGTAATTAAATATGTTGCATGTCATATAGATATATTGGGACGACACTTGATTTCACGGAACCGACTGATTGACTGATTGATTGACTCATTGACTCATTGACTCATTGACTATTGCCTTGGGAACTGGGGAGTAAAAGTTAGCACCCGTGGTCAAAGCCCCCTTATTGCCTCATTGTGGATAGCTGAAGTCCAACCTCACTGGACTGACGCCGCACCGTGTTCACGCGAACACAGATTGCCTCCAACCCCAGCCGGCCACGGGATGCTACTTTTCTCAAAACACTTTTAGTGATTGTAGTTTGTCATCATTGCTTCATCGACATTTACTGTTCTTGTTTCATATTTGTTGCATACAAAAAAATATAAATACTATTCATAACTATTTCATTGCATCATTTTAATTATCGTTAAGATACTGGAATTGGATATATATTCTTGCTCCCTCCTGACTGGAGATTAACAATTTTAGGTGATTGCGGTGACGATGATGAGTATGATACCTTTTATGGTCCGGACCAGAGTACTGAAGCCCTAGCGGAACCTAGCCAGGAGGCCGATGTTTAGTTGTTCCCCTTTCATTTCCAAATTGTAATAATCAGGGTTGAAGTAATAACCCTGGACCATGTTTTGTTTGATCTTTGATTGTAAATGAATTTCTCTCTCAGACTTAGCAATAAAAAAAAAAATTGAATTTCCTTCATGTATTCTGGATGTCTGTGTGTTACTACGGATTGATACAGCTTACTGCCGCCGTCTCACAACGGTGCAGGCTGGGCATGATCCGACTGGACCCAGATTATTGGGATCGGGTCGTGACATGTTTTCAGTGGTGGCCCATGCAGGTCTAGTTTACAACCTTTGGTCTAGTCAACTTAGGCTAGCCAAACAAACCGACTTGCCTTTGACTTTAGGTTTAGTATGACTTTAGGAAAACAGACTCTAGAAACAATTAGAACACTTAGAATTCTTGAGAAAATTTCAAACTGTCACATCATAGGACCAAATTCTTCTATCTATACATACGTACAATTATTTTTTGCTTATAGAACATAGGTTACATTGCTTATGTTGCTTCCTAAACCTTCCAGAAGATGGCACGAGGGAAGACAACCCGTTCCGGCCCAGCCGAAGAAGAGGCTTCGTCTTCTGAGCACACCCCGAATCAAGCTCAGTCCGACCCCTCTCCGTTGCAGCTCACAGATCGCCCCCATGCTGCAAGAGCTCCCCGAGCTGCCTACACTTCAGTAGTGCATGCAGCTCCACCCATTCCTCCCAGGACCACATCGATTCCAGCCGATGTGACTCCTCCTGTTGCACCACCTGTGCCAGTGGACCCCGCTGAACTCGTAGGCCTGCTACGAGGAGTTCTTGAAGCCCAGAGGGCCCAAGCTGAAGCAAATCGCGAGCAGACCACGATTATGAGAGAGGGCATGGAGAACGCCCATAATGTAGCCATGGCAGCGCTAGGAACATCCCGGTCAGAACAGGAGCCTGCCAAGGTAATTAAGGATTTAAAAGCTTGGATTCCACTAATGAATTTCTAATCTAACCACAAACCTGTTATCCAGGTAAAGGTTGGAACTGTGGAAAACTTCAAGAAGTTGGACCCGCGTCCCTTCAAGGGGACCGAAGGCATCATCTACGCAGACGAGTGGCTAGATGATATGGAGCGACTCCTCAGCGTCGCTCGACTTCCAGACGACCTCATGGTTGAGGCCGTCGCACTCCAGCTGAGAGATTTGGCTAACATTTGGTACCGCAACGAGCCAAGATTTCAATCTGGAGGGATTTCCTGGCGGCTATTCAAGAAGCAGTTCAAGCGGAAGTTCTTTTCAGAGGCTGCCCTCGAAGCTATGGGAAGGCAGTTTCAAGACCTGAAGCAAGGAGACCGCACAATTGAAGAATATGCGGCTGAGTTCAACAGGCTTGGCAGGTTTGCAAGCCACCTGGTAGACAACCCTGTAGAACGTGCTAAGAAGTTCCGGCACGGACTACGTGAAGAGATCCGCACCTTAGTAGCTGCTAACGGTGCGAAGACTTATGACAAGATGTTGAAGGTGGCCCAAGATGTAGAGGCCAGTGCACCTGCTCGACCCAAGAGGGAGCATCCAGGGTCAAGCAACAGCTATCAGGGCAACAACAAGAGACACAGCAACAACAACAATAGGCCCTCCTATCCCCAGCAGTCCCAGCAACAACAGCCAGCAGCGGCCAACAAAGCGCATCAGTACAACCAACCAAAGGCGGTCAACTGCGTCTACTGCAAAAGGCCAGGTCATACCGCCGAGATCTGCCGGAAGAAATTGGGACACTGCCTTGCTTGTGGATCTGCCACCCATCAAGTAAAGGACTGCCCCACAGCATACAACAAAACTGGAGCTGGACAGCAGAGAGGTCCACTGCCTACCCAGCAGCAGCGCTACAACCAGCACAGAGCCGGGCAAGCTTTTGCCTTGACTGTGGAAGAGCCAGAAGCTGAACCCGAGACGGAAGGAGATGTCATCGCAGGTTCCATTCTACTTCATTCGCACCCTGCCTTAGCATTATTTGATTCTGGAGCATCACACAGTTTTATATCTGCAAACTTCATCTCTGCACACCATCTAGTTACTGGCATAAGTAAGATAATCTGTAGGGTTATGACTGGTGGAGGACCAATACCCATTAGTGAGACTTGTAGCTGCCCAGTCACTATCTCAGGACATGAGTTTCAGACTCAGTTCCTAATAATGCCTCTGCCAAACTATGACGTAGTCTTGGGCATGGATTGGCTTAGTCAACATCATGCTCTGATAGACTGTCGAGAAGGCTGCGTAACTCTAGATCCACCTGGAGGACCTAAACTCAAAGTGATTCGAGCACCTGAAGGCGTGGAATGTGTGTCCTACACATCCATCACTGAAGAAACCGGACCCCCTCATCCTCTCATAGCGGAGTTTATAGACGTCTTCCCAGACAATCTTCCAGGGCTACCCCCTGATCGAGATGTGGAATTCTCGATCGATCTTATACCTGGCGCAGCACCAATCTCCCAACGCTGCTACCGAGTGAATCCCAAGGAGTCCAAGGAAATGAAAGACCAAATTGACGAGCTTCAGGCGCAAGGATTCATCAGGACCGGTGCCTCACCCTGGGGTGCACCAGTCTTGTTTGTACCCAAGAAGGATGGGACAGTCAGAATGTGCATAGACTACCGGGCATTGAACAACATCACTATCAAGAACAAGTACCCGCTGCCCCGGATCGACGATCTCTTCGACCAGCTGAGTGGAGCTAAGGTTTTCTCGAAGATAGACCTCAGATCGGGTTACCATCAAATCAAGGTGAGGAAGGAAGATATTCCAAAGACGGCATTCAACACCAAGTATGGACAATTTGAATTCTTGGTCATGCCCTTTGGTCTTACCAATGCCCCAGCAGTGTTCATGAACCTCATGAACAAGGTCTTCCACAAATACTTGGACCAGTTTGTCGTTGTCTTCATTGACGACATTCTGATCTATTCGAAGACCAAGGAAGAACACGAGCAGCATTTGAGGATAATTTTGGAAACCCTCAGAAAGGAGAAGCTATATGGAAAACTGTCCAAGTGTGAATTCTTCTTAGACAAGGTGGACTTTCTCGGCCACGTTGTCACAGGAGAAGGCATATCCGTGGACCCCAAGAAGATAGCTGCCGTGGAGACATGGAATACTCCCAGGTCAGTTGCAGAGATCAGAAGCTTCTTGGGCTTAGCTGGATATTACAGAAAATTCGTGAAGGATTTTGCAAAAATTGCTGAGCCCATGACCAAGCTAACCAGGAAGAATGAAGAGTTCGTCTGGACCGAAGCGTGCCAGGCGTCATTTGAAGAGCTGAAGAGAAGGCTAACAACAGCACCAATTTTGTCGCTACCCTCAGGATCAGGAGGATTCTCAATTTATAGCGACGCGTCCGGCAAAGGATTAGGATGTGTGCTCCAGCAACATGGAAAGGTAATTGCTTATGCTTCCCGGCAATTACGGACTCATGAGAAGAACTACCCGACGCATGACCTGGAGCTAGCAGCAGTCATCTTCGCCTTGAAGCTGTGGAAGCACTACCTGTACGGCGAAAGAGTAGAGATATACACGGACCACAAAAGTCTCAAGTATGTCTTTACACAGAAGGAGCTCAACATGCGTCAGAGAAGATGGTTGGAGCTCATGAAGGACTTTGATATCAGCCTACAGTACCATCCCGGAAAGGCTAATGTGGTCGCCGACGCACTTAGTCGATATCCGATGGCGATGTTCTTGACAACCGATCGGTACCTACTGGAGGACATGGAGAAGCTGGGTTTAGAACTCGTATTGCCTGCAGAGGAAATGAAGAAGCTTGGACGGGAAGCAATAGTACCCGGCGTTGACTTCCCCATGATGCATTTGCAAGTGCAGTCTAGCTTGATAGACAAAATCAAGGAGACTCAACTCGAGGACGGAGCATTGTGCAAGCTCAGGGACCAAGTGTTAGCTGGCACACTGGAGGGATTCTCTATTTCAGACGACGGGACACTGAGGAATGGCACCAGACTTTGTGTACCTGCTGGTGAATTGAGGGAGCAGCTGATGCAGGAAGCGCATCGCTCACAGTATTCCATCCACCCTGGAGCAAATAAGATGTACCGAGATATACGGGAGCACGTATGGTGGTATGGAATGAAGAAGGATGTCTCAAAATTCGTTGGCAGATGCTTGATCTGTCAGCAGGTGAAAGCAGATAGACAAAGACCAGCAGGACTTCTTCAGCCACTGCCCATTCCAGAATGGAAATGGGAGCACATCACTATGGATTTTGTGTCAGGATTGCCTCGATCCCAAGGAGGGAAGGACGCTATTTGGGTGATCGTAGACAGATTGACTAAGTCTGCCCACTTCATTCCCTTCAAGGTTGGTTTATCCACCGAGAAGTTAGCTGCCCTATACATGAGACAAATCGTCCGGGTACATGGAGTTCCTGTGAGCATTGTATCAGACCGAGACAGCCGCTTTACTTCTCACTTCTGGAAGAGCTTGCAAGAGAGTCTGGGGACCCAACTGAAGTTCAGCACTGCGTATCACCCACAGACCGACGGACAGTCAGAGAGAACCATGCAGACGTTAGAGGATATGCTGAGATCTTGCGTCCTGGATTTTGGAGGATCATGGGAGGACCACCTACACTTGGTAGAGTTTGCTTACAACAACAGCTACCAGGCCAGCATCGGCATGACTCCTTTTGAGGCTCTGTATGGACGTCGTTGCCGCACTCCCTTGGCTTGGGACGACGTAGGAGAACGAGTCATGCTGGGACCTGAGATGATTACAGATGCGGCTGAAAAAGTCAAGGTGATCAGAGACAGACTTAGGGTGGCTCAAGATCGTCAGAAACATTGGGCGGACAGCCGTCGCCGACTTGTGGAGTTCGAAGCAGGTGATAGTGTCTTCGTCAAGATCTCCCCCACCAGAGGAACTATCCGTTTTGGCAGAGCTGGAAAACTGAGTCCCAGGTATATCGGCCCATTCGAGATATTGAGCAGAGTTGGAGAGGTGGCATACCGAGTGGCGTTACCACCTAATCTTGAAGGCGTGCACAACGTTTTCCATGTATCGCAGCTGAGGCGTTACATTCCGGACCCGAGCCACATCCTGGATCATTCAGAGTTGGAGATTGGGCCAAGTCTTACAGTACCAGAGCAGCCAGTGAGGATCATAGACCGTATGGAAAAGCAGTTGCGGAACACCGTGATTCCACTGGTCAAAGTTCAGTGGCTCCACCACTCCCCAGGCGAATCCACCTGGGAACGAGAGGCTGAGATGAGGCAGAAGTACCCTCATCTGTTTTGAGGCATGTTTACCCTTGTTTCTCCCTTCAATTGTAGTAAATTTCGAGGACGAAATTTTTATAAGTTGGGTAGGTTGTAAACCCCTGAATTTTTCCAAATTTTTAAATCTTGGAATTTTCTCGATTTTCTAGAATTTTTCGGGAATTTTCTGTAATTAAATTCAAGGTTTTCAATTAATAAAGGATTTTTAATTGTTAATAAATAGTATTAAAATATCATGAAAATAACATTTTTGGGTGTAAAATAGAAAACCAGACTTAGGGTAATTTTCTGGGATTTTATTGGGCATCAGACCTATTTTTAAAAGCCTAAAAAACTATTTTTATAATTAATTAATTATTACTGTTATTATATTATTATTATTTTTATTATTATTATTTTTGATTTCTTTTTTGGTTTGGGCCCGGCCCGGCCCAGTGGGCCGAGCCCGTGTGACCCAGCCCAGCCCTACGCTTAGCGGGTCGGGCGGGTCGGCCTGACCGGATCCGCGCCCGACCCGGAAACCCAGACCCGCACCCCCTGTTCCCCGTTCTTCCCCACGACCGCGATTTTTCCGCCGCCGCCGCGTTCTCCGGCGACGTGGCCACGCCCTCCGCCAACAGCGCCTCTCCTCCGGATCATCCGCCCCGGCCAGTTCCCCTCGAGCCCTATTAATACCTCTCTCCTCCGCCCTCCTTTTCCTCTTCTTCCCCAAAACCCTAACCCCGATCCCCTGCGCCGACCACCCCGAGTCCGCCGTCCTCCTCCCTGTGACCGCCCAGCACAGCGCCGCCCTCCAGCGAGCCCCTCTACCCTGCTCCTCTCTCCTCCTCCGACCTTCAGACGCCTCCCCGCCGTTCGAGAGCTGCCCAGCCCTCGCCGGAGCCGCCGCAGCCCCGCCGTGACCTCGCCGACGGTCGACCAGCCCCGGCGTACCCTCCAGCGAGACCGGACACGCCGCGGACACGACCTAGACGCGGATTCGAGCCCGGACACGCCCTGGACACGCGTCCAGGACACGGTACGGACACAGAATCGCTTATCGGACTCAGAATACCCCGATCCCGAGTCCGAGGCCTCCCCTCGGTGCTCCTCCATCAGCTTCCCGGTAGGTGCCCCTATCCGAGCGCCTGTCCCTTCCAAAACCGCTACCCTGTCCGACCGGGACTGACAGAATAAAGCTCTGTCAATCCCGGGATAGCTAGAATTCGATAGTTTACAGTAAATTAAATAGATTAATAAATTGTTAGTTTTAGTCTGTTAACTAATTAGCGATTTAATACAACAATCTGTAAATACGTATATTAGTATTTATAATAAAATAAAAACCTTATTAAATATTACGTAAATTAGTAAGTATTTAATAGATAATTTCTGAAATGATTTTTGTAATTAAATACTAATTAGTAAGTATTTAATAGATAATTTCTGAAATAACTTTTAGTATTTAAATACTAATTAGTAATTATTTAAATAATAATTTCCGAAATGATTTTTAGTATTTAAATACTAATTAGTAATTATTTAATATATAATTCTGAAATGATTTTCGGTATTCAAAATATAATATGTTTTCCAAAATATTATTTCTCTTATAAATTAATTGCTAAGAACAAATGATATTGTTTTTATTAAAATCGTTCTTTCCTATTATCCTATCAGAAACAAAACGACTTTTTACCATAAAATATTTTTCTACGATAAAAAATAAATAAAGTTTATTATTATTAAAAAGGGTTTTGTTTTACTAAATCACTAATACAAACCATTATTTTTATTTTAATCGATCGTTGGATTCAAATCATTAACTTAGTTGACTAATCAAGGCAGATTAAAACCCTTTGTCTAATTCTAAAATCAGATTATTAATAATTGTAGGTCCCTGTAACTAAGGTTGAGACCGTCGCGACTTCTCACTCGCGTCACCAACCAACTCCAGGCAAGTTTCATATAATTCAAAACCGGTATTTTAGTTGTAATTAAATATGTTGCATGTCATATAGATATATTGGGACGACACTTGATTTCACGGAACCGACTGATTGACTGATTGATTGACTCATTGACTCATTGACTCATTGACTATTGCCTTGGGAACTGGGGAGTAAAAGTTAGCACCCGTGGTCAAAGCCCCCTTATTGCCTCATTGTGGATAGCTGAAGTCCAACCTCACTGGACTGACGCCGCACCGTGTTCACGCGAACACAGATTGCCTCCAACCCCAGCCGGCCACGGGATGCTACTTTTCTCAAAACACTTTTAGTGATTGTAGTTTGTCATCATTGCTTCATCGACATTTACTGTTCTTGTTTCATATTTGTTGCATACAAAAAAATATAAATACTATTCAAAACTATTTCATTGCATCATTTTAATTATCGTTAAGATACTGGAATTGGATATATATTCTTGCTCCCTCCTGACTGGAGATTAACAATTTTAGGTGATTGCGGTGACGATGATGAGTATGATACCTTTTATGGTCCGGACCAGAGTACTGAAGCCCTAGCGGAACCTAGCCAGGAGGCCGATGTTTAGTTGTTCCCCTTTCATTTCCAAATTGTAATAATCAGGGTTGAAGTAATAACCCTGGACCATGTTTTGTTTGATCTTTGATTGTAAATGAATTTCTCTCTCAGACTTAGCAATAAAAAAAAAAAATTGAATTTCCTTCATGTATTCTGGATGTCTGTGTGTTACTACGGATTGATACAGCTTACTGCCGCCGTCTCACAACGGTGCAGGCTGGGCATGATCCGACTGGACCCAGATTATTGGGATCGGGTCGTGACATGGGGTCCATAATAGGTAGGGTACTCCTCAGTGTCATCTGGAAAAATATATCCAGTCAGGAAAGGAGCAGAGTATATCTCTAACAGCAGTTCTAATCCATGATAAAAACTATGTAACAGTAAATAGATATGGATAAACAAGATGCACAAAATAGATACAAGAGATATATAGACAATAAGGAAATACTGGAAAGAAAATAATGAACAATATGCCAATGAAACAATAATACTAATGACTAAGTGTGTGAGTACTAGCTTAACATGTGATCGGCTTGGGCAAGATACAATGCGGCCTGGCTAATCATACGTGCGGTGCATGATCAACACTATTCGCTTACCAATACTTTATTCAATAGGGATTTGATCACATATCTATACTAATACTCTCCACCCCCAACTGGTATAATAGATCCAACCACGGTATGCTATGGCACTAGATTCCCCAAGAAGATAGCTAGTCTCCCCGAGAATCGGTGTCTGTACATGTACAAGATAACCAATGAAACAATACTTGCACCATATACACCATATACCAAGGAATAACATCTCATGACGAGATCCGGATATACCAATCCGTGTAACCATAGTGTCGAGAGAAACATGTAAATCTACACTAGATACAACGAACATAGAGGATATCATAAATGAGAAACTATCAGAGAATGTACTCGCCTGAAATCCAAAGAACAGTCTCACAGATGTCTGACTCGGTGCCTCGAAGACCTAGATATGGAATACCACATTAAAATAAGGTCCCAGAAAGAGAACAAGTCAAACTAGTCAACTCCTAGGTCAATAAATAAATTCTAAGTCAAAAGTCAACTATGGTCAACTCTAAAGTCAACTAAAGTCAAACATGGTCAAACCAAGGTCAACCTCACAAGAAAACTATATAAAATAATATAGAAATAAAATACAACAATTTAGGAATAAAAATTAGATCCCAAATTATACTCACACAAAGTATACTACTAATACAAATAATATATACCCTAAAATAATATATATATAAACCAATATGTATACAAATAACATAATATATTATTACAAATATTATACAAAACACATATATATATACACATATATATATATACAATAATAATATATAAAATATAATTTAAAACTGTCAAAGCGTCACTGAAAACAGTGAACAAAACAAGATAAAATAAAAACAGGTTTAATAGTGACAGTCTTGACTGTCACTGAAAATTCATCGCAGAAACTCCATATACAAAACCGCTGCTGTCACAGTTTGCTGACAGTTTCAAACTGTCACAAAAAAAAATGTCGCCGAAAGGTTGCCGCTAAAACTGCCACAGCATTAATGACAGATCTGTCATTAATGCTGACCACTGTACAGCTGCTGCTGTTCAGACCAAATAATGACAGTTTCACTGTCATAGAAACCACTGTCACCAAAACAAATATAAATATAAATATATATATATATATATATATATATATATATATATAAATATATATATGCAATAATAATCACAATACATATATATAAATAAATAATTATATACTTATATATATATGCACATATATACTTATAATTAAATACCAATAGTTACAACACATGCACATATTAATGTTCATATTTTACATGGCTAGAAGCACACCTAAAATATATACATTAATATACAAATAATTACATAATAATTATAAATAATATAATTACACAATTAAACACATAAATATATTTTATAAAACATTTATGTATAATTTATACTATTAACATAAGTACATATATAATTACATGCAAGAAAGCTACATATTATATTTGTACATCATATTAGCACACACAAAAATATATAGATCTATGCTACAATAATTACTATAATAAATACACAAAATAAATATATAATATCTATATATATTTACTAATTATAATTGAAGAATTTAAACCATACATAATTAGATCTATTCAAAAATCCACACAATTGGAGAGTATCACACCGTATCCCACTAGATCTAGGATACGCATGTGACACGAGTCCAACACACAACCAATTGCACCCCGAAGGATACAAACAAATCACAAATAATATTTATGAATAAATCAAAGTGTCAAAAGTAGATCTATGTGTCCGTGTCAAAATACGACATGTTCAAAGCCCCGTGTCGGAGGAAAAACCCCCAAAATGACACGTATCACCAAATAGTTGGGATACGAACCACATGTACCAAATTATGGACACGACACTAGCCCCAAACACATAAGCTCATGTCTAATTGATCTATAGGATCAATTGATACACAAAACAAAATGTAAATTCGGAATTCCAACAAAATTAACACAAAAAGTACCATAACTTTCTCTATGGGTCTCCTATGAACACAAAACAAAGTCCTATGGGTAGTACATACATATAGGTTGATTTTACATGATTAAATCTCAGATTTAGAAACTATTTAAATGGAAAAATCTGAATTATACCTATTGGGAGATGGATTCCCAATAAAACCTCCAATTGAGATGAACTTGCTTCCAAATTATAGATCCTTGCTCCTCTTTGTAGATCCTTGCTTCCTTCTTCTAGATCCTTGCTTCTCAACTTTCTAATGGTGAATTGGGAAGAATTTGGAATAAATTTGGTAGGGAATTGGAATGGGAATGGAGGGAATTTGGGAGTGGGAAATTCTAGATCTAGATTTGGAATGAGAATGAGAGGAGAGAGAAATTTCTCCCCTCTTTTAATAGGCCGGCCTTGCCCCTCTCCCAAGCAATTATAAAATGTCCAATGTACCCCTTGGGGCCTCTCATGAAGAAATAATTAAGGATGGAAGCTTCTAGTCTAATCACTTAATTAATTTAATCCATCTCCTTAACCATGGGCTTTCTAAATGGGCCAAGTCTAACTATTTAATTCATGTTGGTCCATGGGTCCAAACTACACTAGTTGGGTCCATTAAAATAAGTCCAAAATAATTAAATAACATCCAACAATAATTAAATAATACAACAAAAATTATTTACCATGCACAATATTTATTTAAATAGGAAATTACTAAAATACCCTTTTTCCTAAAATGTGGTAGTGACATCGCCACGCGAGTAAGCATAGATGCAATAAATGACAGGTTTCGTAACTAAGGTATGCAACTCTATAATTATGTCATCTATAATCTTCGCCACGCCAACCGGTATGGCTGCGAGAGACTCTAAATTTTATAACTAAAGTATGTACATCCAAGTCAGGTTCCTACGTTCTCTTCACGACAGCTAATATGGCTGCGATAAACTCTAGGTTCCATAACCAAAGTAGACGTTTTACCTTTCTCACTGTCCTCATCAATATATGTCATCAGATGATACCATAAATTTTAGCCCGTAAAATTTATCTCGATATAAAATCAACTCAACAATGATACCAAGAATTAAATTTAACAACTGTTCAACATGAATCAAGTTAAATATCAACAAGTGAAAATGCACGAAAACAAGGGAAAAGGATTTAAATTGGAAATTATAATGAGATTCTCAAGGGGTCGTCCCAGGAATCTCTCAAGTATTTATGATTGAGTATCCTCTCTCATTCTAGTATCCTATATCCTATATCATATCGCAGGCACGTAATAGTACAACTAAGACATCGCACAACTTGCGAAGCCTGACCTGCATGGGGCACCACTAAAAATGTGTCACGACCCGCACCCAGAATAGGGGCACGAGAGCGTGGGTACGTCCAGCCTATGCCGCAGCTTCGGCTGTAGAACGCTGTCTAGGTCATGATACTATCTAAACAATCTCATATGAATATCCAACTCCATAAGGAGGCACATATATCATAATACTAATATGGAATATACTTAATCACAAAGCTAAAGCACGATGAGATATCGAAGCAACAATGAAATACAAGACAAGTCTAAACACAATAAATAGTCTAACCTGTAATCCAAAACATCCGGTCTCCAAGTATGTCGGAAATAAGTCCTCTATGTAGCAGTCTGGAAAAAATATCCATTCAGGATTGGAACAAAATACACCTTTAACAGCAGTTCCACATATATTGACAAAATCTATAGCACAGTGTAAAGAAATATAAGACAAATATGAAAACTAGCAATAAGAAATATTAGAATAGAGAAATACTGGAATAAATGGAATACTAGAGCATATAATATACATCTAGAAATGAAATAGAAATCCAAGTACACGTAAGAACAATGAACTAGTATATAAGTGTGTACAAGAACAATAACTAGAACATGTGGAGATGCTAGATCAATATACTAGAGATACATGTCAAGAATTATCTAACTAAGTGTGTGAAACATCAGCATATCATGTGATCGGCTTGGGACTAATAAGACTCATTATATTGATTAACGATCATCCCTACAAGGTCAGGCTAACCACATGTAACAGCGATGAGGCATGTAATGGTAAGGCTGCACCGACGTGAGGTGTGGATGAGCTATGATACATATAAAGTTTGGGTATGATCACATAAGCTACTAATATTTTCCCGTTTCTCCAACTAGCACGAAGGATTCGAAATCATGACTCCTCGTGACAGGTCTCGATGATGCCAACTCGTATAAATAGCAGTATCATAGTCATGTACGCTATACAACAAGAGTTATAGAGATAATCTACATAATGGAAACTGTCAGAGAATGTACTCGCCTGGGTCCTGCTGCTGGCAATACCAATAACCTGATTTCCGAAGTCTTGTCTGAACAATCCAAAAATCCTATAGACATCATTAAACAAAATAATCTTAAATTAGACATTACTCTAACACACAATTATTAATACATTGGACTCAGGGCTACGCTAGGTATGACACTAGTCAACTAGGGTCAAGTGTGCGTCAAGTTGTACGGGTGTCGTGTCTGTAATTGTTGTACAATCAGACAGTCAGTGATACGGGTCTGGCCAGTACGTTGATATACATATGGCAGTCTTCTAACATGCTACATGGTCACAGGTCAAGATAGTTATCTTAACTATCATATACATTAGTACTTACAATATACCTACAATATATATATCAATTTTACATATACTAAACATATACTAGATAAATACATATACTAAACATATACTAGATAAATATATATACTATATAGATATATGTATATATATTATCAACATTAATATTAACATATACTAATACTAATACACTAATTGAATTTATACTATATATATATGTATATATATACATGCATACTAATTATATACTATACATACTAATAGATATACATACCACCATGAAGGAGGGGGGACAGGCACAAACCTGCACACGGGTATGAGATCGACGATGACGATGGTGACAACAACGACTATGTCAATGACGACGACATAGGCGATGATGATAATGACGATGAACAGGGAGGAGGCAGGGTCGAGGCTGCTCGGAGTGGTCCGACGAGGTGAAGGGGCCCACGAGACTGGGGTTGCCGTGGCCCAGTGGTCGGCTCCAGCTGACAGGCGGTTCAGGTGATCAAGGAGAGTCGGCTCGGCAAGGAGCTGGGGTCGGGAACTGCTGCTCCGGTGATGAGAAGAACGGGGAGCAGAAGTCGATGGTGGCGGAGTCATGGGTGCTGTTACTCGTCATCGGCGGGACGGGATCGTGGCGAGGAGGAGGGTGCAGCGGGTTCAGTCCGGCGTGGGGAGAGGAGGTCGAGAAGAGGATGAGGTGGTGCTGGTGGTTGACGATAAAGAGTGGTGGTGGTGGTTCAGGTGACAATGGTGGTGGTGGTGGTGGTTCAGGTGACAATGGTGGTGGTGGAAATAGAGGTTGGTCGGAGAGGACTGTCGTGGTGTAGGACATTCAGTCAGGCGGGATGAAGGCTCAGACGGCTGTGAGTTATCGACGATGGGACTACGGGGACTGTTCAGGCGACTGAGGACTGCTCCGGTTCAGGCGACGTTGTCAGCGGTGGGTAGCGGCTTGGATCGAGTGTAGTCGGGGTGTAGCTGCTGCTGCTCTGGTCGCTTGGGAAAGCTCGGGCAGTGAACGAGGTGGGGTCGTAGGGGTGGTGCACGGGTCGTCGATGTGATGCTCGGGAAGATGAAGGATGGCCGCGGCGGTGCAGCGAGGGAGGTTGGAGAGGAGTCGGGGAGTTGGGAGTCGAGCACAGTATCGAGCCCGACGGCTCGTCGAGTTTGGATCTGGCAAGCTTGGGTGGCCGCGGGGTTCAGTTCTAGCAGGGAGATGACAGGCGGCTGGGGTGGCTCTCCAGCGAGGGCGAGGCCGGCTCAGGGAGATGCTACTCGGGGGGAGATGGGATAAAGAAGATGAACAGGAAGGAGAAGAAGAATTAGTCGGCTGGGAGTTTAGATTTTAGGGAATTGAAGAGAAAGGAAAAATTAAGGAAAAAGAATATTTATACAAGTAGGGTATGGGTGACCTATAATTGGTTGACTGGTCAACCCCCCTTGTGATTGGCCTCTCATCTAGGACTTCAATGGGCTAGGATTTGAATGGGTTCAAAAAGAATGGCTCGGATTATATCGGTTCAAGGTTTGGGAGGGCCAGGGTCTTAAGGAGCTTGGTGTTGAATTACACACTCCTAAAAATCATGGAAAAATACCAATAAATGGGAAATAGGTTTATTCATGTATTGTGTCCAATGGGGTGGGCACCTTAATGCACCTTTGCATATAAATGCCCAATAATTGGAAAAATGCACAAAGTTGAATTTATGGTTCAATTAAATAAAAATAAATGCAATTGGTGTTCTAAAATAATTTAGAAGTACTAAGAACTGAATTTAAGTGGGACACAAGTGTCATAAATGAAGTAGACTCAGAATAGAATATTACCCTAATTTGGGTTGCACGAAATGGGTCGAGATTGTGTCTCCAATTTCGATTTGAACGAACAAGGATACAAAACTAAATTTATTCGAATTTAAATTAAACGTCCGTGATAAATATTGTGCGGCTAAAATGAAGCACACGAGAACATAATTATAATTTACACAAAGGTAAGAAAAGAAGGCAGACACGTCTAGGACAAAGATGTAGAATTTGTTGGAACGCAAAGGCTAGGGTAGCGCTCCAAATATTGAAACAACGGTAACGTGCAACAATTAAATAAAAAATCATGACAATTAAATATAATTAAATATAATACAATCATTTATACATTAATTATGAAAAGACAAAAATACCCCTAATCTGAAATATGGGGGTGACAAGTGTCATGTGCGTAATAGGATAAGTTAGGCTCATAGTATTGATTTAGTTGGAAGCAATGGGTTGGTGTGGCGTATTAAAATCGTACGTCACGATAAAAACTGGTTAATTAATTATCGTTTCCTCGTATTTGTATCGCAAAAGTTGTGCGACCAAAATAATTCATAGGATTGCAAATTTGTGAGTGACAGTCATGGCAGGAGCCTAATTTGACTCGTCTAAGTCGAGCATGCTAGGTTGGTTGGAAGGGAAAGGCTAGTGTTACACTCAAGATCTTAATACTACGGTGGTTGGTTTCCAAGATTCAATTAAATTATCAAGAAAATATTTAATATAAAAAATAATTATTAATTACCGAACTAACCCTATATAAAAACCAGGGTGCTCACAATCTACCCACCTTAATAGTATTGCATTCTTGCAATTAAGAAAAATGAAACATAATAGGTCAGGAAAGGCTTGCTCCAAAAGAGATGACGTAGTTGTATGACATTTGTTGAAGCACGACACAAAGGTTAAGGGACCATGAACAAGGAAAAAATCGAGAGGAAGGGTAAGGATTTTGTTCAAGCAGAAGACGTAGGGAAGCAATAAAAATCTTTTTCCTAGGCAATGAGAGACGAGTAACTCAAGAGTAAAGGAGTCTGATTAGAAAGAAGATCAACTAAAGCTTATGAAAACTGGGGTACCTCTTATATATTATTACTCTTGACTAACAAGTTCATGTTAACATAATACTAGGTATAGGTTAGGTAATGGAACTAACAGACACATGCTAAAGTATTACTAGGAATATTCGTTACTGTAGCTAGCAATGATAAGACTAAATCTAACCCATACTCACTACTCCTCGAGTCCGTGCCTCATCCTCTGTCATCGCAAAATCCTGTCCACGTCCCTGTGGTGGTGCCCTCTACTGTTGCTGGGCCAGTTGGAATAGTGCTATCTGTGATGCCATGGGTAGCCTTGGCTGATATCTTCCCAGTGCTGGTGATCTGAATACTCCATATTCCGCTTGTGATTCTCCTGGTGTTGGATAAGCTGGTCGATGTGGCTGCTGGCCTGGCTCCGGTGCTGGTAAAGCATGTCGATGAACCATCGGTGTTCCTCCCCGACGCTCAGGATAATCCTTGGCTGAATGTTGACTGGACCCACAAGCTTAACATAATTCCAATTTGTGTCTGTACTCCCTCTCAATATGGCCTACCTTGCCACAGTAGTGATAAGTAGAAAAGAATGGGTCTCGTCATACTGCTCTCTGTAGTGGATTCATTTGGGGTCGCTTTGCAGGCTTCCTATGTGGTGATCGAGTTGTTACTAAAGCATACATTCATTTCTAGCTGGACTCCCTTATGTGGATGCGCTTCATGCGTCGATCTGCAGCAAGGACATTCGTATAAAAAGTAGGTACAATGGAGCCAATCTGTCTCTGTAGCTCAAAGCTCAGGCCCGACAAAGAATTTCTCCGCCTTCTCTTCTTATGTCGAGAACAGTGTAGGGTAGAACAGTTGAATCAAACATGATGCAAGTCAAGAAATTTATTCGAGTCTGATATAGAGGTCAAGAACGTGTCAACATGTGGATGAGATCATATAAATTTATTCTTATCCTAATCGCAGGTTTGCTCGGTCCCTTAGTTGAAACCAATGTAATATATTCGTAGACCTGCATGGGTACCACAAAAATCATGTCACGCCCCAGTCCTAAAATACCAAGGGACTAGCCACGTAACAATGGCCAGCAGCACAACTCCAATGGACAAACCCAATTTAATAGACCCGTTAGAGTGTACTTAAACTGTAATATATATAAAATAGTCTACAAATACCTGTCACAGTTTATATATCTAATCTTATCCGTAATAAGTAACGAAATCATAAAGAGACAAGTCTAGTCACAATAATATAAAATGATCTGTCCAATCAAAGCAATATAAATAATTTTATGGGGAACAACCCGTCATCAAAATAAAAAAGAAAACTCCAAGTACAATATCCAGAAGTCACTATAAGATCAAATATCTAAGAACAATAAGCACAATAAATGAATGGTGAGAATACTGTGTGCTCAAAAAAAGTACTCGGGAACAACCATGTCCTCTACAACCTGTACGTCTCCAATAGTAGCACCTGCCATGTAAACCTCGGGATAGCTCTCCTTGTGTACACCTAGGGACATAATCCAAATTCAGGTCCTCACAGGGGACATAGCAAGGTACAATAAACACTCAAGCCAAAATGAACTGCTGTAAGTAAGAATATATCCTTAGGGCAAGCTATGTAACCAGCTAGTTAAAATACAAATGAGAGCATTACTAGTACTCATGATAAGACCACTATATGCTCTGTGTCGGGGAGCCTATAGCATCAAGTAGTATCTCGTAGGGCCAGTAAATGTGCCAAGCTCTAGTATAGAGACTAAGCACCTCCAATAACATAGTAGATATATAACATAATCAGCCTGTAGCATATGTGTCTCTCCCCAGCCAATGTAACTTTACATCTTATATCCATAACACGCAATATCATGACCTCTAACTAGTACAACGAGTCATAATGATATCTATATAATATGCAAGTCTCAAATCACGAATCCTGTAAGCCAATATAGAATGACCATGAATAACTCAAGAGATTTTATAATATAAAATAGTGTCTAGTTTCCTACGGTATAGTATACTTGGTAAAGCAAGCACGTAAAAATAGGATCGTGGAATCAACTCTCTAAGCCATAGTCGTGCAGTACTCTTTGTCTCGTGCAAATCAAGTTCCGCGAAAGCCTACACGTCTGCGTTCACGTTACGCACCTTTTGGTGCAATATATACGCGACGACGTGGCCTCGATTGACAGGATGCACCTCATATCAGAGATTTTTGTTGTTTTAAAAATAAGTTTTTAGTCAATTTCAACACAGAATACATTAAAATTAAAACAGAAATAAATAAAACTATTTGAAGGGATTTAATCTTGTTTAGATTATCGTTACAAAAAAAATAATAGCTCAGTTGGGCCTCACGGGTTGAGAGTTATAGCCCTCAAAATATAAGTGTTTGGACAGTTTCAAAATTGTTCAAAACGCAGGTTTTTGGACCAACTTTTGGTTCAAATTTCTCCTAATATAAGCCATCCAAATTATCCAAACTTCTTGAAGGATTTTGATGGCCTTCATATTGCAAATGCATATGGAAAAAAATCTCGTAAAATTGTCGAGCGGGGAGGGCATTCTCGAACCTCGAAGATGGCTCACGGGTTAAATGATGTTGTTGTAGTTCACGCGACTGCGTGTTGCGGCGCTTGGCGCTGCTTCGGCTCGGCGACGACGAAGGGTCATGGTGGACGACGAGGGTGGAGGCTTGGGTGATGGTGGAGGTGGTTTAGGATTAGGGTTAGGGTTTTATGCATGTTTATATATATATATATATGTGTGTGTGTGTGTGTGTGTGTGTGTGTGTGTGTGTGTGTGTGTGATGAGAGATTTAGGGAAAGTGAGTGTTTAGGATGATAAATGAGAAAAGATTTGATGAATACGAAAAATGAGGTCTTGTACGAAGACCCGCCCTTCTTTTATGTTTACAAACAAGATTGTACAAATTTGAACCTACACGAGGATGTCTAAGTACAATTTATTTAATCTGGGTAAATATTGCTATAGGTGTCTGATCTGCAGTCAATCACTTTACCCTTGGATCACACGATGTTGAAGAAGTGCTGTGGAAGACAGGTAGCAACTTCGAAGGTTGCTGAAGAGGGTGGATATCCGAAGCCAAAGTCGTCGATCCCTTCTCTTTGCCTGAGCTCTGGATTCTCCTCTCTCTCTCTCTCTCTCTCTCTCTCTCTCTCTCTCTCTCTCGACCGTTGGATCTGGTACTGGATCTCTTGATCAGTTTTCAGACCTAACTTCTTCGACCCTCCAATTTGTCGACCTTGTCCTCTGTTGATAGAGGTCTCTATTTATAGAGTTTTAGTGACATTGACCACTTAGTCGGTGTAAAAACCGAGTAGTGGAAAGTACAACACCCTTTTACACAACGGTTAAAATAACCAATGCCTGCGTATAGATAATCTTTTGAATGAGCGTGTGATGCGGGTCTAACTAAGGGACAAAACACGTATAACTGCTACGAAGATCACGGCGTAGAAGCCACGTAGGTAGGTATCCCTCATATAGAAGAGGTTGGCATAGAAGCCAATGTCTGTCACCATGGCATAGAAGCCAAATAGTTATCAAACCGGCATAGAAGTCGAATAGGCGTAGAAGCCGAGTAGGCGTAGAAGCCGAGTGGTCATAGAGGCCGAGTAGGCACAGAAGGCCGAATGGTCAAAGTGGCCGAGTAGGCGTAGAAGCCGAGCAGGCACCGAAGCTGAATAGGCGTAGAAGCCGAGCAGGCACCGAAGTTGAATAGGCATAGAAGCCGCTGCGTAACGTGCCAGGGTGATGATGAGGACGTCTTTAGCCAGAATTATGGCTCTTGGAGATAATCAGATCTCTTGCATTAAATGCAGAGATCTGCCCCCATCCTGTGCATTAAATGTAGACGCTTGTCTTTAAGATTTGCCATCATTCTGCACATTAAATGCAGATACGCACCTTGAATCCGGTGCGAAGAGTAACCGATGTCGTGGCAGTCTATTCGTCTTCTGCGGAGCGTAAGGAGCTCACGTTTGCCTGTGTAAAACTAGGCAGCGTATTCCCTTGTATGCGTAGGAGCAGCTCTCGCAAAGGGGATGTCACTAAACGATGGTTCGGTGACATTTAATCAAATCTCCTGCATTAAATGTGGAGATTCGCCATCATCCTGCGCATTAAATGCAGAGGCGTGTTTCGAAGGTCTGCCATCCTTCTGTGCATCAAACGCAGAGACGTGCCTCAGACATCTGTCAGTATTCGGCGGATTAATTACAGAGACGTGCCTTGAGGGCCTGTCACCACCCTGTGCATTAAATGCAGAGACGCGCCTCGAGTCCCGTACGGAGTGCAGCTTTTGACGTGGCAGGCAGTTTGTCTTCCGCGGAGCGTAAGGAGCTCTCATCTGCCTGTGTAAAACTAAGCAGCGTATTCCTCGGTGTACGTAAAAGCAGTTTACGCAAGGAAAATGGCAGTAAATGATAGCCTGGGTTGCAGTGCGGCGCTATCATTATAGCCGTCGCCTGGGTAGTCGAGCAGTATCCCTTTGTCAGAAGTCGAGATGTCAGGTTAATTGTAGGATCTGACAGGTTCATTTCGGAGAATACAAAGCGTCCCTCGTACACTTCAATGCTGCATTGAAAGCTGATGAGTTTTACGCCATAAAGGCGATGAAGCACCCTGTTTACGCTAAAGCAGCCTGGACATACTGCCTTACGCGGATGGTCTTTGAGCCTATATTTCAAGCTGTGCTTTGGCGGAGAAGCTCTGTTTGTACGTCGAAGGCTCTGAAGTCCTCTGTTTACGCTGCTTTGCATCAATATGCTGCGTAGAGCTATCCAGCGATTTTTTATGCTTCTATAGTGAGTAGATCTGGGGATTTGGGCTTGGGTAGTAGTTTTATGGTTAATGGGTTTGGGTATAGTTAGGTTAGTGTTTGGATTCGTTTTATTTCTTTTTCTTTTCTTTTGATTCATAATTATATGTAGAAAATTCTCAAAAATAGTTACGTACTTAGAAAAAATTCTAGAAAATTTATATTTCTTCCAACAAATAATTTATAAACTAATTCATATTAATTCAAAAGATATTTACTAAATATCAATGAATATTAAATTAATTAAATAAATCCATAAATTCTATTTTATACTTAATATTATATTGAAAGCATACAGGGGGTTCGAATAACGCAACTCGAGTGTCATGTGCGTAATAGGACCAGTTTGGCTTATAGTATGGATTTAGTTGGAAGCAATGGGTTGGTGTGGTGTGTTAAAATCGTACGCCACGACAAAAAAAGGGTTAATTAATCATCGTTTTCTCGTAATTGTGTCACAAAAGTTGTACGACCAAAACAAGGCATGGGATTGCGAATTTGTGAGTGACAATCATGGCAAGAGCCTAATTTGACTCGTCTAAGTCAGGCATGCTAAGTAGGTTAGAAGGAAAAGGCTTGTGTTGCACTCAAGATCTTAAAACCAAGGTGGTTGGTTTCCAAAGTTCAATTAAATTATCGAATAAATATTTAATATAAAAAAATAATTATTAATTATCAAAGTAACCCTATATAAAAACCAGCGTGCTCACACTAATAAAGTGCGTCATTGTGCCAAACTCTAACAGAGTGCGCTAGCATGGCTATAATCTATATTTGTCCTTACAAAGTGCGCCAATACCACTGAACTTCTTCAATTGTACGCTTATGAGCCTAACTGACCGTGAGTAGGTATGATTATGTATCTTTTATGCCATATTTTTGTGAAGTGTGCACAAATAACTGTCTCCATGACCTACGCTTTCATCGTATAGGAAGCCATGTGTCAAGCTGGTAGAACATTGTGCACCCACTCAATATAATGTAGGTTGTGAAATTCTTAAAAGTGCACACACAATGGCAAATATAATACAAATTGCTAATTTGTGCGCGTACACTTTCAAAATCGCTCCTGAAGGTTATAAATAGAGGGTCAGCCCCTCTTTCACACACATACGGACAGAAAGAGTACATAGAAAGTTGTTGCCATTATAGCTAAAGTTTTATTCTCCATTGTTCGTTTGTTCTTGTATTTCATCACTTTCGAGTAGTCCAACGAGTAAAATGATTAATCGCAGAACAGATCTCCTTAGCTATACATTCCTAGAATTATTGTACTTTAGATTCTTGTTTATGATTTATTGTACTTTTTTTCTCTCTCAAGTTTGTAAAACAAAGTTTACAACTTTTTGTTTGTGGCAAACAAAATGGCGACTTTCTGGGGATGGCCTTCTCCTATGACGAGAAGGTAGTAGCTCAACTCGACCCCGCATTGTTGAAAATAACGCAGAAGACGCTGGTTGTGAACTTCAACCAGCAAGATTATGAAGGAATGCTCGCTAGGGGTAGTCCTAGCCCATCATCTGCAACAGCAACCAAGTCTAAGAATTCTTGCAAGACTTGGTTTCCCAAGTATCATTTTTCCTACCCTGATGTTTTTGTCAACAAGGGCAAGAGAGTCTTGACTGCTATCAACGAGGACCCACTCATTGTCTCCTCATCTCCGGTCCGTGACTTAGTGAATATTTTTATTACTTTATCTTCGGTCTGTGACTTGGTTAATACCCGCTTTAGCCATGTCATTGTGCCAACTAATAGGAACAAACTGCAGATCTCTCGCAACAACAAGCGAGGAGTGAACCATTCTTTCCTTGCCAGATGAATTCACTACTATGCCAAGGGAGTTGTTTATTCTCGAGTTACCAAGCCTTTGCATGTTCATCGTAATGCGCAAGGCAAGGATGTTGTTGTTACCAATCCACGGCTAAGCAAAAGTGCGCGCATACTAGCAACCAATACTCGTGACAGTGCCAAATTATCCCGTCATGACTGCTCTGGGTGCACAAATCAACTACCGCATCCTGACTTCTATCGACGCACAGAGTAGAAGTCAGTGAAGGCTTCTCTCCTGCAGGTTCAAATTAAACGCACTACAGATGGGAAATTGTGTGTCTTCCATCCCGAAGTTGCACAGAATACGCACAATACTCCAAACCTTCGTGCAAAGTTTTGCGCACAAAGGCATAACGCTTCTTCCTCTAATCCAACACCCAGTGTGTGTCACAGAGGATTCCTACTCAACTCAGTATTGTACTTTATACGTAGGACACTAGGAACTTACATTCCAAGTCAAATATGTTGAATGTAAAAAGTCAGAGTCTGCCTCCTTTTACTCTTTTCTCTGAATTATGTGATATGATTGTACAAATGTGTAAGGAAAGAGAAAGTTCTGTGTCAACAATGGTGCTTCCAAATGAGCATAGTTGTCTTTGTCATCAAAATGTAATCAATTGCTGTTACACTCAAAAAGTTAAAACGACTACTAAATTGTCTATTTTTGACCGATTGCATTATACCTCGTCTACTAGAAAGTCTTCTAGGAAACATGGTGATTCACAAGATGAAGACGGAGGACTACTATTTGCTTCTGTCAAGATGGCATCAAGATTTTCCTATAATACGAGGCGTTCAAGACGTGGTGGTGCAACATCTGCAAGCCAGAGAAGGTTCGATCAACTTATCGAATCCTTTGACGGAGTGTACCACAATACTCCCTCCCAAAGCAGAGAATTTTCTCAGACGAACATAAGTCATTCCTTTGGATCTGAAGCCGATTTCCTTGGGGGTAGCAATCCTCCCGGATCTGAGACAGATAGTGTGGATTCTAGTTACACTATTCAGTCCACTAATCCCTCTATCGACCACAGAGAAGTTAGTGTCTATGTCATCGATGATGAACAAGACTCGACTACTTCATAAAACATGTAACAACGCCTCGAGTATCTAGAGGATGCATTGAAAGATACGTATAACATGATGCAATATATACATCAAATCATCATGACTCAGCATGCTTCTGCTGCAACAACGGTACAGCTTGCCCCAATAATTCAACCACCTATAAATGTGCAACCATCTTTGGGTAATGCAAGTCCATATATGGTCCTCAAGAATGAATCAACAGCCCCATCTCTCAATTACCATAATGTTAGGGGTGGTCCCACACCCGTGGTGGTACAGGTCCAGCCGACATCTCTTCAGTCAACTGTAGCCCAACAGCTCGATGAGACACAACAGGACATCAATGAGTTACGTATTAATGCTATGGCAAATGGTAACATGCTCCAGAAACTTAGGATCAAATAGTCTTTTCCTCTCGTATGGCGTAGGGTCAACTACCCGCCTAAGTACAAACCCCTATCCATAACTCCATTTGATGGGAAACTATTACCTCGTCAACATATAAACTATTTTGATATGATGACGAGACATATGCCACAAGATGATGCCCTGCCCACTAATTTATTTGTTGGAGTCTTGTCCGGTATAGCTTGTAGAAGCATGAAAAATACGCTGGATAGCTATATGCAGCATGTTGATGCCGTGCAGCGTAAAAAGATGACTTCAGAGTCATTGACGTGCAAACAGAGCTTTTTCGCTGAGCACAGCGTAAAATATAAGCTCAAGGATCATTTGCGTAAAGCAGTATGTCCAGGCTGCTTCAGCGTAAAAAGGGTGCTACATCGCCTTTATGGCGTAAAACTCATTCGCTTTTAATACAGCATTGAAGTGTACGAGGGACGCTTCGTATTCCCCGAATGAACCTGACAAATCGTGCAGTGAACCTAACGTCTGATTCCTGACAAAGAGTACTACACGACTACCCAGACGACGACTATAATGATGGCGCGGCACAGCGACCCAGACTGTCATTTAGTGACATCTCCTTGGTGTAAACTGCTTTTACGCATACAAGGGAATACGTTGCCTAGTTTTACACAGGCAGACGTGAGCTTCTTACACTCCACAGAAGACAAACAGACTGCCACGTCAAAAGCTGCTTTTCGTACAGAGCTCGAGGCACGTCTCTGCATTTAATGCGCAGAGTGATGGCAGAGCTCGAGGCACGTCTCTGCTTTTAATATGCAGAGTGATGGCAGAGCTCGAGGCATGTCTCTGCTTTTAATGCGTAGAGTGATGGCAGAGCTCGAGGTGCGTCTCTGCATTTAATACGCAGAATGATGGCAAATCTTCGGGACGATAGATCTTCGTGACACGTCTCTGCATTTAATGCACGGAATAAAGGCAGATCTTCGAGACACGCCTCTAGAATACGCTGCCTAGTTTTACACAGGCAGACGTGAGCTTCTTACGCTCCGCGGAAGATAGACAGACTACCACGTCATTAGTTGCTCTTCGTACGGGGTTCGAGGCGCGTATCTGCATTTAATGCGCAGAATGATGGAAAATCTTCGAAGACACGCCTCTGTATTTAATGTGCAGGATGGGGGCAGATCTCTGCATTTAATGCAAGAGATTTGATTATATCTCCAAAGGTCATAATTTCGGCTAAACGTCCACATCATCACTTTGGCACATTACGCCAATGGGCTATTTTCAGCTATGGGAGCACGCTATACGCTATCTCCTTGGAATACGCCAACTCGGGCCATATTTTCATTAGTACGTATTAAGGCTATTTGGTCCAGAATTCACTCAAGGCCTCAGTCAAGGGAGGAGGATCAGCTATCTTCTATGCCTACTCAGCTTCTATGCCTACTTGGCTTCTACGCCAGCCTTTTCTACGCGAGGAATAACTACCTACGTGGCTTTTACGTCGTGATCTTCGCAGCAGTTATATGCATTGTCTCTTAATGGGACATGCGTCACACGCTCATTCAAAAGGTCATCTATACGCTGGCAACGATTATTGTAACCATCGTGTAAAAGGGTACTGTACTTTCCACTACTTGGTTTCTACGCCAACTGAGTGGTCACTGTCACTAAAACTCTATAAATAGAGACCTCTATCATCAGAGGTCCAAGGTCAAAAAATCTATCAACAAAGGTCGCAGATTTAAGGTCAAAAATTGGTAGAGTCACAGGGTCTTTGAGAGAGAAGAATCCAGAGCTCATGCAAAGAGTAATGATTGACGACTTTGGCATCGAGCATCCACTCTCCCTCGCAACATTCGAAGCTTCTTCTGTCTTCTACGGCACTTCTTCATCATCGTGTGGTCCAAGGGACAAAGTGATCGACTGCAGATCAGACTCCTATAGCAATATTTACCTAGATAAAAAAATTGTACTCGACATCCTCGTATAGGATTAAATTGTATATAGGATTAAATTGTACAATCTTGTTTGTAAACCAAAGAGCGGGTTTTCGTATAAAATGCATCGTTTCTTATTTATTTTGTTTATCATCAACAACAAGATGGCGACTCTGCTGGGGACATCTTTCTCTTCTGATGAGGAAGCAATTGCTCAACACGATGCGGTATCCGTGGGATCCGTAAAGAAAACACTATTCGTCCAGTTCGACCAGTCTGCCTACGAAGACATTCGAACAGAGGGTAGCTCTCACCCTCTCTCTGTCCAAGACAACAGGAAGCTGTGTAAGGTCTGGATGCCCAAGACATCCCCTACCATTCCTATCGATTCTCCGACCACTCCGACCAACGAGGTTGTAGCATCGCTCCATCCGCGCCTTGCGCATAAAATTCAGTCTCCCATCACTGACGGAATAGACAAAACTTCTGGCAATGCCTCAGTGCTAATCCAGATATATACTCCGTGCCTTGCGCATAAAATTTAGTCTCCCATCACTAACAGAATAGACAAAACTTCGGACAATGCCTCAGTGCTAGTCCCGAAGCCTACACCGCGCTCTACGCGTAAAATCCAGTCTTCCGTCGATGACGTGGCAGACATAATTTCTAATAATGCCTTAGCGCCAAATCAGAAGTTCCAAATGCGCTCCGCACGTAACGATGCATCTGTCCTTCATGGAAAAGCAGATGATCCCTGTAATCTACGCAAGGGAAAGCAAGTGGCACACTGCTCAACTTTTCGGCCTTTACGCTAGCAAGGGAAGAATCTGCCCGCCCTCCAGATTACACGAGGTGCTGATGGCCGACTGAGGACTTCCTCAACTTTACGCCAGCCTGAGCAGAGCTCCAATTTATGCCAGGAGAGGCCCCTCAACGTAAAGCACGCTCAGTCTGCGGAAAGACGTACTCCTCGAGGATCGTTCGCTACCCAGATGGCCAACCTGTTGTATACGGGTGGCATAGGGAGGACTATGGTTCCCAACATCCGCATGCCCACTAATGTGAACAGAAGGAACAAGCCATCTTCTTCTTCTTCTTCTGCAAATCCTCCTAACCTGCGTGAGTATCTGATCCAGAAACACAAGGATAGGGGAACTTCCAGTATGTCTATTACGCCTCCTAACGAGCACTATTGTAATAGCCATAGGATTGTAATTAATTGTTGTTGTTCAGAAACAAAACGGTCGGTTTTCGACCGATTGAACTACTCTTTGTCTTTCTAGGAAGAAGAGCACCCACATGCATCTGTGAACATGGATTCACACATACCTAGAGGAAGATCGAGCTTAAGATGTCATCCCTCTAGAACTCCGAGCCGAAGGAGGTTCAACAAGCTCCTTAGGAACACTAAAGCTGGGGTGTTCCAAAATACCCGTTCGAGGTCGCGACAATCGGCTTCGTACTCTTCTGATTCCGATGCTGGGGGTCGCCAGTCTCCCGAATCAGATGCTGAAAGTATAGAGTCAACTTCTACAGAGACCTGTACTCATCCTTCAATGACACCCAGGGAGATGAGAGTTTATGCCATTAGAGATGAACACGAGGAAGCTTCCCCGTCGGAGAGCGCTGAGCAACACATACTGTACTGGAGACATCTCTGAAATAAATGCAATCCATGATGGAGAACATGCACCAGATGATGCTGACTCAACACACAGCTGCTATGGCTCAAGCATCGGTCCCTCCAACTCAGATATATGTGGGGGTGGACTTACCACCATCCAACATGATCCAAGAGCCTGCTCTAGATCAGAAGTTAGCAGTTTCTCCGCTTCCTCGCTCGGAGAATGTATTAATGCAACCAATTCCTCACCACTCCTTGGTCCCGCTACCGGCTAAAAATTTGATGCAGGCAGTATGGGAGTTGAAAGCCGAATTCGATGCCTTGAAGCACAAAGATCATCTCAAGAAATTGGGAATCAACCAGCCTTACCCAGCTATCAGGGAAGAGGCCCCTTTTCCTCCTAGATACAAACCACAGACTATAGCTTTGTTCGAGGGAAAAAGATTACCAAGTCATTACATGAACTACTTCAGTTTGGTGACGGTGTTATTACAAAGGAATGATGCCCTCCTCACTCGAGTGTTCAAGGGCTGCCTATCGGGAGTGGTTTACCAGTGGTACCGCAGCCTGGCGGACAACTGCATTACTTCCTTCGAAGATTTTAAGGCTTTATTCTTTGCACGATTCTACGAGGGAGGGATGGACATGTCTATGTCCTCTCTCATCGAAGTGAAGCAGAGGAAAAAAGAGGACATTCATACCTTCATCGAACGTTTTCGTCAAGCCACCTTGCAGATGCCTTTCGGAGTTCCAGACTCAACATTGGTGGACATTTGCAGGAAGAACCTTCTTCCCGTAATTTCGGTGTTCATAGGACCATATCAGTTCCATGATTGGCCCGCGTTCATCATCTCAGCGGTAGCCGCCGAGGACAACAGTCAAAAGGTGCGTGATAATGGCATCGTGATCTCTACCTCCGATAGAGGTAAGAGGTCACCCCCCAACAGCGACCATCCTCGTGGTTCCAAAGGGAAAGAAGCTCTGACAATCAATACGGCCAGGCAAAAGACTGCGGCAACCACACAGACGAAACCTGGGACTTCCAGGCCCATGGAAGTATACTCTTTCGACGACGACGATATTCCAAGCATATTCGAGTGTCTCGTCAAATGCGGCAACATTACCCTTCCTGAGGAGAAACGGCCTAATAAAGTCGGCAGTACTAATAACCCCAAGTACTGCATCTTCCATAGATACATACACCACCCTACGAAGGCGTGTTATGTAATAAAAAGGAAGATCCAGTAGCTGATCGATGCTAAGGCCATCACTCTGCACAATAGTGAGAAGACGGTCACAGCCAACATGATCTCTCTGTAATTTGGCAATCTGCCTCCCCAAGAAATCCCGGATGGTGTTGCACCTATGTCCCGGACAACGATGACATCGTTAATCTCCCTCCAGCTAGAGGTTAAAATCTTGTCCTGGTATCCCTAACTACCCAGCGAGGCGAGATTATGTGGGTTCATCCAGATCTGGTATCGGAGATCGAGGAAGAGACTCAAGCTGCTAAGGCTAAGTCTAAAAAGAACTCGAAGCGTAAACCATGTCACATGGTTGCGGTACACTCGACATCAGAAGACGAGGTCTTGGCGGCTGGAACCCGTTCAGGAAAAGCTTACCTCAAGGACTATGGAGAAAGTCAGGAAGATGCACTGGCAGACGCTTCAGCTACCAAGCCTTCAGAACCAGAGCCCGCCATACCATAGCCCGGTCCTTCGAGACCAATTCCGGCGGACAAAGGGAAGCAAAAAGAAGTGTGCTTCGATAAACCTGTAAAAAATATTCAAAACAAAGGTTTAGAAGCCATACAACTTTGACATCCTGGCCCAATTGGCTAATACACCAGCTAGGTTATCCATATTCGAACTACTCAGGCTCTCTCAAGACACTCGTTAAGCCCTAAGTGAAGCCTTAATACAGGCAGATGCATACTTGACCCAGCTCAAGTCCCCTAACTAAGAACCCGTAGAATGTCCTTAATGCCACAGTGCCATGGAGGTGGTCCCGAATATCACTTTCACTCAAGATAACATGTTGTTAAAGCATAACAGGCATGACAGACCCCTCTATTACACCGGATACGTCGATTCCATGGAGGTCGACTGGATTCACATATATCCGGGATCATCGATCAGCATCATTCCTCATAGTCTGCTCAGACCGCTGAGGATTCCTACCAGCGAATTGCCTTATACTACCACTACAATCGTGGGTTTCAACGCCAGGAAAAGTAATCCGTTAGGGAAAATTTGCCTGAGGATCCAGATTGGCGACCTCAAATCAATGGCTACATGTTATGTCATTGATTCAGATGTGTCCTACAACATTCTACTGGGTAGACCTTGGATCCACGACCACAACATCGTTCCTTCGACTCTACATCAATGCTTCAAATATGTAGATGCCCAAGGAACAGTACAAATAGAGTTTGCTGACCTGAACCCGTTTAAAGGAGTAGAACCCTACTACTCTGTTGCCGTATTGTACTCTCAAGACTACATGGAAGAGGTGTCAGGCGAAGCAGAGAAGGAATCCCATCGGGAGTCAGAAGAACCCTCTGCCGAGCAACCTCTGTCAATCAAGGTGAAAGGGCGAACTACTCGTCCAAAAGCTACGGAGCCTGTAGCTGTTCACCTGAACAAAACCAGGTCAGGAAAAGGAGGTGATCCTCTAGGGATCACTCTAAACCAGAAGCCTCCACCCTTGGTCATCAACCTTCGGCGCAGCAAACAGCCGAGTGATGTAAATACAACCAGGAACGTGATTTCTGATGATAATAAAGATTCTCTTTTCCTGTATATTGACGCTCAAATTCCGAATCAGGAATCCTCTCCCCATGACGATATAGAACCTATAGCACAAAAAATTTTGGAAGCTATAGATTCCTATCATCCGTATATGTAGATAGTAGCGTCATCATCCAATGTCACCACGATATATGGACCACATAAGGATTCTATCTTCATTGTTCCGCCTACTTACAACAGTCAGCATTCAATAGTCTTCGGCCGCATGCGCAATGAACCGACTGTACAAGAAGATTCTTTCGACGACGATGTTGGTAAAATGCAGGTCTACAGATACAGCCCACAAGCTTTGAAGATCATACAAAGTATGGGTTATGACTTGAAGCTGGAACCAGGTCTCAACTACGGGAAAGGCAGACGAATATCGCTGCACGGTGATCCCTACTGTCAACGAACTTGTTTCGTGTTAGGGTATACCACCTTCCTTGCAACTTCTCAGTCAAACGAGGATATCTCTTCCTCTCCTTAGAACGGCTCATCGTCCCCCGACTCATCTGATGCTCTCGAACAAATATTATCAGTAAATACGGTAGTGGCAGATTCCTTCAAAGCAGACGAGCAAGAATTTAAACCATTCAAGAATGAATCTTGGGCTCAACAGAAGTATACACAATGGGAATTCCGGTTCGGGCAGAGAGAACCTTCCACTGAAGATGAAGTTATCCAGATCGATGTTGGGGATGAACTTTCGCCAAAGTCGATATTTATCAGTAACAATCTTTCCGAAAAAGAAAGGAAAGAAATTATCTAGCTGATAAAAGAATATATCGACGTCTTTGCGTGGAATTATGAGGATATGCCAGGTCTTGATCCGAAGGTGGCTACTCATAAACTCAATATATTGCCCGATTCGAAGCCTGTGAAGCAACACCAACGTCGGTTCCGCCCGGACATGAAGGACGCCATTGAAGCTGAAGTCAAGAAGTTGATAGCCTGCGGTTTCATCCGGGAAGAACAATATCCCGACTGGGTCGCCAATGTTGTCCCGGTCATGAAGAAAAATGGAAAAGTACGTGTCTGCATTGATTACCGAGATATGAATGCAGCCTGCCCCAAGGATGAGTTTTCTCTTCCCATCATAGATGTTATGATTGACAATACATGCGGTTTTGAACGTATGTCTTTCATGGATGGATTTTCAGGATACAATCAAATCAAGATGCATCTTGAAGACGAGAAGCATACTGCCTTCCAAAAACCATTGGGGGTATATTGCTATACGTTTATGCCCTTCGGATTGAAGAATGCCGGGGCTACGTACCAACGGGCTATGAGTAACATATTCCATGAGCATTTACGCAAGACAGTGGAATGTTACATGGACGATGTAGCTGTCAAAAGCTGCCTCAAGGATAATTATATCCAAGATTTGAAGATAGTATTTGACTTGATGCGCCAACATCAACTCAAAATAAATCCTACAAAGTCCTTTCTAGGTGTATTTAGTGGCAAATTCCTCGAATTTGTCATTACTGCCAAAGGCATTCAAGTGGACCCTGATAAAGTCAAGGCCATCTTAGAAATGTGACCGCCCCATAATCTGAGAGAACTCAGGGGATTTTAAGGTCGTCTGGCTTATATCCGGAGATTCATATCCAACCTCTCTGGGAGATGTTAGCCTTTTTCTCGTCTCATGAAGAAAGGTGTATCATTTGTATGGGACGAAGCCTTTCAGCAAGCATTCGGTGATATCAAATGCTACCTCACTAGTCAGCCAGTTCTGGTGCCTCCCGTCATAGGAAGACCATTCTTGCTGTATGTTCGAGCGATGGATCATTCACTGGGAGCTCTTCTTGCAAAAAAGAATGATATGGGTCATGAACAGGCTATCTATTACCTCAGCAGGATGATGGTCGGAGCCGAACACCGGTACAATCCAGTAGAAAAAGAATGCTTGGCTCTGATGTTCGCTATCCAAAAAATGCGACACTATGTCACAGGCCAAACCATCCACATCATCTCCAGGATCAATCCTCTTCGGGTACTAATGAGCAAGCCAAGTGTTCTTAATTCCCGACTCGCGATTAGGGCGATGTTATTAACACCGTATGACATAGTGTACGTCCCTCAGAAGTCCATCAAAGGCCAAGCATTGGCTGATTTCCTAGCTGCTCATCCGATCCCGGAGACCTCCAAACTGTACGAGGATATTCCCAACGAAGTTGCAGAATGTAATTCCGTAATAGAAGGTGATGCATGGCAACTATACTTCGATGGTGCCTCCAGGACTGGTCCCAGGGGAAACGTGGTTTCAGGAGTAGGGATTGTCCTGGTTACTCCTGATAAACTCGTCATCTATCGGGCGTATTCACTTAGCGAGCCCTGTTCTAATAATATGGCAGAGTATAATGCTCTACTAGTCGGGCTCCATGTCGCTAAAGAATTGGGCGTCGAATCTCTGGAAGCTTTCGTTGATTCTCTGCTGATAGTCAATCAAGTCAGAGGAATATATGAAGTCCGGAATCCAGACCTTATCCCCTATCACCGAGCAACAGTCGAGATAGCCATGACATTCAAAGGATTCTTCCTAGAACATGTGCCCCGATCTCAGAATCTGGAAGCTGATGCCCTAGCCAGTCTAGCTGCAGATCTAGCTATTCCTATAAGAAGGCAGAATTCGGTGATCCTTCTTAACAGAGATTTATTCTGTGTGAAAAATAACTTTCACATAGAAAGCAGCTACGCTGTGAACACAGATCCTCCCAAGAGAGACTGGAGAAGTCCCTTTATAGATTTTGTGGTATACGAAATCTTGCCAGAGAACCCTAAAGAAGCACTATCCGTCAAAAGACGATCATTACGCTTCTATTTTGATTCATCTTCACAGTGTCTATATCGTCGGACCTACGTCGGACTGCTATTGAGATATCTCTCCGATGACGAGGCACAGCGAATTATCCGTGAAGCTCACGATGGCGTATACGGGGTGCACCAACCCGGTCCTAAGCTACAAGATCGTATCAGGAGGATGGGCTATTACTGGCCTACTATGATCGCAGATGCAATAAAGTATGCAAGACAATGTAGAGCCTGTCAGGTCCACGCAGACTTTATCAATCAACCGTCTGAACACCTACATCCTACGGTTGTATCCTGGCCTTTCGAAGTATGGGGTATGGATATCATTGGTCCTATTCACCCGTCTTCTTCTAGAGGTCACCGGTTCATACTGGCCATCACGGATTATTTCTCCAAATGGACAGAGGAGATCCCTCTTGCTGAGGTGAAGGCATCTAATGTGATCAACTTTATCAAGCATCATGTCATTTATCGCTTTGGGATACCCCGAAGGATAATTCATGACAATGGACCTCAGTTTATCAGCCAAGCGTTTTATCGATTTTACGATAAAAATCGGATACAAAATGTGTCTACGGCATATAATCCTGCTACTAATGGTTTGGCGGAAGCTTTCAACAAAACCATTATCAAGCTCTTGAAAAAGTTTGTCTCTTCGAACAAGAGGGATTGGAATGAGAAGTTAGGAGAATGTCTCTGGGCATACCGCACAACGGTACGAGCACCGACAGGTTGTACCCCATTCTCATTGGTTTACGGGAGTAAAGCAGTTCTCCCCATCGAAGTCCAAATTCCGTCACTCAGGATAGCAGTGGCTAATGAGCTGACTCAAGAAAAGAATGACCTGTTAAGGCTTCAAGAGTTAGAATGATTAGACGAGAAATGCCTCCAAGCTCAACAACGCATCGCGTTCTACCAGGCACGCATTTTCAGATTTTTTAATCAAAAAGTAAAGGAAAGAGTGTTCAAAGTTGGCGAGCTAGTTTTAGCTGTGAGAAGGCCGATGATTCTTACTCACAGAAGTAAGGGTAAATTCCAGCCCAAATGGGAAGGCCCTTATGTGATCGAGATGACGTTCTCAAACGGTGCTTACAGGTTAGCCAAGCCTAACGGAGACCTATTAATGGCTCCTATCAATGGCAAATTCCTGAAGAGGTACTATGCTTAACCTCCCTTGCTCAAAGTGGAATATGGCGAAAATCTTATTCTGACAAAACTACTTCCAAAACGAAACTAGTTGGATCATATTCTATCATGTCCATATAACCTCTGAATAGATATGTTTAACTAATTTAGAACTTCAAGACCTATCACGTCCATATTACCTCTAATAGTATTTTGTGTACAAATTTTAGCTGAAGCGTATTCTATCATGTCCATATAACCTCTGAATAGATATGTCCTACTAAAACTTACCAAGAGTATATCATGTCCATATTACCTCTGATATCACTTTTACCCAAACCTGTCATTTATATTCCAAAATGATGGGTCCACAAAGTCAGATGAAAGCCTCTTTATTATTCCCAAAAAAGAGCAAAAGTACATTGAAAAGTAAAAAGTACATCATTTGGGAGGAGCAGTTAGGTCGCAAATCTGCCGTGCCAGAGCAACCATCCTCTCATCCCTGGATTTCAAGACGTCAGCGCGAGCACGCTCCAACCTTGCTGCATCATTGTTCAAAGCGGATAGCTCGGACCGAGTACGTACGAAACCCGTACAACAATACCCGCTTGCGTCAGATTCTGCTGGGCGATCTTTCTCCGATTCTTCATCACATCTCGAGTTGCCGATAAAGAGACAGCCAGTTCCTCCGCTTGAGCGAGTTCATCTCTTAATCTGCGGACCCTTGCTGTCACCTCCTTATATTCGAGTTCGTACTGAGTCAGCTGAGGAATGATGTACTCCAGTTGGCCATGCTCCTGATCCATCTCCTGCTGCTGTTCCTGGACGGATTTGTCCAGAGATTCCAGTTGCCCAGCAAGCTCTGCAGTCAAGGAGTCGAACCTAGCCTAGACCAGGTCGTCAATGCTTCTTCGAGATAGCTGCTGATATTCGTTAATGGGTTGCTCCAAACTATTAACTATCTTCTCCAGTGTGTCAGCTACCCCAGTGTCGTTAAAGTCCCTGATCGGCACTATCGCGAATTGGGAGAACCTCCGTAGAGACTCAAAGCTCAGATTCTTCTCCAACACCTTTGATATCAATGTTTTCATAGTGGTGTAGAAGATACCAATATACTGCTCGGTCAGCAGGGCTAGATCCGAATGTACGCTGGGAGTGGCTGCAATATTGGCGAACCTCTCTCCAGGAACGACCGCAGATGATGTTGCCACAGCCGTCGCCTCAACTGGTGCTGCGACGAAAGAAGAAGCACCAACACCGGACGAAGTGACCGGCGTACTCAAAGGAGGCATTGTCGCAATGACAGGCTCGTCCTCCTCCTGAGATATTAGAATCTCTTCGGCGGTCGAGCCGGCACCCAAAAATGTTTCCTCTTTAAAGTCGGGCACCTCCATGTTATCGCCAGGACCTGACACAGAGCCAAAAGACGTATCAACACTGCCCTCCCCGAAGATGTCTTCCCTTGAAAAGAAGACAAAAGAAAGTTAATATCAACATGATGTTAATTTTTTTTTTAAAAAGAGGCATAAAGACGACATTTACCCATGGCTGATGGCATATAGGTTGCGTCTGCAGCCAGTACAGCTAAATTATTTCTAAATGATGCTAAGCAAGCTGTCATACCTGGAGAAGGTGGTGTGTCAACCAACACTAGCAAATAGTCTTCCAGGTCCTCATCAAGTTCCAACCGAGGCTCATTGGCAGGAATCTCGCTAGGTGCGCTTACAGGCACGGCAGGGGTCTCTCCCGATGCTGATCCGGATAAAGGTATACCGAATCTTATTACGCTCGGCCCCGAAGGCAATCTTGTACGCTCGGCCCCTACCCGAAGCAGTAGCGGCGACAGCAGCCTCCAGCAGAGATTCTCCGGCACCGCCAACCGAAACTGTAGAGGATCCCTCTCTAAAAGACGAGAAACCTCCAATCAAAGAATCATCCCCAACAGGGGGAGATACAGGCTCACTTCTATGAGCCTCATTGCCGGGAATCCGGCGAGGACGAGTATCCGTCTTCTTCTTCCTCTTGCGAGGGGAAGCCTCCTTCGGAGAAGGAGCCCTTCGCTTCCCAGAGATTACCAGAGGCCCTGCAGGCGGAGGTATTTTACCCCTCGGTACCGCCAACAGAGGCTCATCTGGATTGACGGAATCTTCACCCTCGTCAGAAGAGACCGAGGGTATTTCGACTCTTTCCCCAGGCTTGGAAGAGGGCACCCTAAAACTTCCATGCATATCAAAATCGCGATGGAAGGTGTTGGTTGCCACATAGAACTGGGCATACGAGTGGAGAATGTGCAGCTCCGTGGAGAGTAAAATGACGAACACGGTAAAAATTGCTTCAGTATAACCCATGATGAAGTATCGCCATCCTCTGGCTCCATCAATGAGTCCGCCTCTGGACCTGAAGCTGGTGACGGCATTGCCCACATACAACTGGTCGTACCCGAATTGTATGGCAAACCGACTAGACAGGTAGGGCTCAAATAAGCAATGGTCTTCACTTCTGTACAGTAGATGGGAAGGTCTAATACAGACCAACCAATAAAAAGCCTCAGAAGAAAGAATGGTCTTCCCGTCGCCTGTATCCTGAAGCCTGATCCCCTGTTGATTGAGATGTACAGAGGGGGCAGTGTAAAAAAGCTTTCAGCTATGAATGAAGTTCAGCGCCCGCCGACAGTCTAAAACTGTGGTCACGTTCCAGGAGGAATTCTTGTAGTTCAACAAAAAACTACCCCGTGAACTACTGCCAGAGCCGGGAAATATCACCCTAGGGTTATGTAGAATTAACTATCCCATCAAATACAGGTATGGTAATTCTACCCTGGGAAAGCTATCACGCCGAGTTTAATCGGCAAGCAGCCCATCAGTAATAGCCCTCAGGCCAGCTTGAATGCGGCACACCATGGCAGGAAGCAAGCCCAGTCTTGCCCCGAATACCAGATGCACTGCAGGCCATAGCATGTTGCGGTGAATGCGGTCCGCAGATGCAATCCTGGGCACCACCAATCGGCGCAGCCATATGGAGAGGAAGCCAGCCAGTTGAGCTTCCTTGGACAGAGGCCTGCGGCAATGCCTCAGATAACTATAGGCCTTAGTGCCAGCAGGATATTTCCTTATCCCTTCGTCGAGGATCTGGTCCGGAGCCCCAGCATCTTCAATGAGATCGTCGACTACCTGAGCACTAAGCACGCTCAGACAAGTCAGAGGCTGATCCTTGCCTTCCAAGACTTTCTCCGGCTTAGCAGTCCTAGCCCGGTGAAAGAAGAGGTAGGACGCCCATTTATTGGTGTGAGCCAAATCTGAAGGCTCACCATAAAAAGCGGTACAAGTGAGGTAGTGGCACATCAGCTCCTGGTATACGGCCACTACCCGAGGGTCTGAATCCCTCAACTCCCGGTTCGTGGGAACATATTCTTCTAATGGAGTATCCCCCATCGGCAGTCTCAAGATCTCTGCCATCTCGTGGAGGGCCAATCCCAACTCCCCCAGCGGAGTGGCGAAGGTCCCGGTGAGCGAGATATATCGCTCCATCAGTGCCAAAAATAGGTTGGGGTTGAGAGGTAACCCAACACTGGTAGCACTCACAGCTTCTTACAAACCAATGCCCTCCAGCTCGGCCTGAAAATGCTTCAGGACCCATTCAGCTAAGCGAGCCCATCGAAGACTTGTAGGGGTAATCCACCCACTTGTCTAAGGGTTCACCTTAGGGTATACTCCCCCGTGCCCCATGAAATCGTTACAGAAAGTCGGTAATTGGACTGGCTGGAGCAGTAAGCTGTCTTCACTCGGGAAACTGCCCGGGTATAGTTCCCTGAACGGTATCACAGAGCTGGAAGGGCGGCTGACAAAGGACTCCTGGTCAGATCCTTTCTAATGAAATATCTTCCCAGGCCGGCCGTAAAAATCGGGAGTCAGCATCCACGACATCCTCCTGGGATGTGTAGAATGGAAGAATGCCGAGATGGGATAGTCTCTCAACATCTTGGGCAGATACAGAACCAAGCCCCCGGCAGGGAAAACCCAAAGTTCTTTCTTGGGCTTCGTCTGGGACTACTTGTCAATCATGTCCCCGAAGAGAAAAGTTGGCTTTATGTATTGGTCCCCGTTTATGTACGTCAGGGGCTCTCCGTTGATCATGTTCAACAGCGTTCGCTTGCCTTGAGCCGATATCAGGATTCCCCTTCCTTCAGGATATTAGGGTCCAGAGATAGAAAATGTCACGTGGGACAAATCCTCCAGGTAGTAGGAGTACAACATCCCAGGAGGAGATCGATTTACGCCAAGAAAGACAAGTCAGTTTCTATACTAGACAATCTTGCAGCATATGCAAAAAAATCAACAGTCTGTGCTTTACGCCAAGAAAGTGAAAACTTGATCTTTTACGTTGGAATCCCATTCCAAGGCGTAAAATTCAAGACTGGCAGTATACGCAAAGTTTCGACAATCTGTGTTTTACGCTAGACTGCCAAAATTTGAGTTATTCCACCGGAACTTTCATCCAGAAGCGTAACACTCAAATTTTTTGGTATACGCCAACTTTCGATAGTCAAATCTTTTACGCCAGACTGCGAAAATATGGAGTTTTTGCGCTGACACATTAGAAATGTGGGCATAAAATATGAAACATCTCTGTGCATCATCTTCCTCGAAGAGGGTATCAACACAGAAGACGACCTAGCACGGTCACGTACAACGTATGCTAAGGAATTCAGTCATTCTTTTTTTTGTCCCAAAAGCTCTACCTTTAAGGCCGGGTGCACTGCTCGTCGGCGGGATACTTCGCTCAGGATGAAGCTCGCCTTGCCCGACGGAAGTCGCTCTTACTTGAGCAGAAGAGCGAGAAGAAGAGTCGGTCTTCTTTCCCTTAGAGGAGGAGATCGATTTTGGGGCCATTGTTGAAAGCTCTGAATACTTGAAGAGGAGGCGAAGGAGAGAACTCGAACAGTCGAAGGCTTTCTTTTGCAAAAGACAGATAAAAAGTTTTCTCTGAAAAGCTTGGGATATATAGAGTTCGGATGGACTCCTCAAATCCCGAACCAAATCTCATATTTAATATTCAGTTATGATTGGGGACTAAGTCAGCCTATTACTCAGAGAAGGCGAACAGTCAGCGAATTCAAAAAGTTTTCGTGCAAAGCAGATTCGTGGTTTTTACGCTAAGGAGCTTTCTACGCTCGACAGCTACAGATTTACGGTTTTACGCTCACAGGCTACAAGTCTATGGTTTTACGCCCGGATGCTTTTATGCTCGGTAGTTTTTACGCTCGAGAGGCTCCAAACCTAGGAATTTACGCTCAGCAGCTACAAATCTATGATTTTACGCTCGGTGGCTTTTACGCTCAGAGGCAACAGATCCACAACTTCACGCTCGAAAGATTTCCTTTTTAGAAGCTACAAATCTACAGTTTCTACGCCCGGATGCTCTCATGCTCCGCAGCTTTTATGCTTGAGAAGCTACGAACTTATGATTTTATGCTCATCTACACTTACAGATCTATGACTTTCCGCATATCTGAAAATACGTAGGCCAGAGTACGCGTATATCTGAACGATTCTCAAGGCGGTCAATTGCTAGAGTTCACACAGAAGATACTCCTTCTTGACCTCAAAATATCTTAAGTACCTGAAGCATACAGAGTTTAGCATTAAAAATTACTTTTCTCCCTGGGTCGATTGGAAGTTCATCCAGAATCCAGTCTGAAAATTTTATCTACAATTCAAGATGGCGACTCAGTTTTTGACAGCCATTTCTCGCCCTGTTCCAAGAGATTTTCGAGAAATCATTCTTAAAGATGATTGTCTGAACAAGAATTCTGTTTATCAGAAGTGATAGTTCAGAATTTTATGCGGTTCCTCATTCCTAACAGCAGGACAGTTCGAATACTCGACTTAAATGCTAAAGCAATTTATTTTTACGCATCGTCAGTTATGCGTAAAAGACAGGACGGGACCTAGCACTCTTTCTATCAGAGTCAGCGTAAAATTACCAGACGTGTCAAAGCTACACATATTCAGACTTCACAGCAAAATATGGCCAGATGATCACATGCACAGAAAAGATGATTTTAGTAAAAACATGATCACATATGAGGGAAATCCATTCTATAGAGGGTTTTTCTTCATTTTCATGATTACATATGAGGGAAATTTCGTCTACAAAGGATTTCCTCATCGTCGTCGGAAGGCCACCCCAGGATCTGGTTTGCCAGGTTCTCGCTTGAGCGGAGATCTTCATCCATCTTCTCCAGCAGTTAGTCAGTTTTTGCGACCGATTAACAAAAAAATGATAAATGGAGGAGGATACAAAACTGGGCCTGCCTAAATTATGCAGATCCCATGCTCCGTACGCTATGTCAGATTGAGTTGAGGTATTTCACCCAACTCAATACTCGAGTACAGGGCTAGTTTGTCTTCTTTCGTCCACGAACGACAGGAGAAGATACAGCTTGCAAGCTGTGTGGTCAAATGAGACCCTTCCTCCCTCCGGAGCTCAGGCAAAGAGTAGTGATTAACGACTTTGGCATCGAGCATCCACTCTCCCTCGCAACCTTTGAAGCTTCTTCTGTCTTCTATGGCACTTCTTCATCATCGTGTGGTCCAAGGGACAAAGTGATCGACTGCAGATCAGACTCCTATAGCAATATTTACCCAGATAAAAAAATTGTACTCGACATCCTCGTATAGGATTAAATTGTACAATCTTGTTTGTAAACCAAAGAGCGGGTTTTCGTATAAAATGCATCATTTCTTATTTCTTTCGTTTATCATCAACAACATAGCTTATGAGTGGTTCTACAGTATTTCTGACAATTGTATCTCATCTTTCGAAGACTTGTGAAACCTCTTCCTCTCCCAATTTTATGATGGAGGCATGATATAACAATGTCGTCTCTTATCGACACTAAGAAAAAGGAAAAGGAGTATGTTCGCAACTTCATTGAGCGCTTCTGACAAGTGTTTGATAATAAACGAAGGAAACAAAATGAGGTTTAAACGAAACCCGCTCTTTGGTTTACAAACAAGAAGTACAATTAATCCTATACGAGGATGTCAAGTACAATTTTTAATCTGGGTAAATATTGTTATAGGTGTCTGATCTGCAGTCGATCACTTTGTCCCTTGGACCACACGATGATAAAGAAGTGTCGTAGAAGACAGAAAGAGCTTCGAAGGTTGCAAAGGAGAGTCGATGCTCGATACCGAAGTCGTCGATCAGTACTCTCTGTCTGAGCTCTTGATCCTTCTCTCTACATTCTCCAAGTTTTTGACCTTTCTTTTCCCTTTTTCTCCTTTCGACCTTGGAGTTTTTGACCTTGGACCTATGTCAATAGAGGTCTCTATTTATAGGGTTTTAGTGACAGTAACCCTTCAGTCGGCGTAAAAGCCGGGTAATGGAGAGTATGGACCTTTTTACGCGACTGTTACAATAACTGTTACCTACGTATAAATGATCTTCTGTATCTGCGTGTGACACGTGTCCCATTAAGGGATAATGCGTATAACGGCTGCGAAGATCACGGCATAAAAGCCACGTAGGTAGTCATCCCTTGCGTAGAAAAGGTTGGAGTAGAATCCAATAACTGTCACCATGGCGTAGAAGCCAAGTAGTCATCAAACTGGCGTAGAAGCCAAGTAGGCATAGAAGTCGAATAGGCGTAAAGCCCGATGCTGCGTAGATAGGTAGCTAGCGTAGAAGATAGCTGATCCTCCTTCCTTGACTGAGGCCTTGAGCAAATTTTGGACAAAATAACCTTAATACGCATCAATGTATATGTAGCCTGAGTTGGCGTATTTCAAGGAGATAGTGTACAGCGTGCTCCTCATAGCTGAAAATAGCCCGGTGGCGTATTGTGCAAAAGCGATGATGTGGACGTCTTAGCAAAAATTATGGCTTTTGGAGATATAATCATATCTCTCGTATTAAATGCAGAGATCTGCCCCCATCCTGCGCATTAAATGCAGAGGCATACCTCGAAGACCTGTCACCATGCCGAGCATTAAATACAGAGACGTGTCTCGAAGATCTGTCACCATTCTGCGCATTAAATGCAGAGGCGTGCCTCAAAGATCTGCCACCATTCTGTACATTAAATACAGAGACGTGCCTCGAGCTCTGTAAGAAGAGCAGCTTTTGACGTAGCAGCCTGTTTGTCTTCTGTGGAGCGTAAAAAGCTCATATATGCCTGTTTAAAACTAGGCAGCATATTCCCTTGTATGCATAAGAACAGTTTACGCCAAGGAAATGTCACTAAATGACAGTTTGGGTCATTGTGCCGCACCATCATTACAACCGTCGTCTGGATAGTCGTGTAGTACTCTTTGTCAGGAGTCAGACGTCAGGTTCACTGTATGATTTTGACAGGTTCATTCGAGGAATACGAAGCGTTCCTCGTACACTTCAATGCTGCATTAAAAGCGGATGAGTTTTACGCCATAAAGGGGATATAATACCCTTTTTACGCTGAAGTAGCCTGGACGTACTGTATTACGCGGATAATCCTTGAGCTTATATTTTACGCTATGCTCAGCAAGAAAGCTCTGTTGTACGCCGATGGCTCTGAAGTTATATTTTACGCTGCCCAGCACTAAAATGCTGCGTATAACTCCTCAGCATATTTTTTATGCTTCTACAAGACCCCCTTCAAAGTTTTCAAATTTCTCGTAATTTGAAATACTTTGAATGAAGCATGAAACGGTCAAGTCTGACTCGTTCTTTAAGGCTGATTTCTTGGCGGATTACTGGGGATTTTTTAGGATTCGGTGTGTTCTCTTTTGCCTATATAAAGGCTGAGGAGCTAACCTGTTCTTCCCATATTTCCTTCACCACACAGAGATGATTGTCGGAGTTTGTCGGGTCGACTTGAGAAAGAAGAAGACCATGTTCTTCCAACATATAAGGAGCCGAAAAAGAAGGCATCTTCGAGCAAGTGTCCTCTGCAATGATGGATCATGGAAGGATATCATAGCTTCCTTTGCTCGGGATAATCAGCAACTTCATATGGCGGTTCGTCCAGGAGAGAGGAAGGGTCGCATTAGACCACACAGCTTGCAAGCTGTATTTTCTTCTGTCGTTCGTGGACGAGAGCAAACAAACTAGCTCTGTCCTCGAGTATTGAGTTCGGTTTAAAACCTTAACTCAATCTGTCATGGTGTATGGAGGATGGGCTCTGAATAATTTAGGCAGGCCCAGTTTTGTATCCTCCTGCCATTAATTATTTTTTTGTTAATTTGACGCAGAAACCGACTAACTGTTGAAGAGGGTGTGAAAGATCTCCACCAATACGAGAACCTGGCAGAAAAGATTCTGGGGATGATCTTTCGATGAAGATGAAGAACTCCTTTGTAGACGGTATTTCCCTCATATGTAATCATGAAAATGAAGAAAAACCCTTTGCAGACTGGATTTCCCTCATATGTAATCATGATTTAATAAAATTGCCTTCTTCTGTGTATATGATTATTTTGCCATATTTTTTGCTATGATGAAGTCTGAATATGTGTAGCTTCGACATGTCTGGATAACTTTATGCCGACTCTGATAAAAAGAGTACTAGGTTCCGTCATGTCTTTTACGCATAACTAAGGATGCACAGAAAGTCGCTTAGCATTCGAGTCGAATATTCGAACTGCCCTGCCGTTAGGAATGGGGAACTGCATAGAATTCTGAACTGTCACTTCTGATGAGAAGAATTTTTTTTTGTTCAGACCATCATCTTCAAGAATGATTTCCCGAAAATCCCTTGAAATAGGGCAAGAAATGGCTGTCAAAACCGAGTTTCCATCTTGAACTGTAGAGACTGGATTCTGGATGAATTTCCAATCGACCCAAGAAGAAGAGTAATTTTCAAAGTTGAACTCTGTATGCTTTGGGTACTTGGGATATTTTGAGGTCAAGAAGGGGCATCTTCTGCGTGAACCCTTGCAATTGACCGCCTTGAGATTTGTTCATATATATGCACACTCTGGCCTGCGTATTTTCAGATATGCGGAGAATCATAGATCTGTAAATATGGATGAGCGTAAAATCATAAGTTTGTAGCCTCTGGAGCATAAAAGCTGCTGAGCATGAGAGCATCCGGGAGTAGAAACTTTAGATTTGTAGCCTCTGAAAAGAAAATCTTCCGAGCGTGAAGTTGTGGATTTGTTGCCTCTAAGCGTAAAAGCCACCGAGCGTGAAATCATAGATTTGTAGCTCCTGAGCGTGAAGTCATAGGTTTGTAGCCTCTCGAGCGTAAAAGCTACCGAGCATAAAAGCATCCGGTCGTAAAACCATAGACTTATAGCAGTGAGCGTAAAACCGTAGATTTGTAGCTGCCGAGCGTAGAAAGCTCCTTGGCGTAAAACCACGAATCTGCTTTACACAAAAACTTTTCGAATTCGCTGACTGTCCGCCTTCCCTAAGTAATAGGCTGACGTAGTCCCCAATCATAACCGAATATTAAATATCGGGTTTGGTTAGGGAATCGAGGAGTCCATCCGAACTCTATGTATATCCCAAGGCTTTCAGAGAGAAGACTCTTCACCTGTCTTTTGCAAAAGAAAGCTTTCGTCTCTTCGAGTTCTCTCCTTCGTTTCCTCTGAGCAACCAGAGTTTTTAGCAGTTGCAACAAAACTGATCTCTTTCTCTAAGGGAAAGAAAGCTGCCTCCTATTCTCGTTCCTCTGCCTAAGCAAGAGTGACTTCCGTCGGGCAAGGCGATCTTTATTCTGAATGAAGTGTCCCGCCGATGAGCTGTGCGTCGGGCGTTATAGGTAAAGCTTTTGGGACGATAAGAACAAAGAAAACCCTTCGCATACGTTGTACGTGATCATGCTAGGTCGTCTTCTGTGCTGATAGCCTCTTCGAGGAAGATGATGCACAGAGATGTTTCATCTTTTACGCCCATATTTCTAATGTGTCAGCGTAAAACTCCATATTTTCGTAGTGTGGCGTAAAGGTTTTGACTGTAAAAAATTGGCGTATAATATAAAATTTGAGTGTTACGCTTCTGGATGAAAATTCCTGCGTAATAACTCTAACTTTGGCAGTCTGGCGTAAAACACAGACTGTCGAGTTTTTTGTGTATACTGCCAGTCTTGAATTTTATGCCTTGGAAGAAGAATCCGGCAAAAAAGATCAAGTTTTTACAGTCTTGGCGTAAAGCACAGACTGTTGCCTTTTAGCATATGCTGCAAGATTTGTGAGGTCCAGTATAGAAACTGACGTATTTTTCTTATACTTTGAAGTTAACTTGCATGCGTCTCCACTGGTCGAGGTGATGGGTTCAGCTGCCGGGATGCTGCATTCCAACTACCTGGAGGATTTGTCTCACGTGACATTTCCTATCTCCGGACCCAGTATCCTGAAGGAAGGGGAATCCTGATATCATACCAAGGATAGCGGATGCTGTTGAGCATGATCAACAGAGAGCCCCTAACGTACATAGGCGGAGCCCAATACATAAAATTGGCCTTTCTCTTCGGGGACATGATTGACAAACAGTCCCAGACGAAACCCAAGAAAGAACTCTAGGTTTTCCCTGTTGGGGGCTTGGTCATGTACCTGCCCAAGTGCAGAGAGACTATCCTATCTCGAAATTCTTCCATGCCACACATTCCAGGAGGATATCGTGGACGCTGACTCCCGATCTTCACGGCCAACCGGGAAAGATATTCTACCAGAAAGGATCTGACCAGGGGTCATTTGTCAGCCGTCCTTCCGGCTCCGTGATGCCATTCAGGGGATTGTATCCGGGTAGTGTCCCGAGTGAGGACACTTCACTGCTCCAACCAGTCCAACTACCGACCTTCTGCAATGACTTCATAGGGCATGGAGGAGTATACCCCAAGGTTAATCCTCGGACTAACGGGTGGGTCACCCCTACAAATCTTCGATGGGCTCGTTTGGCTGACTGGGCCCTAAAGCATTTTCAGACTGAGCTGGAGAGCATTGGTCTGTACGCAGCCGTGGTGCTACCAGTGTTGGGTTACCTCTCAACCCTAGCCTGTTTCTGGCTTTGATGGAGCGATATATCTCGCTCACTGGGACTTTTGTCACTCCACTGGGGGAGTTGGGATTGGCCCTTCACGAAATGGCAGAGATTTCAAGACTGCCAATGGGGGATACTCCTTATGAAGATTATGTTCCCACAAACCGAGAGCTGGGGGATTCAGACCCTCGGGTAGTGGCAGTGTACCAGGAGATGATGTGCCACTACCTTGCTTGCACCACCTTTTATAATGAGCCCTCTGATTTGGCTCATACCAATAAATGGGCGTCCTACCTCTTCTTTCACCGGGCCAGGGCTGCTAAGCCAGAGAAAGTCTTGGATAGCAAGGATCAGCCTCTGAGCTATCTGAGCGTGCTTAGTGCTCAGGTAGTCGACGATCTTATGGAAGACGCTGGGGCTCCAGATCAGATTCTTGACGAAAAGATTTGGAAATATCCTACAGGCACTAAGGCCTACAGTTATCTGAGGCATTACCGCATGCCTCTGTCCAAGGAAGCTCAACTGGCGGGCTTCTTCTCCATATGGCTGCGGCGACTGGTGGTACCCGGCATTGCATCTGTGGATCGTATTCACCGCAACACCTTATGGCCTGTAGTGTGTCTGGTGTTCGGGGCAAGACTGGGTTTGCTCCCTGCCATGGTATGCCGCATACAACCTGGCTTGAGGGCCATTACTGATGGGCTGCTTGCTGATAAAACTCGGCATGACAGCTTTTCCTGGGTAGAATTATCGTACCTGTATTTGATGGGATGGTTAATTCTCCATAACCCTAGGGTGATGTCTCCCGGTTCTGGCAGTAGTTCGGGAAGTAATTTCTTGCTGAATTACAAGAATTCTTCCTGGAATGTGACCACAGTTTTAGACTGTCGGCGGGCACTAAATTTCAGTCACAGCTGGAAGCTCTTCTGCACTGTCCCCTCTGTACATATCAATTAACAAGGGCACAAACTTCAAGACCTAGGCGATGGGAAGACCGTTCTTTCTCCTGAAGCTTTTAATTGGTTGGTCTGCATTAGACCTTCCCATCTACTGTACAGAAGTGAAGACCAATGCTTCTTGGAATCCTACCTGCCTAGTTGGTTCGCCAGGCAGTTTGGGTATGACCAATTGCATGTGGGCAATGCCGTCACCAACTTCAAGTCCAGGGGTGGACTTATTGATGGAGCGAGAGGGTGGCGATACTTCATCATGGGTTGTACTTAAGCAACTTTTACTGTGCCCGCAACTTCATTTTCCATGGAGCTGCGCATCCTCCACTCGTATGCCCAGTTTTATGTGGCAACCAACACCTTCTATCACAATTTTGATATGCGTAGAAGTTTCAGGATGCCCTCCTCCAAGTCCATGGGAAGAGACAATGTCCCATCAGACTCCTCTGACGAGGGTGAATATTCCGTCAATCCAGACGAACCTTTGTTGGCTGTACCGAGGGGTAAAATACCTCCGCCTACAGGGCCTCTAGTTATCTCTGGTAAGCGAAGGGCTCCAGTTCTGAAGGAGACTTCCTCTCGCAAGAAGAAGAAGAAGAAGACGGTTAGTCGTCCTGTCAGGACTTCCCACCCTGAGGTTCCTAGGAGTGAACCTGTCGTTTCCCTTGTCGAGGATGTTTCTTTGATTGGAGGTTCCTCGCTTTTTAGAGAGGGAACCTTTACAATTCCAGCTGGCGGTACCGGGGAATCCCTGCTCGAGGCTGCTGTCACTGCCATCGCTTCAGGTAGTGGTACGAGATCGCCTTCGGGGCCGAGCTGAATAAGGATATCTTTATCCAGATCAACATGGGGAGAAACCCCTGTCGTGTCTGTAAGTGCACCCAGCGAGATTCCACCTGATGAACCTCGATTGGATTTGGGTGAAGACTCAGAAGAATACCTGCCGATGTCAATTAGCACACACCCTTCTCCAGGTATGAAAACTTGCTTAGCATCATTATGAAATAATTTAGCTGTACTGGCTGCAGACGCGACATATATACCATCAAGCATGGGTAAATGTCGTCTTTACGCCTCTTTTTAGAAAAAATAACATCACTTTGATATTAACTTTCTTTTGTCTTTTTTTCAGGAAAAGACATCTACGGGGAGGGCAGCGTTGACGCGCCTTTTGGCACTGTTTCAGCTCCTAGCGATGACATAGAGGTGCCCGACTTCGAAGAGGAAACATTTTCGGATGCCGGCTCGCCCGAAGTGGTTCCGATATCTCAAGAGGAGGATGAGCCTGTCATCACAAGAATGCCTCCTTTGAATACGCCAGTCACTTCGTCCGTTATTGGCGCATCTTCTTTTGTTGCACCATCTGTTGAGGCGACGACTGTGGCAACATCGTCAGCAGTCATTCCTGGAGGGAGGTTTGCCAATATTGCAGCGACTCCCAGCGGCCATTCTAACCTTGCCATGCTGACCGAGCAGTATACTGGTATCTTCTACACCACCTTAAAAATGCTGATATCCATGGTATTGGAGAAGAATCTAGGCTTTGAGGCGCTGAGAAGGTCCTCTCAGTTTGCGATAGTGCCGATTAGAGACTTCAACGACGCTGGGAGAGCTGACATGCTGGAGCAGATAGTTAATGGTTTGGAGCAACCCATTAACGAATATTTCCAGCTATCTCGAGGCAGCATTGACGGTCTCGTTCAAGCTAGGTATGACTCCTTAACTGTAGAGCTTGCTGGGCAAATGGAAGCTCTGAACAAATCAGTCCAGGAACAGCAGCAGGAGATGGACCATGAGCATACCGAACTGGAGTATGTTATCCCCCAGCTGACTCAGTACGAAGTCGAATATGTGGAGGTGATAGCAAGGGTCCGCAGATTGAGAGATGAACTCGCTCAAGCGGAGAAGGAGGCTGTCTCTTTGTCGGCATCTCGAGATGTGCTGAAGAATCGAATGGAGACTGCTCAGCAGAACCTGACGCATGTGGATGTCATCCACGCAAGTTTTGTACATGCTCGATCCGAGCTGTCTGCCTTGCACAATGATGCGACAAATTTGGAGCGAGCTCACGCTGACGTCTTGAACTCCAGGGACGAGAGAATGGCCATGCTGGCGCAGCAGATTCGTGACTTAACCGCTCCCCCCAAATGATGTACTTTTTGCTTTTTTAATATAATTTTGCTCTTTCTGGAAATAATAAAGAGGCTTTTATCTGACTTTGTGGACCCATCATTTTGGAATAAAAATGACAGGTTTGGGTGTAAGTGATATCAGAGGTAATATGGATGTGATATACTCTCGGTAAGCTTCAGCTGGACATATCTATTCAGAGGTTATATGGGCATGATAGAATATGCTCCAACTAAAAATTATACACAAAACACTATCAGAGGTAATATGGACGTGATAGGTCTTGAAGTTCCAAATTAGTTAAACATGTTTATTCAGAGGTTAAATGGACATGATAGAATATGATCCAACTAGTTTTGTTTTGGAAGTAGTATTGTCAGAATGAGATTTTTGCCATATTCCATTTGAGCAAAGGAGGTTAAGCATAGTACCTCTTAAGGAATTTGTCGTTGATAGGAGCCATTAACAAGTCTCCATTAGGCTTGGCTAACCTGTAAGCGCCGTTTGAGAACGTCGTCTCGATCATATAAGGGCCTTCCCATTTGGGCTAAAATTTTCCCTTACTTTTGTGAGTAATGATCATTGGCCTTCTCACAGCTAAAACTAGCTTGCCAACTTTGAACACTTTTTCCTTTACTTTTTGATTAAAAGATCTGGAAATGCGTGCCTGATAGAGCGCGATGAGCTGTTAAGCTTGGAGGCATTTCCCGTCTAACCCTTCTAGCTCTTGAAGCCTTAATAGGTCATTTTTTTCTTGAGTCAACTCATTATCCACCGCTATCCTGAGTGACGGAATTTGGATTTTGATGGGGAGGACTGCTTCACTCCCGTAGACCAATAAGAATGGGGTACAACCTGTCGGTATTCGTACCGTTGTGCGGTATGCCCAGAGATATTCTTCTAGCTTCTTATTCTAAACTCTCTTGTTCGAAGAGACAAACTTTTTCAAGAGTTTGATAATGGTTTTGTTGAAAGCTTCCGCCAAACCATTAGCAGCAGGATTATATGCCGTAGAGGCCACATTTTGTATCCAATTTTTATCACAAAATCGATAAAACGCTTGGCTGATGAACTGAGATCCATTGTCATGAATTATCCTTCGGGGTATCCCAAAGCGATAAATGACATGATGCTTGATGAAGCTGATCATATTAGATGTCTTCACCTCAGCAAGAGGGATCGCCTCTACCCATTTGGAGAAATAATCCGTGATGGCCAGTATGAACCGGTGACCTCTGGAAGAAGACAGGTGAATAGGACCAATGATATCCATACCCCATGCTTCGAAAGGCCAGGATGCAACCGTAGGATGTAAATGTTCAGAAGGTTGATGTATAAAGTCTGCATGCACCTGACAGGCTTTGCATTATCTTGCATACTTTATTGCATCTGTGATCATAGTAGGCCAGTAATAGCCCATCCTCCTGATACGATCCTGTAGTTTAGGACCGGGTAGATGCGCTTCGTATATGCCATCGTGAGCTTCACGGATGACCTATTGTGCCTCGTCGTCGGAGAGACATCTCAATAACAGTCCGTCGTAAGTCCGGCGATGTAGACATTGTGAAGAAGCATCAAAATAGAAGCGTAATGATCGTCTTTTGACGGATACTGCTTCTTTAGGGTCCTGTAGTAAGATTCTGTATGCCACGAAATCTATAAAGGGACTTCTCCAGTCCCTCTTGGGAGGGTCGGTGTTCACAGCTTAGCTGCGTCCTATGTGAAAGTTATTTTTCACACAGAATAAACCTCTGTTAAGAAGGATCACCGAATTATGCCTTCTTATAGGAATAGCTAGATCTGCAGCTAGACTGGCTAGGGCATCAGCTTCCAGATTCTGAGATCGAGGCACATGCTCTAGGAAGAATCCTTTGAATGTCTTGGCTACCACGACCGCTGCTTGGTAATAAGGGATGAAGTCTGGATTCCGAACTTCATATATTCCTCTGACTTGATTGACGATCAGTAGAGAATCACCGAAAGGTTCCAGAGATTCGACGTCCAATTCTTTATCGAGTTAGAGTCTGATTAGTAGAGATTATATTCTGCCACATTATTAGAACAGGGCTCGCTAAGAGAATATGCTTGATAGATGACGAGTTTATCAGGAGTTACTAGGACAATTCCGACTCCTGAAACTATGTTTCCCCTTGGACCAGTCCTGGAGGCACCATCGAAGAATAGTTGCCATGTATCACTTTCTATTACGGAATTACATTCTGCAACTTCATCGGGAATGTCCTCGTATAGTTTGGAGGCTTCCTGAATCGGGTGAGCAGCTAGGAAATCAGCCAATGCTTGGCCTTTGATGGACTTCTGAGGGACATACACCATGTCATATGTTGTTAATAACATCGCCCAAGTCGCGAGTCGAGAATTAAGAACACTTGGCTTGTTAATCAATACCCGAAGAGGATTGATCTTGGAGATGATATGAATAGTCTGGCATGTGACATAGTGTCACATTTTTTGGATAGCGAACATCAGAGCCAAGCATTCTTTTTCTACTGGATTGTACCGGTGTTCGGCTCCGACCATCATTCTGCTTAGGTAGTAGATAGCCTGTTCATGACCCATATCGTTCTTCTGTGCGAGGAGAGCTCCCAGAGAATGATCCATTGCTCGAACATACAGCAAGAATGGTCTTTCTATGACGGGAGGCACCAGAACTAGAGGATTAGTGAGGTAGCATTTGATATCATTAAACGCTTGCTGACAGGCCTCGTCCCACATGAAGGATACACCTTTTTTCATGAGACGAGAAAAAGCCTGACATTTCCCAGAGAGGTTGGATATGAATCTCCGGATATAAGCCAGACGACCTTAAAATCCCCTGAGTTCCCCCAGATTACGGGGTGGTCGCATTTCTAAGATGGCCTTGACTTTATCAGGGTCCACTTGAATGCCTTTAGCGGTAATGACAAATCCCAGGAATTTGCCTCTGGATACACCAAGAAAGGACTTGGTAGGATTCATTTTGAGTTGATGTCGGCGCATCAACTCAAACACTGTCTTCAAGTCTTGGATGTGATCGTCTTTGAGGCGGCTTTTGACAGCTATATCATCCACGTAACATTCCACTGTTTTGCGTAAATGCTCATGGAATATGTTACTCATGGCCCGTTGGTACGTAGCCCTGGCATTCTTTAATCCGAAGGGCATGACCATATAGCAATATACCCCCAATGGTGTCCGGAAGGCAGTATGCTTCTCGTCCTTAGGATGCATCTTGATTTGGTTGTATTCTGAAAATCCGTCCATGAAAGACATGTGTTCAAAACAGCATGTATTGTCGATCATGACGTCTGTAATGGGAAGAGGAAACTCATCCTTGGGGCAGGCTGCGTTCAGATCTCGGTAATCGATGCAGACACGTACTTTCCTATTTTTCTTTATGACCGAGACAACATTGGCGACCCAGTCGGGATGTTGTTCTTACCGGATGAAGCCGCAGGCTATCAACTTCTTGATTTCAGCTTCGATGGTGTCCATCATATCCGGGCAAAACCGGCGTTGGTGCTGCTTTATAGGCTTCGAATCGGGCAATATATTGAGTTTATGAGTAGCCACCTTTGGATCAAGACCTGGCATATCCTCATAATTTCATGCAAAGACATCGATATATTCTTTTATCAGCTGGATTATTTCTTTTCTTTCTTCTTCGGAAAGATTGTTACTGATAAATATCGGCTTTGGCGAAAGTTCATCCCCAATATCAATTCGGATAACTTTATCTTCAGTGGAAGGTTCTCTCTGCTCGAACCGGAGTTGCCATTGTGTATCCATTTGTTGAGCCAAAGAGTCATTCTCAAACGGTTCAGATTCTTGTTCGTCTACTTCAAAGGAATCTGTCAATACCATATTTACTGATAATGTTTGTTCGAGAGCATCAGATGAGTCGGAGGACGACGAGCCATTTTGAGAAGAGGAAAAGATATCATCATTTGACTCAGAAGTTACAAGGGAGGTGGTGTACCATAACCCAAAACGAGTTCGTTGGCAGTAGGGATCACCGTGCAGCGGCATTCCTCTGCCTTTCCCGTAGTTGAGGCCTGGTTCCAGCTTCAAGTCATAACCCATGCGTTGCATAATCTTCAAAGCTTGCGGGCTGTATCTGTGAACCTGTATTTTACCCACATCATCATCGGGAGAATCTTCTTGTACAGTTGGTCCATTGCGCATGCGGCCGAAGACTATTGAACGCTGACTGTTGCAAGTAAGAGGGACAATGAAGATAGAATCCTCATGTGGTCCATATGTCGTGATGATATTGGATGATGACGCTACTTCCCACACATACGGTTGATAGGAATCTATAGCTTCCAAGAATTTTTGTGCTACAGGTTCTATATCGTCATGGGAAAAGGATTCCTGATTCGGAATTTGAGTGTCAATATACTGGAAAAGAGGATCTTTATTATCATCAGAAATCACGTTCCTGGTCATATTTACATCAGCCAACTGTTTGATGCGCCGAAGGTTGATGACCAAGGGTGGAGGCTTCTGGTTCAAAGTGATCACTAGAGGATCACCTCCTTTTCCTGACCTGGTTTTGTTCAGGTGGATAGCCATGGGCTACATGGCTTTTGGACGAGTAGTTCGCCCTTTCACCTTAATTGACAAAGGTTGCTTGGCAGAGGGTTCTTCTGGCTCCCGGTGGGATTCCTTCTCTGTTTTGCTTGACACCTCCTCTATGTAGTCTTGAGTATACAACATGGCATCGGAGTAGTAGGATTCTACTCCTTTAAACGGGTTCAGGTCAGCAAACTCCATTTGTACTGTTCCTTGGGCATCTACATATTTAAAGCATTGATGCAGAGTCGAAGGAATGATGTTGTGGTCGTGGATCCAAGGTCTGCCCAGCAGGATGTTGTAGGATACCTCTGAATCAATGACATAACATGTGGCCACTGATCTAAGGTCGCCAATCTGGATCCTCAGGCGAATTTTCCCCAACGGCTTACTTTTTCTGGCGTTGAAACCCACGATTGTAGTGGTAGTGTACGCCAATTCGTTGGTAGGAATCCTCAGCGGTCTGAGCAGACTATGAGGAATAATGCTGATCGATGATACCAGATCTATGTGAATCTGGTCAACCTCCATGGAACCGATATACCCGGTGTAATAGAGGGGTCTGTCATGCCTGTTATGTTTTAACATCATGTCATCTTGAGTGAAAGTGATATTCGGGACCACCTCTATCACACTGTGGCACTGAGGACATGCCACGGGTTCTTTATCAGGGGACTTGAGCTGGGTCAAGTATGCATTCGCCTGCATTAAGGCTTCACTCAGGGCTTGACGAGTGTCTTGAGAAAGCCTGAGTAGTTCGAATATGGACAACCTGGCTGGTGTATTAGCCAATTGGGCTAGGATGTCGAAGTTGTATGGCTTCCCTAAACCTTTGTTTTGAATATTTTTCAAAGGTTTATCGAAGCGCACTTCCTTTTGCTTCCCTTTGTCTGCTGAAGTTGGTCTCGAAGGACCGGCCTCTGGTACGGCAGGTTCTAGTTCTGAAGGCTTGGCAGCTGAAGTGTCTACCGGTGCATCTTTCTGACTTGCTCCATATTCCTTGAGGTAAGCTTTCCTCGAACGGGTTCCAGTAGCCAAAACCTCATCTTCTGATGCCGAGTGTACCGTAACCATGTGACATGGTTTACGCTTCGAGTTCTTCTTAGACTTAGCCTTAGCAACTTGAGTCTCTTTCTCGATCTCTGAGACCAGATCTGGATGAACCCACATAATCTCGCCTCGCTGGGTAGTTAGGGGTACCAGGTCATGATTTTGACCCCTAGCTGGAAGGAGATTAACGATGTTTATCGTTGTCTGGGGAATAGGTATAACACTATCCGAGACTTCTTGGGGAGGCAGATCGCCAAATTGTAGAGAGATCATGTTGGCTGTGACCGTCTTCTCGCTATTGCGTAGAGTGATGGCCTTAGCATCAATCAGCTCTTGGATCTTCCTCTTTAGTACATAACACGCCTTTGTGGGATGGTGTATGTATCTATGGAAGATGCAGTACTTGGGGTTGTTAGTACTGCCGACTTCATTAGGCCGCTTCACCTCAGGGAGGGTAATCTTGCCGCTGTTGACGAGACACTCGAATATGCTCAGAATATCGTCGTCGTCGAACGAGTAAACTTCAATGGGCCTGGAAGTCCCAGGTATTGTCTGTGTGGTTGCCGCAGTTTTTGGCCTGGACGTATTAATCGCCAGAGCTTCTTTTCCTTGGCACCACGAGGATGGTCGATGTTGGAGGATGACCTCTTGCCTTTATCAGAGGCCGAGATCATGATGCCATTATCACGCGCCTTCTGACTGTTGTCCTCAGCGGCTACCGCTGAGATGATGAAAGAGGGCCAATCATGGAACTGATATGGTCCCGTGAACACCGAGATCACCGGAAGAAGGTTCTTCCTGCAAATGTCCACCAATGCCGAGTCTGGAACTCCTTGAGGCATTTGCAAAGTGGCTTGATGAAAACGCTCGATGAAAGTGCGAACGTTCTCTTTTTCCTTCTGCTTCACTTCGATGAGAGAGGACATAGACATGTCCATTCCTCCTTCGTAGAATCACGCGAAGAATAAAGTCTTGAAGTCTTCAAAAGAAGTAATGCAGTTGTCCTCAAGACTACGGTACCACTGATAAGCCACCCCCGAGAGATAGCCTTTGAACACTCGAGTGAGAAGGGCGTCATTCCCTTGCAATAACACCATCATCATACTGAAGTAGTTCACGTACTGACTTGGTGATATTTTTTCCTCAAGCAAAGCCATAGTCTATGGTTTGTATTTGGGAGGGAAAGGGACCTCATCCCAAACAGCGAGGTAAGGTTGGTTGATTCCCAATTTCTTGAGCTGATCTTTGTACTTCAAGGCGTCAAATTGGTCTTTCAACTCCCGTACTGCCTGCATCGGATCTTCAGTCGGTAGTGGGACCACGGAGTAATAAGGGATCGGTTGTACTGCGACTCCAAAAGGAGGTAATACGTTCTCCGAGTGGGGATATGGGAGAGCTGCTGACTCTTGATCTAGAGCAGGCTCTTGATTTGCGTTGGATGGTAGTAAGTCTATCCCCACACGTATCTGGGTTGGAGGGACCGATGCTTGGGCCATAGCAGCTGTGTGTTGAGTCAGCATTATCTGGTGCATGTTCTCCATCATGGATTGCATCTCTTTCAGAGACGTCTCCAGTATAGCAATGCGTTGCTCAGTGCTCCCTGACGGGGAAGCTTCCTCGCGTTCATCTCCAATGGCATAGACTCCCTTTCCTGGGTGCCATTGAAGGATTAGTATAGGTCTCTATAGAAGTTGACTCTATACTTTCAGCATCTGATTCAGAAAACTGGCGACCCCCAGTATCAGAATCAGAATAGAGCAAAGCCGGTTGTCGCGACTTTGAACGGGTGTTTCGGAACACCCCTGCTTCAGCGTTCTTAAGGAGCTTGTCGAATCTCCTTTGGCTTGGACGTCTTGAGTTCGACCTTCCTCTAGGAACATGTGAAGCCATGTTCAATGATGCATGTGCGGGCTATGTCACTACCACAATTCCAAATAAGGGCATTTGTGTAATTTTACTATATGAATAATTATGTGTTTAATTTATCTGCAGAGTTTTATAAACTATTTATTTATTGTTAGTGATATTGGCTTTAGGTCAAACCCTAGAACGCATTAGGACAAACCCTAATGGCAAAACCCTAATTTGAAAACCCAGTTCTAGAGAAACCCTAGAATTCAAACTCTAGGTTTGGACCTCAAACCCTAGACTGACTAAACCTTAGTTAATTAGGTTCTACATGACCTAACCCGGGGAGTTTAACCTAAAACTATGCATTAGAAACCCTAACCTAGTTTTAATATAAAAGGGAACCCTTTTTTCTTCATATAGAAAGAAGAAACCCTAGCCTCCATCAAGAAAGCCATCTCCCTCACCCCAAATTCGGAATTTAAGCCCTAGGATTCCATCTTCCTCCTCCAAAGCAAGGGAAGCAAGGAGCTTGGGTCGAGGAACCTTTGGGAAGAAGAACTTCATAGGGAAATCATCTCCCTATAGGTAAATCCGAATTTTTAATTCTTTAGTTCCTGTTTTTCTGTTGATTATTGCCCTCTAGGAACCCCCTTGCTGTGTAGATCTCGAATTTTAGGGATTCTACATGAAAACCTAGGAGATCTAGGGTTTTGGTAAATTTTTGGGTGTTCTCCCCATGTTTCTGGAACCCTAAACCTAAGGATTTCGTGTAGGCATGTTCCATCTCCTACGTGTAGTTTAGATCTTGATTCTTAGGGTTTGGTTGAGTATTCGTGGGTTCTTATGTAAATCCGATTTTTTTTGCACTTATTGTGTTTGATGAAGTGATTATTAGGGTTCACCTACATAATATACTCTAATTACTGCATGTTTAGATATACCAGTCTATATACGTAGATATCCTTGCATCGTGTAACTAGGTTGTGTACATTTTGGGGTTCTGTGCAATCGGGGGAGAACTGTGCTGTGTATTTGGGGAATTTTTACTGTGCAGTCAATATTGGGGGTACTCTGTGTAGAGTCGGGATTGAGCAGTGAGTTAGGGTTAGGTAATCAGTGTTGTGTTGGGTTATCATGTGTAGCAGTGTTCTGTGTGTTAGTTCCTGAGTGTGTGTGCTCAGTGATGATCCTGAGAGAGTTTTCATTTTCAGTAAGTTGGGAATTTTAGGTTCAGCATTGCGAGTGTATATCAGTATGTGAGTCCCTGTGATGGTTGTGGCAATTATGTGAGTTTTGTTAAACCTGAACACAGTCAGGTATCAGTTAAGGAAACTGGGGATTTAATTGATGTCATATTTTATACACAAGTATATATATGAGGGAGTTATGCTGTGTTAGGTGTCGGTTGAGGAGCAAACACCTTTGAGACTCGAATAATAACGGGTAGTGAGATGTATCAGTAATATTGGATAGTTAGTGGTAGTTGTATCTAGTGTGTAGGTAAGTGAATTACCTGTGTGAGTGTGAGAGAAAAACCAGTGCAGTGAGGTATCAGTGTGCAGGGGGAGAAACCTGTGAGTGTGAGTGCCTGTGTGTATCAGTGAGTGTAGGGTGTTAAGTTATATGTGCACTGTGATATGTATGGCAGATTGTGGCTGTGTAGCTATGTATAGTATTAAGGGTTGAGGGGAAGAAATGATACTGTGTGGAATGTATCATAGCAGTGAGAGGAGTGTTGAGTGTCCCAGTTCTGGATATGTGTACCAGTATCTATGTGTCCCAATTAAGTGTGTGAACCTATGGGAGTGTAGCCCTGTGTAGTACCTGTGTGTGGTGAGGAACCAGTAACTATGAGTGTCTGTGTATCATGAAATCTGAGTGTGTGTGTGTGCTATAGTATGGTGTGCAGTGAGGTTAAGATCAGTGAGTAATTGAGGGAATTTTGATTAAGTGCTAAGTTCCTGATACTGTGTAAGTTTGGACAACTTCAAACTGTTGGTTTGACCCTGCCAGTAGCTATATGCTTGTCTTAGAGTTTAGGGAATGCAGGTGTAGTATGAACCATTCAGATTTTGAATTATGAATGATTCCTTAATTAGTTATCTTGGTCTCCTTGGCCACCTAGATATTTATGATATCTGATACTAGGTGTCAGTGGGTTCAGAAATAGTAGGATGCACTGATACTCAGTAAATCAGTCCAGAGTAAGGGGTAGGCATGTAGTAGTGTAGTAGAGCAGGGGAAAATAGGAGCTTGACTGCACAGTGGCAGTGTCCTAGTATCCACTGGAGGATCACTGTGCAATTAGGAATCAGGGAAGGGCAAGGTCTCAGGCATTGGATTGATAGCCTAGCTATTGCTAATTAGCTAGGTGTATAATGTTAATAGAGTAGAAATCTCTACAAGTATTATATATATATTAGCAGTAGTTAATATGGTTGGCAATGACTAGTATGGTTAAGTATGGCATAGACAGCTCACCAAAGACCTAGAAATGACCCTGTACCTAGCATAGAATTAGGTATGCATGTAAGCCTTTCAAACACTTTTTGATATGGATATTTGATATTTTAGGTGACTGTGATTTCATCTTGGACATCGATCCTCACACCTTGCTCCGGACCACAGGCGAGTACATTCTCTGACAGTTTTTATTGTTGATTACTTCTATAAATTATAGTGTATTACATACTTGATTCCGACACTATGGATACACGGGTTAGCACCCTAGATCCCCATCATGAGGAGTCGTGATTGGAATCCATAGTGCTAGCTGGGGGATGGGGAACTATTAGTAGATTATGTGATCATATCCAAACTTACCATGCATCATAGCTCACCCCACTTCTCACGTCGGGTGCGGCCTGACCATCATCATGCTTCATAGCTGTTATATATGATTAGCCTGACCATTACCATGCATCATAGCTAACCATATGGTTAGCCTGATCTTCAAGAATCATAGCTAATCATATATAACCAGCCTGATCTAGTCCCAAGCCGATCACATAATAAACTAATATTTCAAGCACTTAGCTAGATGTTTATTCTTTATTAAGATTCACTTGTTCTAGCATTCACTGTTATTGTTCATTGCTAGATGCTCTATTGCCTATTTTATTTCTCCTGTACTTCTCATTTTTAGTATTTACTCTAATCTTGTATTTCTTACACTGTTTATAGTCTTTGTCAATTTAATAAAACTGCTGTTAGTGCTTGTGCTTCGCTCCAATCCTGACTGGATAACATTTTTTAGAGGACCTGGAGAACTTTTGCCCCACTCATTATGGCCCAGGATTAGAGGGAGATTTCACTCCAGAAATCCCGGAGGAGTTGCCTATCCAAGAGGAGATCTTGCCTGGCTGTACTTAGATTATTTTTTCTACATTTATTGTTTTAGACTGAGACTGAGTTGTATTTATTATTTTGTGACTTTGTGAGGTCAGCTAGACCCAGGATTTAAGTTGGACTTATTGTGGTTGGTTTTAATAGAACTCCTTTCTATTCTCATCGTGCCATTATTTCTTATAGCTTGTGATTGAGTATATTATAGAACTGTGGATTATTTATCATTGTCCTCCGTACGGAGTTGAGATTATTGACAGGATATATTATGTTGAGACCTAGACAGCGTTCTACCGCCGATGCTGCGGTGTAGGCTGGACGTACCCATGACTCATGCCCAAATTTCGGGTGCGGGTCGTAACAGGCTCTTCTTCCAGAAAAGACAAAGAGTAGCTCAACCGGTCGAAAACTGACTGTTTTGCTTCCGAACAGCAATAATTAACTATAATCCTATGACTATTACAATAGTGCTCCCTAGGAGGCGTAATAGATATGCTGGAAGATCCCCTATCTTTGCGTTTCTGGATTAGATACTTACGTAGGTCAGAAGGATTTGCAGAAGAAGAAGAAGAAGAAGAAGAAGAAGAAGACGGCTTGTTCCTTCTGTTCACCTCAGCGGGCATGCGGATGTTGGGAACCATAGTTCTCCCTGTGCCACCCGTATACAACAGGTTGGCCATCTGGGTAGCGAATGATCCTTGGGGAGTGTGTCTTTCCACAAACTGAGCCTTCTTTACGCTGAGGGGCTTCTCCTAGCATAATTTGGAGTCCTGCTCAGGCTGGCATAAAATTGAGGAGGCCCTCAGTTGGCCATCGGCTTCTCGCATAATCTGGAGGGCAGGCAGATTCTTCTGTTGGTGGCGTAAAGGCCAAGAAGTTGAGTAGTCCGCCACTTGTTTTCCCTTGCGTAGATTACGCGCGGAGCGTGTTTGGAATTCCTGACTTGGCGCTAAGGCATTGCCAGAAATTCTGTCTGCCACGTCACGGACGGGAGACTAAATTTTATACGCGGAGCACGAAGTAGACTTCTGGACTAGCGCTGAGGCAATGTCCGAAGTTTTGTCTACCACGTCACAGACGGGAGACTGAATTTTACGTGCGGAGCGCGAAGTAGACTTCTGGACTAGCGCTGAGGCATTGTCCGAAGTTTTGTCTGCCACGTCACAGATGGGAGACAGAATTTTACGTTCGGAGCGTGAAGGTTGTGCAGCTACAACCTGGCTGGTCGGAGAGATCGGAGAGATCGAAGAGTCGGCAGGAATAGTAGGGGTTGTCTTGGGCATCCAGACCTTACACAGCTTTCAGTTGTCTTGGACAGAGAGAGAGTGAGAGCTACCCCTTGCTCTAAGCATTTCTTCGTAGGCAGACTGGTCGAACTAGACGACCAGGGTCTTCTTTGCGGATCCTACGGATACCGCATCGTGTTGAGCAATATCTTTCTCGTTAGAAGAGAAAGACGTCCCCAGCAGAGTCGCCATCTTATGTTTGATAGTAAACGAAAGAAATAAAACAAGGTTTATACGAAACCTGCTCTTTGGTTTACAAAAAAGAAGTACAATTAATCCTATACGAGGATGTCAAGTACAATTTTCAATCTGGATAAATATTGTTATAGGAGTCTGATCTGCAGTCGATCACTTTGTCCCTTGGGCCACATGATGATGAAGAAGTGCCGTAGAAGATAGAAAGAGCTTCGAAGGTTGCAAAGGAGAGTGGATGCTTGATACCGAATCGTCGATCAGTACTCTCTGTCTGAGCTCTGGATCCTTCTCTCTACATTCTCCAAGTTTTTGACCTTTCTTTTTCTTTTTTCTTCTTTCGACCTTGGAGTTTTCGACCTTGGACCTCTGTCAATAGAGGTCTCTATTTATAGGGTTTTAGTGACAGTAACCCTTTAGTCGGCATAAAAGCCGGGTAATAGAGAGTATGGCCCTTTTTACGATACGGTTACAATAACTGTTACCTACGTATAAATGATCTTCTGTATCTACATGTGACGCGTATTCCATTGAGGGATAATGCGTATAACGGCTGCGAAGATCACGGCATAAAAGCCACATAGGTAGTCATCCCTTGCGTAGAAAAGGTTGGCATAAAAGCCAATAACTGTCACCATAGCGTAGAAGCTAAGTAGTCATCAAACTGGCGTAGAAGCCAAGTAGGCGTAGAAATCGAATAGGCGTAGAAGCCCGATGCTGCGTAGATAGGTAGCTAGTGTAGAAGATAGCTGATCCTCCTTCCTTGACTGAGGCCTCGAGCGAATTCTGGACAAAATAACCTTAATACGCACCAATGCATATGTAACCTGAGTTGGCGTATTTCAAGGAGATAGCGTACAACGTGCTCCTCATAGCTGAAAATAGCCCAGTGGCGTATTGTGCAAAAGCGATGATGTGGACGTCTTAGAAAAAATTATGGCTTTTGGAGATATAATCAAATCTCTCGTATTAAATGCAGAGATCTGCCCCCGTCCTGCGTATTAAATGCAGAGGCGTACCTCAAAGACCTATCACCATGCCGAGCATTAAATGCAGAGACGTGTCTCGAAGATCTGCCACCATTCTGCACATTAAATGTAGAGGCGTGTCTCGAAGATCTGCCACCATTATGCGCATTAAATGCAGAGACGTGCCTCGAGCTCTGTACAAAGAGCAGCTTTTGATGTGGCAGCCTGTTTGTCTTCTGCGGAGCGTAAAAAGCTCACATCTGCCTGTGTAAAACTAGGCAGCGTATTCCCTTGTATGCGTAAGAACAATTTACGCCAAGGAAATGTCACTAAACGACAGTTTGGGTCGCTGTGTCATGCCATCATTACAACCGTCGTCTGGATAGTCGTGCAGTACTCTTTGTCAGGAGTCAGACGTCAGGTACACTGCATGATTTTGACAGGTTCATTTGAGGAATACGAAGCGTTCCTCGTACACTTCAATGTTGCATTAAAAGCGGATGAGTTTTACGCCATAAAGGCGATATAACACCCTTTTTACGCTGAAGCAGCCTGGACGTAATGTATTACGCGGATAGTCCTTGAGCTTATATTTTACGTTGTGCTCAGTGAGAAAGCTCTGTTGTACGCCGATGGCTCTGAAGTTATATTTTATGCTGTCCAGCACTAAAATGCTGCGTATAACTCCTCAGCATATTTTTCATGCTTCTACAACAAGTAGCTCTGAAGATGCCCCCTGCCAATCGTGAGACCCATTTAGTGGACACCTGCAGAAAAAACTTCTTACTAATATTGAAATTTTGTGTCGGTCCAGCCCAATTTGAAGATTGGACGGCGTTTATCATGCATTTAGACATATCCCAGCAGAATGTGAATGATATTGACCTCGAGTTTTTGAGATTCAAAGGTTCGAAAGATAAAGGTAAGCGTCTTTTCAGTCTCAATAACAATAACAGTAATAACAACTGCAATAAAAAAGAAAAGGAGGCCCTTGTTGTCAAAGTGTCCAAGAGACCGACTTCTCCACCAAAGTAGAAGGCTTCGGAGTCCTCAAAGCCAAAGGAAGAGTACTACTTCGATTAGAGCGATATACTCAACATCTTTGATTGTCTGATAAAGAGTAACAAACTCTAGTTACCCGATATCAAAAGACCAGACGAAGTTGACAAAATAGTTGATCTGAAGTATTATTTGTACTACCTATACATGCATCACCCCAGGAGGGCTTGATACATATTAAAGAAGAAGATACAGTAGCGTATAGACTCTCAAGCTATCATACTTTACAATAATGAGAAGATGGTCACCGCTAACTTGGTGTCTCTTCAGTTTGGGGACTTTCCAGCAAAGGAGGTGCCACATAGGGTTGTACCAATACCGAGAGCAACAAAAGAGATTGTTAATCTCCCACCAGCCCCTGATCAAGCTAAAGGACTGGTATCCCTTACTACTCAATGGGGGAGAAATCATGTAGATTCATCACGATCTCCTAGAGAATTTACTACAAGTTACAACATCTTCAACTGTCACTACCATATTCCAGAATAGAGGTATTTTTATCTTTTTATTTATTTAATTTAATGTGTTAATATTTTGCATGACATATATATATATATATATATATATATATATATATATATATATATATTAGTGTTCTTTAATGTATGGGTTAGTAGACTAGACCTAGAAACCCACCAGTAGAACCTCTGAACAATTATAGGCTATGGACTTTAGTTACCATTTTTGGAATTTAAATTTTGAGGATTATAATTTATTATAGTAATTTTATTTGATTGTTGCACCATACTGTTGCTTCGATATTTGGAGCTCTACACTAGCCATTGCCTTCCAACAAATTTTACACCCTTGCCCTAGACGTGCTAGTCTTCCATTCTGACCCTTGTGTAACACATAAATATGCCCTTTATGTGCTTTATTTTAGTCGCACAATATTCGTCCAAGATATTTATTTTAATTCCCACTTTTGTGCAATTTTCTAATTATTGGGGACTTTTATGCAAAAGTGTATTGATGTGTCCACTTCCCATTGAACCCAACACATGAAGAAACACCCTTTTCTTCATTGACCGGTCACATGTGATTTTTTTCCATAATTTTTTTAGTGTGTAACACTCAAAACACTTCCCCTCACCATCTTAGCCATCCATCCAAACAACCCAATCCTAGCCCTTCAAATTCCTATATGTAGAAAGCCAACCCCACATCCCTAGGTGTACTTGGGCAGCCCAACTTCTAGGTATACAACACCCCATTTTCTCCATATATAGATATATACTTTTCTTCTATTATTATTTTGATCACCACCACCATCAAACCCTAAACCTAGCCGAATTCTCCATCCCCATGCTGCACCACCGCAACCACGGCAACCACCGACTTCCCTAGCTCGCACACCCGTCGACCCCACCGAGCAGCGATCACCCCCCCACTTCTCCTTATCCTCCTCGACTACACCGTCACGATCATTCCCTCCACCATTAACGCCGATGTCGTCGACCTCCATCATCATCATCACCATCATCTACATCACCGCCGCCAGCAGCGACCATCACCACCTCTCCCCTTCGACACCGCCGGTCAACAGCGACCATCCCACTTGTCACGACCCGCACCCGGTATAAGGGCACGAGTGCGTGGGTACGTCCAGCCTACGCCGCAGCATCGGCGGTAGAACGCTGTCTAGGTCAAGTACTATCTAAACACTCTCACGCTAGTATCCAACTCCATAAGGAGACTCGGATAATACTATAAGAATATTAACAACATACTCAATCACAACTACAGCACGATAGGAATTTGAAGAAATAAAAGAATACATCACAAGTCTAATGACACGATAATCATACCTGCAATCAGTAACATCCAATTTTTCCCCAAGTGCGTCGGAAACCAGTCTACTAAGGTCACAGTCTGGAAAAATATTTCCAGTCAGGAAGGAGCAAAGTACATCTCTAAATAGCAGTTCTATATAAATGACATAAACTATGTAGCAGTTCTAGATAGAAATATACCAGATGCATGTATAGGTACGAGAATGTACAAGAAAAGAAATATACTGGAAATACTGTAAGTAAATGCAGAAAGAAAAACGATATGTCAATGAGCAAGAAACCTATGACTAAGTGTGTGAGTACTAGCTTTAACATGTGATCGGCTTGGGACTAGTAAACTCATTACATGGGTTAGTAGGGCTAACCGATGTAACAGTGAGGAGGCATGTAAACTCATTACATGGGTTAGTAGGGCTAACCGATGTAACAGTGAGGAGGCATATAAACTCATTACATGGGTTAGTAGGGCTAACCGATGTAACAGTGAGGAGGCATGTAAACTCATTACATGGGTTAGTAGGGCTAACCGATGTAACAGTGAGGAGACATGTAAATGGTCAGGCCGCACCCGACGTGAGATGTGGGGTGAGCTATGGTGCATATAAAGTTGGGTATGATCACATATCTACACTAAAGTACTCCCCAAAACCCCCGACTGGTATAGTAGATCCAATCATGGTACGATATGGCACAGGATTCCCTAGGAAGGTAGCAAATCTCCCCGGGAATCAGTGTCTGTACATGCACAAGATATCAAGGAAACAAGTCTTGTACAAGCTACACCATGAATAAGGAATAACATCTCATGACGAGATCCGTGTATACCAATCCGTGTAACCAATGTGTCAAGAACATGGATATTTACACTAGATACAGTGAACATAGGAGATATCATAAATTAGAAACTAATCAGAGAATGTACTCGCCTTGGGTCCTTAGCTGGTAATTATTGATGTCCTGTTCCAGAGTATCCCCCTGGGGGAACCAACAGTCCTAAAATATATCAAATACAACATTTGTATCAGGTGCTATACTAACACATCACAAATACATGAACTCAGGGCTCTGCCAGGTATGGCACTTAGTCAACTAGGGTCATCTAGTAGGTAGACCAATATATATATATATATATCTACATATATATCACACACATTAATACTATTTAATTATAATTAAAAGATACCTTTATAAATTACACACATACATATTATTCATTTGGTATGAAACTAGATATGTATTTATAGGCTTAAATAAGGCTAATACTTGTATAAAAATAATACTGTATGTTTAATTATATAAATCCACTAGGACTTACTTTACACCAGGTATACATATGTATATATGCATATGAATACCCAAAAATAGGATTTACTATATGTACTAAATTCCAAAAATACAATTTAATATGCTAATATATTTACCATATATACTATTATATAATCTGTATATATATATATACATACATATGTACTGGTTTGAGGTTGTGAAATTACACATATACCAATCAATTGTATTTACAATATATATATGCCTTTTAAAATACCTATTTGATAGTTGAATATTACCTGTGTATACTCATACATAAAATACATTTTTTAAATATATATATTGTTAATGTATTCATTTTAAATATATACTAATACTAATACATCACATTAAATACAAATACAATACATTAATTGTATGTACAATATATATATATATACATTTATACTAATTAAGTCATTACTAAGCAATTAATGAATTTAGTACATACTAAGCATTTGGCACATTATAATGGAATATATTATATATTTAGAAATTGCTAACAAAATTTACTTATATAAAGTTGTGGCTATACTAAAACATGTATACACACACAAATTTATATACAAAGCTGAACATATGTACATAATTTGCATATGCGTATATTTACATAAAATAAGTTAGGTTGTAAAATGCTTATATTTTAACTCATATCTCAATACGTATATAACCAACAATAATACAAGTCTATATCTATATATACACTACTACCTAATTATACAATAAATAACCTTATGTATGCATCACATAAAAAGAGTAAGAAGGGAAGGCAAAATAGGGAATTACCCTCAATTTCTTATGTTAAGCCGTATGCTTGCTGCTGCTGTGTTCGATTCCATTGGAGTATCACAACTCCTCAGGAGAAATCAGTCGAGCACTGTTGGCCCATATAGAAGTCGTTAGAGCCGGGGAGGTTGTCGATCGCCGCTGTCTTCCCTCGATTCTCCGCCGTGGAGAAGATCTCGTCGAGGAACTCGCCTTGCCGCTCGCCGTTGTCTAGAACCGGTCGCTGCTCGCCGGAGCACTGGGAAGAAGTCAAGATTATCCCCGAGGAAGGAGCAGCCATCACGAGATGATCACTGAGAGGAAACTCTTGTCGGTCGTCGATGAAACGACGCCTCTATCGTGCCCGTCGCCAAGGCACCGCCCACCGGAGTTGAACTTCAGGTGGGATGGAAGTACAGCCGGGAGTGGTGGAGGTAATGGTGTTGATGGTGATAATGGAGGTGGCGGTGGTGAAAACCAGCAGGGAGGAGCTCGCAGAATGCAGGGGAGGAGCAGTCGCTGTCCGGACTGGTAGGAATGGGGGAGGAGTTATGATGGGTTGCCGCCGGAGTTAACAGAGGAGCAGCGGCTGGGTGCAGTCGGCGGGTTCAGAGGGCCGCCGGAAAATGTTCAATGGTGATGGTGATGGCCGCCCACCGGAGTAGTAGCAGGCTGGAATCGGAGGAGGGAAGCCGGCACAGAGGACCGGTGCAGCGCTGCCGAGGGATGGCTCGGCCGGAGCGTGCAGGCTCGGTTGCGGGGGACTCGGCCGCCCGGAGTACAGCAGCGGCGGAGGAGCGCAGCCGCGGGAGGTTGTTCGTCGAGGAAGATGGTCGTGTGTGGCGGTGGTGATAAGCTCTCGTGGTGGTGATAGATGGAGGGAGATGGAGGGAGAGCCGCCGGAAAATGAACAGGAACTGCGGCAGCAGCAGTAGACGGAGGAGTCTCAGCGGCCGCCGGGGATCGGGGCTTGGCCGGCCTGAGCAAGGATCAACAGGAACAGTGTTCCCCCCTTACAGTTCAAATTTGAAATTAATTTCAAAAAGGAAAAGAAGGAAAGGAAGAAAGGAAGAAGAGGAAGAAGAAAAGAAAGAAAGAAGAAAGAAGAAGAAGAAAAATTACCTACGTATGAGAGAGGGGATGTGGGGGCTTGTGAAGGTGGGGAATCCTAGGTTTCTTGGGATTAGGGTTTGAAGTAGACATTATATAGGGATGAGGGGATTTGGATGGAGGGTGAGGATGCATCCCTGGAATGGTTGGCTAGGATTGAACATGAAGGGAAATAATTCATGTAGGGATGAGGGTTTTTAATTAAAAATTAATAGGCTCCCTCATTGGTTAAAATAATTAGGTGTTGACACCTACAATTGAATAATTGCAACTTAGCCCCTTAAATTCGGGAAATTGTACAAACACATAAAATGACGAAAATTGGGCGGGCGATTCGGTGTCCGGCATTTTGTAGGGTCAGGGGGCACTGTACGATGGGTATGGGCTGAATTTGCAGGGCACTGGACTTAATTTGGGATTTTAAAATCAGATAAAATGGTATCCTCAAATTAAATAGAAATAAATGCAAGTTGTGTTCAACAATTAATTAGGAGTACTTGGGGTCAAAATCAGATCAAGTCATCAATACCAATAATGAAGAAGACTCAGAACGGAATATTACCCTAATTTGGGCCGCACGAAAAATAGGTCAAGATGGCCTCCAATTTTCGATTGGAACGCACAACGATACAAAATAGGAGTTTTATTAAATAAAGTCCGCGACGATTTTTGTGCGGCCAGAAATAATGTACAGGAAGCACAATTAGGAGTTGCAAAAATAGCAGAACTGAAGGCGGGCATGTCTAGGGCAAGATTGTAAAATCTGTTGGAAGACAAAAGTCTGGATAGTGCTCCAAATATCGAAGCAAAGGCAATGCGCAGAAATATTAAATAAAATACAGTAATTAATTACAATCTCCAAAAAATTAAATTCTAGATAAAATAATAAAATCCAGAATTCTATAATTCGGACAGGTGGTCATCTACTGGGCTTCTAGGTCTAGTCTGCTAGCTAAAAATAAATAAACACTGCATCTAGTACTATATTTAATTTCACATCACACATAATAAATTAAATCAAATATGCTATCATGCAATTAATTAATTGTAACTACCATAAATTAAATATTGTAAAAAGTCGAAAATACCCCTGTTTTCGGAATGTGGTAGTGACAAGTCTACCCACCTTAAAAGAATTTCGTCCTCGAAATTTAAAGTCCTCATAGTAGTGTTTACTCATACACATTATTATTTCCATAAATAGTGAAATTCAACAACCCACATAATCCTGAAATAGTCCACCTTGTCGTTTCGCATTTTTCAAAAATTTGAAATTACTATATTCCTGAAATATCCTCGAATAAAAATCAGTTTCCATTTCCTCACAATTTCCACGAATTTTAAATTTAAAAATATTTATACTCGGAATTTGATATCTGTTCCTCAAATTTAATTTCAATCAATGTATTGAATCTCGTCCCAAAAGTCTGAATCCCAACAATAATCCATCAATGATCTAACTCTTCAGTTTCCTCCTTTCCTCAAATTTTAATCATACCTTGATCTTCGTAATTACCAAGGATCCATCAATTTTGTTATATTACTCATTAACTCTTTATTTAAATGAATGCTTCCCTTAAATTTTTAATCAGCTTGTCCCTTTCATCCAGTCATAACCTTGTCATAGATCCTTGCTATAGTCAAAACCCCAACGATCCTGGCCTAAGAAAAATTTTACCCACAGTCATACAACAAACAACTTAGAGGAAACATGCATGGTTATGGTCTGTCTTATCATGGTATTGCATTCTCTGTCAGGGTGTACTACTAACCATATCCTAACAAAAATCACGAATATAACCCACGGTACTAGGGAATCAATCAATCAGAAGACAAAAAACAACATGAGAAAAGAAAGAACCTGCTAACATATTTCTTTTGGTATCTCCCATCTCTAACAAACTCTTAACTCTAGCATATTCACTAACTAATTTCTATTCCTGTACACTGGTACCCATATCAACTAATCTTAATCCACAAGATCCATGAATATATCCCTATGGCACACACCTATCTATTAATACCAAAATCTGATACCAAGAACCTCTAATATAATCATGATTCAATAATGCATCCAAGTTGATACCTCTATCTCTTTAGTACCATACTCTCTGCCAGTTCCCGTTCCTACTACAATTGTTCATACTAGTTGTTCTTATCACTCAAATACACGTCAAATGCAACACCATACTGAGTGCTAAGCCCCTTTCTAATACACTCTAGATGGACACCCAAGTCTGTTTGCGGTGCCATCTCAATCATGCTCAAGTTATCAGATCCTTACACATGTGTATCATCTACTCATATATTAATATTCACCTCTTATCTACCATAAATTAATCCTCAAAATAATCGTCAAGGTTTAACTTCTCGATCAACGTAAAAATAATTGCATATACCTCCTCGAAATCAGATACTCAATATCGATAAATTTAATCACTTTTAAAATCCTCATAGTTTTAACCTTGTGTATTGAATTCACATTTGAAATCCTCAAAAATTTAATGACATAATCTCAACTCCTCAATTAAAAAATAAAACCTTATTTTCACCTTTTAATTTATAACTCCACAATGTACATATCAGTGCTCACGGTCTCTGATACTCAAGGTGCACTCAAGGCATCTAGTGTCTATAATTGTGTACTAAAATTGTACTGCCTGAATCACTTGTACTATTACCTCCAATGATCAAAGTTATCATCACCTATATTTTCCTTCATGATTTTAATTTATGTCAACTGGTATATCATTTAATTTTCATTACACAGAGTGCTTATTGTTTTGAGCGTCATTCCCGACTAACCCTCGAAATAGAACCATTAGCACTCTTGGTATTATATCACTAGCTTCATTAATGGATCATCTCATCAAGCTCATTATAACTCATGATTACATGTATCTTCTATAACACTCATATTTCTTTACTCTTATGGGCAAGTATATGGTTCTCATCTCAATTGATGTATATGTATTTCCCTTTAACCTTTTATAGCCTGTTAAACTAATCCATGATACGCCTCACCATTTTCATTACCAATTCCGATATTTCTCCGATCATGACACCTCATTACAACTCTTTATGCATATATCCTTCTTTACTTTTAACATATCTGATATCAATCATCAAATTGAATCATGATCCATTAATTCTTAACACAATTTTCTTGATACCTAATTGTTCACGTAGATCATTCAAATGGCAAAATTATGATTATCCAGGACGGGTATGTTGGCTCTGATACTAACTCTTGAACTATCACTGATACTCTATACTCTCCTTCTACTCACAGTCTCTAATGACCTTATCCTAGAACCATTGGTACAAGGTACTATGCTAAGGGCTAACTCTAGATTAAAACCTACTGCTCACATATCCAACTAAGAAACACTTACAACTCACTAGCAACACAGTCAATACTAATACAAGACACAAACAAAATTACAAGCCACTAATTATCATACTTAACAAGAAATCCTCAAGGGATAGGAGCTCAAAGACTGAATTGAGGACAGAAGGTATCTTTACTGCTAGTAAAGAAAAGAAGCGATGGAACAAAGTCCTGGAATAACAGAAATAGATAAGTCTTGAGATGATATTTTAAGAACCAATTTAAGATACAACCTGATAATCATACACGTCTATCCGAAATCATGACACTCAGAATCCTCGCCACGCCAGTAAGCATAGATGCGATAAACGACAGGTTCCGTAACTAAGGTATGCAACCCTATAATCATGTCATCTAGAATCCTCGCCACGCCAACCGGTATGGCTGCGAGAAACTCTAAATCTCATAACTAAAGTATGTACATCCAAGTTAGGTCCCTACGTTCTCGTCACGACAGCTAATATGGCTGCGATAAACTCTAGGTTCCATAACCAAAGTAGACGTTTTACCTTTCTCACTGTCCTCATCAACATATGTCATCAGATGATACCGTAAATTCTAGTCCGTAAAATTCATCTCAATTTGAAATCTCAACAACGATACCAAGAATTTAAAGTTAACAACTGGTCAACAAGAATCGAACTTAACAATGATACCAAGAATTTAATTTAATAACTGCTCAACAAGAATCAAGTTCAGTAACAACAAGCGAGAGCGGACAAAAACAAGGAAAAAGATTCAAATTGGAAATTATAATAAGATTCTCAAGGGGTCGTCCCAGGAATCTCTCAAGAATTTGTGATTGAGTATCCTCTCTCATCCTAGCATCCTATGTCCTATATTCAATAGCAGGCACGCGGTAGTACAACGAAGACGTCACGCTACCACGACATCGCACAACTTGCGAAGTCTGACCTGCATGGGCCACCACTAAAACGTGTCACGACCCGCACCCGGTATAAGGGCACGAGTGCGTGGGTACGTCCAGCCTACGCCGCAGCATCGGCGGTAGAACGCTGTCTAGGTCAAGTACTATCTAAACACTCTCACGCTAGTATCCAACTCCATAAGGAGACTCGGATAATACTATAAGAATATTAACAACATACTCAATCACAACTACAGCACGATAGGAATTTGAAGAAATAAAAGAATACATCACAAGTCTAATGACACGATAATCATACCTGCAATCAGTAACATCCAATTTTTCCCCAAGTGCGTCGGAAACCAGTCTACTAAGGTCACAGTCTGGAAAAATATTTTCAGTCAGGAAGGAGCAAAGTACATCTCTAAATAGCAGTTCTATATAAATGACATAAACTATGTAGCAGTTCTAGATGGAAACATACCAGATGCATGTATAGGTACGAGAATGTACAAGAAAAGAAATATACTAGAAATACTGTAAGTAAATGCAGGAAGAAAAATGATATGTCAATGAGCAAGAAACCTATGACTAAGTGTGTGAGTACTAGCTTTAACATGTGATCGGCTTGGGACTAGTAAACTCATTACATGGGTTAGTAGGGCTAACCGATGTAACAGTGAGGAGGCATGTAAACTCATTACATGGGTTAGTAGGGCTAACCGATGTAACAGTGAGGAGGCATATAAACTCATTACATGGGTTAGTAGGGCTAACCGATGTAACAGTGAGGAGGCATGTAAACTCATTACATGGGTTAGTAGGGCTAACCGATGTAACAGTGAGGAGACATGTAAATGGTCAGGCCGCACCCGACGTGAGATGTGGGGTGAGCTATGGTGCATATAAAGTTGGGTATGATCACATATCTACACTAAAGTACTCCCCAAAACCCCCGACTGGTATAGTAGATCCAATCATGGTACGCTATGGCACAGGATTCCCTAGGAAGGTAGCAAATCTCCCCGGGAATCAGTGTCTGTACATGCACAAGATATCAAGGAAACAAGTCTTGTACAAGCTACACCATGAATAAGGAATAACATCTCATGACGAGATCCGTGTATACCAATCCGTGTAACCAATGTGTCAAGAACATGGATATTTACACTAGATACAGTGAACATAGGAGATATCATAAATTAGAAACTAATCAGAGAATGTACTCGCCTTGGGTCCTTAGCTGGTAATTATTGATGTCCTGTTCCAGAGTATCCCCCTGGGGGAACCAACAGTCCTAAAATATATCAAATACAACATTTGTATCAGGTGCTATACTAACACATCACAAATACATGAACTCAGGGCTCTGCCAGGTATGGCACTTAGTCAACTAGGGTCATCTAGTAGGTAGACCAATATATATATATATATCTACATATATATCACACACATTAATACTATTTAATTATAATTAAAAGATACCTTTATAAATTACACACATACATATTATTCATTTGGTATGAAACTAGATATGTATTTATAGGCTTAAATAAGGCTAATACTTGTATAAAAATAATACTGTATGTTTAATTATATAAATCCACTAGGACTTACTTTACACCAGGTATACATATGTATATATGCATATGAATACCCAAAAATAGGATTTACTATATGTACTAAATTCCAAAAATACAATTTAATATGCTAATATATTTACCATATATACTATTATATAATCTGTATATATATATATACATACATATGTACTGGTTTGAGGTTGTGAAATTACACATATACCAATCAATTGTATTTACAATATATATATGCCTTTTAAAATACCTATTTGATAGTTGAATATTACCTGTGTATACTCATACATAAAATATATTTTTTAAATATATATATTGTTAATGTATTCATTTTAAATATATACTAATACTAATACATCACATTAAATACAAATACAATACATTAATTGTATGTACAATATATATATATATACATTTATACTAATTTAGTCATTACTAAGCAATTAATGAATTTAGTACATACTAAGCATTTGGCACATTATAATGGAATATATTATATATTTAGAAATTGCTAACAAAATTTACTTATATAAAGTTGTGGCTATACTAAAACATGTATACACACACAAATTTATATACAAAGCTGAACATATGTACATAATTTGCATATGCGTATATTTACATAAAATAAGTTAGGTTGTAAAATGCTTATATTTTAACTCATATCTCAATACGTATATAACCAACAATAATACAAGTCTATATCTATATATACACTACTACCTAATTATACAATAAATAACCTTATGTATGCATCACATAAAAAGAGTAAGAAGGGAAGGCAAAATAGGGAATTACCCTCAATTTCTTATGTTAAGCCGTATGCTTGCTGCTGCTGTGTTCGATTCCATTGGAGTATCACAACTCCTCAGGAGAAATCAGTCGAGCACTGTTGGCCCATATAGAAGTCGTTAGAGCTGGGGAGGTTGTCGATCGCCGCTGTCTTCCCTCGATTCTCCGCCGTGGAGAAGATCTCGTCGAGGAACTCGCCTTGCCGCTCGCCGTTGTCTAGAACCGGTCGCTGCTCGCCGGAGCACTGGGAAGAAGTCAAGATCATCCCCGAGGAAGGAGCAGCCATCACGAGATGATCACTGAGAGGAAACTCTTGTCGGTCGTCGATGAAACGACGCCTCTATCGTGCCCGTCGCCAAGGCACCGCCCACCGGAGTTGAACTTCAGGTGGGATGGAAGTACAGCCGGGAGTGGTGGAGGTAATGGTGTTGATGGTGATAATGGAGGTGGCGGTGGTGAAAACCAGCAGGGAGGAGCTCGCAGAATGCAGGGGAGGAGCAGTCGCTGTCCGGACTGGTAGGAATGGGGGAGGAGTTATGATGGGTTGCCGCCGGAGTTAACAGAGGAGCAGCGGCTGGGTGTAGTCGGCGGGTTCAGAGGGCCGCCGGAAAATGAACAGGAACTGCGGCAGCAGCAGTAGACGGAGGAGTCTCAGCGGCCGCCGGGGATCGGGGCTTGGCCGGCCTGAGCAAGGATCAACAGGAACAGTGTTCCCCCCTTACAGTTCAAATTTGAAATTAATTTCAAAAAGGAAAAGAAGGAAAGGAAGAAAGGAAGAAGAGGAAGAAGAAAAGAAAGAAAGAAGAAAGAAGAAGAAGAAAAATTACCTACGTATGAGAGAGGGGATGTGGGGGCTTGTGAAGGTGGGGAATCCTAGGTTTCTTGGGATTAGGGTTTGAAGTAGACATTATATAGGGATGAGGGGATTTGGATGGAGGGTGAGGATGCATCCCTGGAATGGTTGGCTAGGATTGAACATGAAGGGAAATAATTCATGTAGGGATGAGGGTTTTTAATTAAAAATTAATAGGCTCCCTCATTGGTTAAAATAATTAGGTGTTGACACCTACAATTGAATAATTGCAACTTAGCCCCTTAAATTCGGGAAATTGCACAAACACATAAAATGACGAAAATTGGGCGGGCGATTCGGTGTCCGGCATTTTGTAGGGTCAGGGGGCACTGTACGATGGGTATGGGCTGAATTTGCAGGGCACTGGACTTAATTTGGGATTTTAAAATCAGATAAAATGGTATCCTCAAATTAAATAGAAATAAATGCAAGTTGTGTTCAACAATTAATTAGGAGTACTTGGGGTCAAAATCAGATCAAGTCATCAATACCAATAATGAAGAAGACTCAGAACGGAATATTACCCTAATTTGGGCCGCACGAAAAATAGGTCAAGATGGCCTCCAATTTTTGATTGGAACGCACAACGATACAAAATAGGAGTTTTATTAAATAACGTCCGCGACGATTTTTGTGCGGCCAGAAATAATGTACAGGAAGCACAATTAGGAGTTGCAAAAATAGCAGAATTGAAGGCGGGCATGTCTAGGGCAAGATTGTAAAATCTGTTGGAAGACAAAAGTCTGGATAGTGCTCCAAATATCGAAGCAAAGGCAATGCGCAGAAATATTAAATAAAATACAGTAATTAATTACAATCTCCAAAAAATTAAATTCTAGATAAAATAATAAAATTCAGAATTCTATAATTCGGACAGGTGGTCATCTACTGGGCTTCTAGGTCTAGTCTGCTAGCTAAAAATAAATAAACACTGCATCTAGTACTATATTTAATTTCACATCACACATAATAAATTAAATCAAATATGCTATCATGCAATTAATTAATTGTAACTACCATAAATTAAATATTGTAAAAAGTCGAAAATACCCCTGTTTTCGGAATGTGGTAGTGACACCACTGACGCCACAACCAACATCACCGTCTCCATCATCCACCCGACCGCCATCACCGCCAAGCCCGCTGAACCGCCACTGATTTCCTACGGACCCGCGGTCACCTCCCTTGACCGACTCGTCACCCCCATCAGACACCGTCGTACGACGGACGACCCTGATGACAGTCCCCGTACCCGACTACCCCGGCCATGCCATCTCCGGACTCGAGCAACCCTGACCCCGATCTCCTGAACCTCTCCTCGATGACTCCGACAGCAGCAACCTCTACTCAACCTCGTGCATGTGCACGCTAACACGCAGGTTCGACCTTGCCTCACTTTTATGTTGTGTGTATGTGCATGTGTGAATAGTATTAGGGTTTAGCATATTGTTTTATGATGGTTTAGTTGGTTGATTTTAAAATCCTGTGTTGGTGAACCTAGAAACCAGTTGCGTGTGCATTCGTGTATGTATAATAACTAATTATTATATATGTATTTATTGTGTAGAAATTAATTGATAGTACTAGGTATGACTGTAATTGTCACGACCCGCACCCGAAAAATCGGGCATGAGTCGTGGGTACGTCCAGCCTATGCCGCAGCATCGGCGGTAGAACGCTGTCTAGGTCAACTATCTAGATAACTCACAAAAAAATCTGCCATGACCTCTCCAAAAGGAGGGCAACCACGCAATCAATATATTAACCTGTCAAGATCTCAACTCCAAACGGTGGAGCAATATCATAATGATAATCAAGTACTCAATCACGAATCTAAGCACGATAAGATAACAAAGAAGACTAACAGCTATAAAGTCTAACCAACAACAACTACTACAACAACCACAACATCAATAATAATAATACATCATCCAAAAATAATATACAAACAAGGTCTCTATCCAAAACCGGAGACAAATCTGGTGCTAAAAGCTAATAAAACAACCACAAGGTCTCAGTGATCCCGGCTACAAATCTGGAAATCATCCCTAAACTAGAGGGTCCCTGTCTGCACCATCGACATGCTCAGGTCCATAAAACGTCGAACACCACTCTTCCGAATACTCTGAAAAATATGTCCAGTCAGGACTGGAGCAAGTACATCTCTAACAGCAGTTCCATTTAAATAACAAAAACTATAAAACAGTTATAGCAAGTAGCAAGAAGAATGAAGCAAGTATGAAACAAGAAATATATAAATTACTGGTGCATAAAGGTAAAGGTGCAGGAATATCAAAAATAAGATAGTAATAACTGCAAGATACAAGAATCTAAGCTAAGATCAAGTCCGTGCACAAGAACATGTAGTGAGTCCAGCATGAAATACATGTAGTGAGTCAAGTCCAGAAACATGTAAGTGAGACCAGCAAGAAATGCAAGAGAGTCCAGACTATAAAGAATGAACTCGGTATCTTTGAAATACTTGTTTCGATATGTAAACGGCTAGGGGTAAGTACGGCTCACCGCGCACTGGGTGCGCGGCTGCTATCATTCCAGATTAGACCAGAGGGAGTGATTCCTGATGATTCCAGATGGGAATATTTACATGTCTACTCGAGTATTTCCCTGCCCCGACTAATACAAGTGGATCCAAGACCCGACACGTAAATCAAGATAAGTCCAGCCTGAAACATGAGTGATGCCTGTAGTGATGCCTGTAGGTGATGCCAGTAGTGATTCCAAAATAGAGGCCAGAAATATAAAATATACGTGTCACAAGTAAATGAATCCAGAAATACCAGTCAGTATCCCGTGTTGTGCCAGAATAATCAGATGATACTATACTAGAAGCTGAATCATAATAATTATCAGATAATAAAAACTATCAGAGAATGTACTCGCCTGACGTCCTGAGCAACTGGTGATCCGAACTGGTGTCGCAATGACCTATTACGAAAAGTAAGGTTAAATAGGTTTCTAATGAGTTAAAGATATAAAATAACTAAAAATAGGCTTCTAGGGTCGTTCTAGGTCAAACGGATCAAACCGGTGAAATCTGGGTCAAAAAGTCAACTCTTGGTCCAAAAAGTCAACTCTGGGTCAAAACTAGGTCAAAAGTTGAATTTAACGGTCAATCGAGTCAACTACGGTCAAGTCTAGGTCAAACTAGGGTGCTCCTAAAATTCTAGGTCAAACCGAGGTCATTAAGCTAGAAAACTCTCAAACTCGCATCCTTGAGATACCGGGATACCCTCGGTATCCGATACCTCAACCTTCGCTATATACCCCGCCTATACCCTCTAAAACCTATGCTAGCATGCATAAATATATACACATAAGCATATAAAAATCACTCCAATACTATTCCTAGGCTATTGCTCAAATATCCCGCTCGAAACTCAATACCTTGGATATCTTAAGGTATTGAGATACCTTGGTATCTCAAGGTATTGAGATACCGTTCTAAACTCAACCCGACTACCCCTCTAGCTAACTAACTATGCATAAACATATATATCTAGCTATAATCTAGGCTAAAATATATATATATATCTAATACATATATGCATATACCTAGGTATCAACATACATATCTCACATACCTTACATAGACCTTACATATATACCTTACCTTACACATACCTTACATATACCTTACATATATATATCTATACCTAGATATCTAACTATCTATCTAGCTATGTATATATATATATATATATATATATATATATATATATATATATATATATATATATATATATATATATATATATATATATATATATATATATATATATATATATATAATATCTAGCTATCTATCAATCTATCTATCTAACTACCTAATACCTATCTATCTATTTAACTAGTATCTATCTAGTATCTATCTAACTAACTATCTATCTAACTATCTAGTATCTATCTATCTAATATCTATCGAGCTATATATCAATCTATCTATATCTATATCTATATCTATATATATATATATATATATATATATATATATATATATATATCCACCTATTCATTTGTCTATCTAACTATATCTAGCTATCTAGATATATATTTACCTATGTATCTATCTATAGATATCTATCTACTAATCTACCTATTCACCTACCTAGTTATCTATCTATTTATATATCTAGCTAGCTATCCATCTATCTATCATTCTATCTAACTACCTAACTATCATCTATCTATCTATAATCTATCTAACTATCCCTCTACTATCTAACTATGTATCAATCTATCTATATCTATATATATACCTCTCTCTCACCCTCGCATTGCTGCTCTTGCTTGTGCTTGCTGTTGCTGCTAGCTTCTCCATATTGCTGCTGCTGCTGCTAGCTTCTCCATATTGCTGCTGCTGCTGCTCCTCCAGATTGCTGCTGCAGCCCCCCTTAGAAACTGCCTAGCTGCTGCTACTGCAGCATTTACTACTGCTGCTGAAGCTGTTCTGCTGCTGCACCTGCTGGTGCAGCATGCTGCTGAAGCTGCACTGATCAGTCCAGGTTCCCCCCCCACCCTCTCGCTCGCTGCACAGACACACACACACCTATATATATATATATATATATATATATATATATATATATATATATATATATATATATACGACTAGATATATATATACACACACTTATATATAATCTAACACACACACACACTCAAACACATATCAACACACACACATATAATTATATACATATACATATATATATATAAACACACATCTATATATATATACACACATATATCTATATATATATATACATATAGACACTCACACTCAAACATATATATATATATATATACCCTCACACACTCTCACACTCACACACCCTCACACACACACACTAGCACACACACTCACAAACACACAACCACACAACCACACACACAAACACTCATACATATATATATATAAATATATATATATACATATATACACACAAAATCAAACTCATATACATATATATCTAAACACTCACTCACACTCACACACACACTCACCTACACACATACACTAGCACCAACACACTCACACAAGCACTCACTAACACACTCACACAAGCACTCCCTAACACACTCACAAACACATAAAAACACACATATAAATAGAAAATATATATAAATAGAAGCACATACAAATATATATATATATATATATATATATATATATATATATATACTTATATATATATATATAAACATAATACACACACAAATAACGCACACAACGCCCACAACGCTCACCAACGCACGCCCAACGACCCCAACACGCACAAACACCTATAAATATATAAAATATAATCCGAGAATTCTAGCACACACTCCCCGATACTAACCCAACTCGCGCACAAGCCCGAAATAAGAAAACCACGCCAAAATGGTCGTTCGGTCATTTCGACGAACACGCGGTGTGCGGTTAGGAAAACCTCCTGAAACCCACAGCAAACCAACTCGGAATCGGTCCAAAATTTACCCACGGGTCCTAAACGATGTCTAGATCCTAGAAAAAATACTACCGTATTGATTCTAGGTCCGTGACGAAAACGCGCACGCACTTTGAATCGGCAACGACGAAAACCCCAAATTTGCCCGAAACGCCCGTTTCTTCGTGATACGGCTTTCCGTGTCCGAATGGAGACACACACTCACCCTCAAGACACCCGACAACGTCTACCTAGGTCCGTCTAACCTAGGTCATCACCCAAAATTGGGCCAAATTTTGATTTCACCCAAAATTGACACAAAACCTAGTGTTAAAGTCTCTAAACTCAACCAAACTAGTTCCAACTTCCTTCCACGGGTAGCCTAAGGGTCTAGGAAGATTTTAAACTACTAATTACACTATATAAAAGTAATTATAAGGGGGAAAATTAGGGTTTACCTCTTGGGAGTTGAAATCCCAAGGCCAAAGTCTCCGATCTACTTAGAATCACCTCCCTCAAGCTCCAAGCCTCCAATTCTAGCCTCCACACTAAATCTAGGCTCCTCACACCTAGGTTAGGGAAAATGCAAGGTTAGGGTTAGCATAAAGAAGAAGGAATGGAAGAAAGAAGAAAGAAAAGGAAGAAGAACTCACTTTGGAAGAAGAAGGAAGAAGAAAGAAGAAGTGAAGAAGAAGAAGAAGTGAAGAAGAAGAAGAAGAAGAAGAAGAATACAAAAGGGGAGGGGGCTGCTGCTGGTTCTCACGGGAAATGGGGTAGGTAGGGGCCGGCCATGACTAAAAATGGGTTCCACAAGTTGGCAAATGTCCAAAATGCCCTCCCGTAAATTGGTTTTGGGTTTCAGGTTCCAAAAGCACTCAAACTAACTCCAAATCTCTCCAACTAACCCACTAAAAATATAATAAATATTCTAAAACCCAAAATAGGTCTCACAGGGGTGTGGGCTAGGTCAGACATGGGTCCACTAGGGTCTGACATGGGTCTAGGCTAGCCAAAATCCTAAAATAATCAATAAAATATAATACAATTATTAATTAAATATAAATACAATTAATTATAAATAATACACAATTAACTAAATTAAAATAATAATAAAATACCCGGCTCTGGAAATGGGGTGGTGACAAGCCTATCCTCCTTAGAAAATTTTGTCCTCGAAATTTAAAGTCAATCACACTCCCTCTAGGTCAAACCCTAACAATCACAATCAAGAAATTCTATCTATACAACTTACAAGATCATGGTCCTACTGGTCGTGTTATCACAGTCTCAATCAGGGTCACTATACTATCTACCACAGCACAAAAAAAGCCTAACATGTACTAATGAAGCACACTACAAAGAATGGAAAGGGACAGGAAGAAGAACAAAGAGACAGACCTGCTAACCCGACACCCGTAGCATCGGCCTCCTCGACCGTCAACGCATAAGCCCTGCCCTGCTGGGGTGTATCCCTCTGCTGGTGCGAGGCATGATGCTGTGCCACAGGTGGCCTATCTCCAACTCTCTGATCCTATGCTCCACCCAATGGAGGTGCAGTGGGGCAATCTCGCATCTGGTGAGTAGCGGATCCATAGAACAAATACACCTTCAGCCTCCTCCTACAAATATCCTAAGTGTGTCTTGCCTTCCTGTAGTAGGCACAAGTGGGCACCCTCTGATCCTGACCCTACTGCGCTGTCTTCTGCACATAGGGACGCTTAGCTGGTCCCGCACTGCCACTCGCACTACCTGAATCATCCCTGCCTCTCTTGGACTTGAGCTCCAAGTCATCCTCTGCTCTCTGAGCATCTCCTACTATCTGCTCGAAAGTCGCCTCGCGGTCGCTCCTGGTCAAAGACTTGACCGCCATGACCAAGCCCTTGCAAAACTTCCTCGCCTTGGCTGCCTCACTCAAGCCATCTACAAATCTGCCCAGACGGCATAACTCCGCTGCGTACTCGTCCACCGTCATGCTCCCTTGGACGAGTGCCTCGAACTGGCTCTCCAAAGCACTAAGCGCCACATCAGGGAAAAACTTTTCCTTAAAAAGCCTCTTAAAAGCCTCCCAAGTAAGCCCTGGCGCTGCAATCCTCGTATCTGTGCGATACCATGTCAAGGCAAGGTCGAACATCTGACTGCCCGCTGCCTCTATCTGCATGCTGTTTGGAATCTGTGCCAGCCTGAAGATCCCCTCAATCTGCTCTATCCAGTCATCCGCATACAGAATCCCTTCTATACTACGAAACTCCTTGGGCCGTATCCTTTAAAAATTAATGATACTACCCGGCCTCGGATGCAGAATCTCATCTGCCTGTGGCTGAATCTCTTCTGCCTGTGGCTGAATCTGTGCCACCCTATCCACTACCATCATGGCCACCTGGTGGGCGTTCTCAATGCCCAGCCTCATCACATCCACCTGACGGTACTGCACGTCCATCATCTCCCTGAAGAACGCAAACAACTGTGCGGCATCTACTGGAGCAGAAAGTTGTGGAGGAACCACTGGAACGACTGGGGTAGTCCTCGGATCGACAGGTGAAGGAGGATCCCCGAGAGAAGCAGATGCTCCCTCAACCGCAAGAGTGGTGAGTGGAGCGGGTAGCAGCTGACTGAATACGAGCTGGACGAGAGGTAGCAGACCTCTTAGTAGCAACTGCTGGAACGGTACGATGGGATCGTATATTCGGAGGCATCCTGAACACAGATCAAAAGAAGTCAATACGACGCAAGATACGATATCACCAAAGAAGGACAGTAATATTTCAAAAGAAAATAATTTCAGAATAATTAGATTGGAATTGTTCCTAGTCATGATTGAGTACACTCTCATCCTAGATCCTAGATCCTATAGCAGGCTCGCAGTAGTACAACTAAGTTGTTGTACCACCACGATATTGTACTAATTGCGAATCAAGACCTGCATGGGCCACCACCAAAAAATGTGTCACAACCCGCACCCGAAAAATTGGGCATGAGTCGTGGGTACGTCTAGCCTACGCCGCAGCATCGGCGGTAGAACGCTATCTAGGTCAACTATCTAGATAACTCACAAAAAAAATCTGCCATGACCTCTCCAAAAGGAGGGCAACCACGCAATCAATATATAAACCTGTCAAGATCTCAACTCCAAACGGAGGAGCAATATCACAATGATATCAAGTACTCAATCACGAATCTAAGCACGATAAGATAACAAAGAAGACTAACAGCTATAAAGTCTAACCAACAACAACTACTACAACAACCACAACATCAATAATAATAATACATCATCCAAAAATAATATACAAACAAGGTCTCAATCCAAAACCGAAGACAAATTCGGTACTAAAAGCTAATAAAACAACCACAAAGTCTTAGTGATCCCGGCTACCAACCCAAAAATTACCCCTAAACTAGAGGGTCCCTGTCTGCACCATCGACAGGCTCAGGTCCATAAAATGTTGGACACCACTCCTCCGGATACTCTGAAAAATATGTCCAGTCAGGACTGGAGCAAGTACATCTCTAACAGCAGTTCCATTTAAATGACAAAAACTATAAAACAGTTATAGCAAGTAGCAAGAAGAATGAAGCAAGTATGAAACAAGAAATATATAAATCACTGGTGCATAAAGGTAAAGGCACAGGAATATCAGAAACAAGATAGTAATAACTGCAAGATACAAGAATCTAAGCTAAGATCAAGTTCGTGCACAAGAACGTGTTGTGAGTCCAGCATAAAATACATGTAGTGAGTCAAGTCCAGAAACATGTAAGTGAGACCAGCAAGAAATGCAAGAGAGTCTAGACTATAAAGAATGAACACGGTGTCTTTGAAATACTTGTTTCGACATGTAAACGGCTAGGGGTAAGTACGGCTCACCGCGCACTGGGTGCGCGGGCTGCAATCGTTCCAGATTAGACCAAAGGGAGTGATTCCTGATGATTCCAGATGGGAATGTTTACATGTCTACTCGAGTATTTCCCCGCTCCGACTAATACAAGTGGATCCAAGACCCGACACGTAAATCAAGATGAGTCCAGCCTGAAACATGAGTGATGCCTGTAGTGATGCCTGTAGGTGATGCCAGTAGTGATTCCAGAATAGAGGATAGAAACATGAAATGTACGTGTCACAAGTAAATAAATCCAAAAATACCAGTCAGTGTCCCGTGTTGTGCCATAATAATCAGATGATACTATACTAGAAGCTGAAACATAATAATTATCAGATAATAAAAACTATCAGAGAATGTACTCGCCTGACGTCCTGAGCAACTGGCGATCCGAACTGGTATCGCAATGACCTATTGCGAAAAGCAAGGTTAAACAGGTTTCTAATGAGTTAAACAGATATAAAATAACTAAAAATAGGATTCTAGGGTCATTCTAGGTCAAACGGGTCAAACCGGTGAAATCTGGGTCAAAAAGTCAACTTTGGGTCCAAAAAGTCAACTCTAGGTCAAAACTAGGTCAAAAGTTGACTTTGGCGGTCAACCGAGTCAACTACGGTCAAGTCTAGGTCAAACTAGGGTGCTCCTAAAATTCTAGGTCAAACCGAGGTCATTAAGCTAGAAAACTCTCAAACTCGCCTCCTTGAGATACCGGGATACCCTCGGTATCCGATACCTCAATCTACGCTATATACCCCGCCTATACCCTCTAAAACCTATGCTAGTATGCGTAAATATATACATATAAGCATATAAAAATCACTCCAATAATATTTCTAGGCTATTGCTCAAATACCCCGCTCGAAACTCAATACCTTGGTTATCTTTAGGTATTGAGATACCTTGGTATCTCAAGGTATTGAGATACCGCTCTAAACTCAACCCGACTACCCCTCTAGCTAACTAACTATGCATAAACATATATATCTAGCTATAATCTAGGCTAAAATATATATATCTAATACATATATGCATATACCTTGGTATCTACATACATATCTCACATACCTTACATATACCTTACATATATACCTTACCTTACACATACCTTACATATATATATCTATACCTAGATATCTAACTATCTATCTAGCTATGTATATATCTATATATATATCTATGCATATAGATATAGATATCTAACTATCTATCTAATATCTAGCTATTTATCTATCTAACTACCTAATACCTATCTATCTATTTATCTAGTATCTATCTATTATCTATCTAACTAACTATCTATCTAACTACCTAGTATCTATCTATCTAATATCTATCTAGCTATATATCAATCTATCTATATCTATATATATATCTAACTAAAATTCTATCTAACTATCTAGTTATATATATATATATATATCAATATATATCTATCCACCTATTCATTTGTCTATCTAACTATATTTAGCTATCTAGATATATATTTACCTATGTATCTATCTATAGATATCTATCTACTAATCTACCTATTCACCTACCTAGTTATCTACCTATCTATCTATATATCTAGCTAGCTATCCATCTATCTATCATTCTATCTAACTACCTCACTATCATCTATCTATCTATAATCTATCTAACTATCCCTCTACTATCTAACTATGTATCAATCTATCTATATCTATATATATATACCTCTCTCTCTCTCCCATATTGCTGCTGCTGCTGCTCCTCCAGATTGCTGCTGTAGCCCCCCTTAGAAACTGCCTAGCTGCTGCTACTGCAGCATTTACTGCTGCTGCTGAAGCTGTTCTACTGCTGCACCTGCTGGTGAAGCATGCTGCTGAAGCTGCACTGATCAGTCCAGGTTCCCCCCCTCTCGCTCGCTGCACAGACACACACACACCTATATACATATATATATATATATATTATTGTATATATATACACATACATATATATATCTCTAGATATATATACGACTAGATATATATATACACACACTTATATATAATCTAACACACACACACACACACTCAAACATATATCAACACACACACATATAATTATATACATATACCTATATATATATATAAACACACATCTATATATATATACACACATATATCTATATATATATATACATATACACACTCACACTCAAACATATATATATATATATATATATATATATATACCCTCACACACACTCACACTCACACACCCCCACACACACACTCTCACACACACTAGCATACACTCTCACAAACACACAACCACACACACAAACACTCCTACATATATATATATATAAATATATATATACATATATACACAAACTCAAACTCATATACATATATATATATATATATATATAAACACTCACTCACACTCACCTACACACATACACTAGCACCAATACACTCACACAAGTATTCACTAACACACTCACACAAGCACTCACTAACACACTCACAAACACACATATAAATAGAAAATATATATATATATAGATGCACACACAAATATATATATATATATATATATATATATATATATATATATATATATACATATATATATATATAAATACAACACACACACAAACAACGCACACAACGCCCACAACGCTCACCAACGCACGCCCAACGACCCCGACACGCACAAACACCTATAAATATATAAAATATAACCCTAGAATTCTAGCACACACTCTCCGATACTAACCCAACTCGCGCACAAGCCCGAAACTAGGAAACCACGCCGAAATGGCCGTTCGGTCATTTCGACGAACACGCGGTGTGCGGTTCGGAAAACCTCCTGAAACGTACATCAAACCAACTCGGAATCGGCCCAAAATTTACCCACGGGTCCTAAACGATGTCTAGATCCTAGAAAAAATTCTACCGCGTCGATTCTAGGTCCGTGGCGAAAACGCGCACGCACATCGAATCGGCGACAACGAAAACCCTAAATTCACCCGAAACGCCCGTTTCTTCGCGATACGGCTTTCTGTGTCCGAACGAAGACATGCACTCACCCTCAAGACTCCCGACAACGTCTACCTAGGCCTGTCTAACCTAGGGCATCACCCAAAATTGGGCCAAATTCGGATTTCACCCGAAATTGACACAAAACCTAGTGTTAAAGTCTCTAAACTCAACCAAACTAGTTCCAACTTCCTCCCACGGGTAGCCTAAGGGTCTAGGAAGGTTCTAAACTATTAATTATACTATATAAAAGTAATTACAAGGAAGAAAATTAGGGTTTACCTCTTGGGAGTTGAAATCCCAAGGCCAAAGTCTCTGATCTACTTGGAATCACCTCCCTCAAGCTCCAAGCCTCCAATTCTAGCCTCCATACTAAATCTTGGCTCCTCACACCTAGATTAGGGAAAATGCAAGGTTAGGGTTAGTATAAAGAAGAAGGAATGGAAGAAAGAAGGAAGAAAAGGAAGAAGAACTCACTTTGGAAGAAGAAGAAAGAAGTGGAGAAGAAGAAGAAGAAGAAGAAGAATACAAAGGGGGAGGGGGCTGCTGCTGGTTCTCACGGGAAATGGGGTAGGTAGGGGCCGACCATGACTAAAAATGGGTGCCACAAGTTGGCAAATGTCTAAAATGCCCTCCCGTAAATTGGTTTTGGGTTTCGGATTCCAAAAGCACTCAAACTAACTCCAAATCTCTCCAACTAATCCACTAAAAATATAATAAATATTCTAAAACCCAAAATAGGTCTCACAGAGGCGTGGGCTGGGTCGGACATGGGTCCACTAGGGTCTAACATGGGTCCAGGCTAGCCAAAATCCTAAAACAATCAATAAAATATAATACAATTATTATTTAAATATAAATACAATTAATTATAAATAATACACAATTAACTAAATTAAAATAAAAAAAATATCCATCTCTGGAAATGGGGTGGTGATAGTAATAGATTTGTTGTACGACCCTATATATTAGCTGTGGATATCCCGTATATTTGTATATGACTATATAACCCTGAGAATTAGAAAGTTGACTGCCTTGTGTACACCAACGTACTGGCTGAGATATGTGTTGGTGTTACACGAGATTTAATTCCTTAGACATGTTTTAGTGATTTGACTGTCTGATCATGTACGATATTTGAGATAATGACACCCGTGCATTTAGACGCACACTTGACCCTGCTAGATGACCAATATCACCCCTAGCGCAGTTCTGAGTTCAGTATAATTATGTTTGTATGTAATAGGATAACAACTGATACTATATTATTATTATATTATATATATAGGATCGTTGGATTGTTCAGACAAGACTTTGGAAATAGGATATTGGTATTGCCAGCAGGGGACCACAGGCGAGTACATTCTCTGACAATTTTTATTATGTTGATCATCTCTATGATTCTAGTTGTATAGCGTACATAATTATGACACTATGGATACACGGGTTAGCATCATCGAGACATGTCACGAGGAGCCATGACTGGAATCCATCGTGCTAGCTGGTGAAGGGAAAATATTAGTAGATTATGTGATCATACCCCACTCTACCTGCATCATAGCTCACCCCACACGTCGGGTGCAGCCTGACCATTACATGCCTCATAGCCTGTTATATATGATTAGCCTGACTATTGCTCCTATTATAGCTGACCGGATGGTTATCCTGACCTTATATAAATCATAGCTAATCATATGTAACATACTTGATCTGTCCGTAGCCAATCACATGATAGGCTGATGTTTCACACACTTAGCTAGATACTCTATTCATGTATTTCTAGTTCATTGTTCTAGCATGCACTTGTATCTCTGTTCGCTGCTAGTTGTACCATTGATGATTATATGTTCTCCAGTATTTCCTTATTCCAATATTTCATTATTTCAGTATTTTATTATTTTTAGTATTCTTATTTCCAGTATTATATCCATCTTGTATTTCTTTATTCTGTGTTATAGTTTTTGTCAATATACATGGAACTTCTGTTAGTGTTTGTACTTTGCTCCAATCCTGACTGGATATATTTTTCTAGAGGATCTTGAGGACTTCTGTCCTACATATTATAGACCAGGTATAGATGGATACTACATACCAGAGAGCTTAGAAGAGTCAATTCCCTTAGAGGAGACACTACCTGCAACTATTTATACAGTTATTATTTTCATGCATTCGAGTTTATGTTGAGACTTATATTGAGACTTATGTTGAGTTTTTGAGACATGTTTGTAGAAGCATGAAAAATACGGTGGAATGAGCTACGAAGCATACTGATGCAGAGCAGCGTAAACAGAGGCCTTCAGAGCCATCAAGAGTACAAGCTCAAGGGACCATCCACGTAAGTGCAGTACGTCCAGGCCGCTCCAGCGTAAACGGGGTTCTTCATCGCCTCCATGGCGTAAAACTCATCCGCTCTCAAAGCAGCGTTAAAGCGTACGAGGAATGCTTCGTCTTCTCCGAAATGAACCTGTCAAGTCACGCAGTGAACCTGACCTCTGACTCCAGACAAAAAGTGCTGCACGGCTACCCAGACGATGGCTAGAAACGAGGACAGACCCCTGGGGATGCGCACCACAGTATGATGGCGGATCTCTGCATTTAATGCAGAGGATTTGGTTAAAATATCGCCGAACCATCGTTTACTGACGTCCCCTCAGCATAAACTGCTCTTTCGCGTACAAGAAGATAAACTGTCTTATTTTATACAGGCAAACATGAGCTGTTTTACGCTCCGCAGTAGATAAACCGCCTGCCACGTCAAAAGCTGCACTTTGTACGGGGCTCGAGGCACGTCTCTACGTCTAAATTCCACAGAGCGATGACAGTTTCTCTGGAGGCACGTCCCTGCGACAGTTGCACAGAAGGGCTGCAGACCTTTAAAATATGCCTCCGTATTTAATGCACAAGAGGATGGCAAATCTCTGCAAGAGATTTGATTATATCTTCAAAAGCCGTAATTTCGGCTAAAGACGTCCACATCAGCACTCTGGCACGATACGCAGCGGCTTCTACGCCCATTCAAGATTTTTGCTCATTCGGCTTCTACGCCCATTCGGCTTCAAACGCCCACTCAGTCTCTACGACCATTCGGCTTCAAACGCCCACTCAGTCTCTACGACCATTCGACTTCTACGCCTACTCGGTTTCTATGCCCATTCGGCTTCTATGCCCATTCGGCTTCTACGCCTACTCGGCTTCTTTGCCTATTTGGCTTCTATGCCAGGGTGACAGTCATTTGGCTTCTACGCCAACCTCTTCTACACAAGGGATACCTACCTACGTGGCTTCTACGCCATGATCTTCGCAGCAGATATACGCGTTTTGTCCCCTTAGTTGGATACGCGCCACATGCTCACTCAAAAGGTCATCTATACGCAGGCATTGGTTATTTTAACCGTTATGTAAAAGGGTGCTGTACTTTCCACTCCTCGATTTTTACACCGACAGAGTGGTCACTGTCACCAAAACTCTATAAATAGAGACCCCTATCAATGGGGAACAAGGTCGAAAAACTAAAAACTTGAAGATCGAACAAGGTCGAACTTCCCAGGAAGATCGAACCGGAGGTCGAGAGAGAGAGAGAGAGAGAGAGAGAATCCGGAGCTCAGGCAAAGTGCAGGGATTGACGACTTTGGCATCGTGCACCCACCCTCTTTTGCAACCTTCGAAGCTGCAACCTATCTTCCACGACACTTCTTCAACATCGTGTGGTCCAAGGGCTAAAGTGATCGACTGCAGATCAGACACCTATAGCAATTTATACCCAGATTAAATAAATTGTACTCCCACATCCTCGTATAGGATTAAATTGTACAAGTTTGTTTGTAAACCAAAGGGCGTGGATTTCGTATAAACTCCGTCATTGAAATACACTTTCATTCTTTCGTTTAATACCACAAACAAGATGGCTACTCTGCTGGGTACATCTTTCTCTTCTGATGAGGAAGCAATTGCTCAACACGATACGGTATCCGTGGGATCCGTGAAGAAGACACTGGTCGTCCAATTCAACCAGTCTGCCTACGAAGACATGCTTCGAACCGGGGGTAGCTCTCACTCTCCCTCCGTCCAAGACAATAGGAAGCTGCGCAAGGTCTGGATGCCCAAGACATCCTCTACCATTCCTGTGGACTCTCCGATCTTTCCGATCTCTCCGACCAATGAGGTGGTAGCATTGCTCCCTCCGTGCCCTGTACGTAAAATTCAGTCTCCCGCTACACGCGGTACAGACAAAACTTCGAGCAAAGCCTCAGCGCTGATCCAGAAGTATCCACTGCGCTCTACGCGTAAGAATCAGTCTCCCGCTACGTGCGGTACAGACAAAACTTCGGGCAAAGCCTCAGCGCTAACCCAGAAGTATCCACTGCGCTCTACGTGCAGAAACCAGTCTTCTGCTACGTGCTGTACAGACCAAACTTTTGATGATGCCTCAGCGCCAAGTCAGAAGTACAAATTACGCTCCGTGCGTAAGACAATATCTGACCTCTACGGGGAGCCAGATGAGCGCCGTGATTTCCGCAGGGGGGAGCAAGCGACGGGGTACTCAACTTCTCGGCCGTTAAGCCAGCAAAGAAGCAATCTACCTATCCTCCGGATTACGTGGGAAGCCGACGGCCGACTGAGAATCTCTTCAGCTTTACGCCAGTCTGAGCAAATCTCCAAATTACGCCAGGCGAAGTCCCACGATGTAAAGCATGCTCAGGCTACGGGAAGGCACCCTCCCTGGGGATTATCCGCCACCCAGATGGCCAATCTGTTTTACACAGGTGGCGTAGGGAAAACCATGGTGCCCAATCTCCGCATGCCCACTGATGGGAACAGAAGGAACAATTCGTCGTCTTCTTCCTCTACTCCCCCTGACTTGCGCGTATATCTAATCCAGAAGCGTAAGGAAAGGGGACCTTCTAACATGTCTATTACGCCCCCTAGCGAGCAATGTTGTAATAGTCATAAAATTGTGATTGACTGCTGCTGTTCTAAAGCAAAACGATCGGTTTTCGACCGATTGAGCTACTCTCAGTCTTTCCAGGAAGAGGAACCTGTGCATGCATCTGTGAACATGGCTTCACACATACGTAGAGGAGGGTCGAGCTCAAGACGTCATCCCTCCAGGCCCCCGATCCGAAGGAGGTTCAGTGAGCTCCTCAGGAACGCTGAAGCCGGAGTGTTCCAAAACACTCGCGCAAGGTCACGACAACCAGCTTCGTCCTCTTCTGATTCCGACGCTGGGGGTCGCCAAGCCCCCGAATCAGAGGCAGAAAGTGTAGAGTCGACTTCTACAGCGACCTATTCTAATCCTTCAATGACACCCAGGGAGATGGGAGTTTACGCCATTGAAGATGAATGCGAGAAAGCTTCGTCGTCAGGGAACGTGGAACAACGCATTACTATACTGGAGACATCTCTAAAACAAATGCAATTCATGATGGAGAACATGCACCAGATGATGCTAACTCAGTACGCAACTGCCATGGCTCAATCATCAATCCCGCTAACTCAGATACGTGTGGGGGTGGACTTACCACCATCCAACCCGAGCCAAGAGCCTGCGCTAGATCAAGAGTCAGCACTTCCTCCGCTTCCTCACTCAGAGAATGCCTTACCTCCCGCTGGAGTTACGATACAACCAACTCTGCACCACTCTATAGCCCAGCTTCCGACTGAAAATCTGATGCAGGCAGTACGGGAGTTGAAAGCCCAGTTCGACGCCTTGAAGCACAAAGATCTGCTCAAGAAACTGGGAATCAACCAGCCCTACCCAGCTATCTGGGAGGAGGTACCTTTCCCGCCGAGGTACAAACCTCAAACTATGGCCCTGTTCGAGGGAAAAACATCACCAAGCCAGTACATAAACTATTTCAGTATGATGACGGTGTTGCTACAAGGGAACGATGCCCTCCTCACTCGGGTATTCAAAGGCTGTCTCTCGGGAGTAGCCTATCAGTGGTACCGTAGCTTGGCGGACAACTACATTACTTCCTTCGAAGACTTCAGAGCTTTATTCTTCACGCGATTCTACGATAGCGGAATGGACATGTCTATGTCCTCTCTCATCGAAGTCAAGCAGAAGGAAAAGAAAGACGTTCGCATCTTCATCGAACGTTTTCGTCAAGCCACCTTACAGATGCCTCCAGGAGTTCCCGACTCTGCATTGGTAGATATTTACAGGAAGAACCTCCTTCCCGTGGTCTCGGTGTTCACACGACCATATCAGTTCCATGATTGGCCCTTATTCATCATCTCGGCAGTAGTCGTCGAAGACAACGGTCGCAAGGCGCGCGACAATGGCATCATGATCTCCGCCTTCGATAGAGGCAAAAGGTCATCTCCCAACAGCGACCATCCTCGCAGCTCCAAGGGAAAAGAAGCTCTGACGGTCAATACATCCAGGCAAAAGACCGCGGCGACCACGCAGACGAAACCCGGGACTTCCAGACCCGTCGAAGTCTACTCTTTTGACGACGACGATATCCCTAGTATATTCGAGTGTCTCGTCAAAAGTGACAAGATCACCCTTCCAGAGCTAAGGCGGCCCCAAGAAGTCGGCAATACTAACGACCCCAAATACTGCATCTTCCACAGATACGTACACCACCCAACAAAGGTGTGTTACATACTGAAAAGGAAGATCCAGGGGTTAATCGATGCTAAGGCCATCACTCTGCACAACACCGAGAAGACGGTCACGGCCAACATGATCTCTCTGCAGTTCGGCAATCTGCCTCCCCAAGAGATCCCGGACGGCGTTGCACCTATCTCCCGGACAACGATGAACATCGTCAATCTCCCTCCAGCTAGGGATCAAAATCACGACCTGGTACCCCTGACTACCCGGCAAGGCGAGATTATGTGGGTTCATCCAGATTTGGTGTCAGAGCTCGAGGAAGAGACTAAGGCTACTAAGCCTACATCCAAAAAGAGCTCCAAATATAGGCCCTGCCATATGATCGCGACTTCTTCGGCATCGGACGAAGACAAGGTATTTGCTGTAACCCGTTCAGGGAAAGCCTACCTCAACGACTACGGAGCAAGTTAGGAAGGTGCACCGGCAGACGCTCCAGCAGCCAAACCTTCAGAGCAAGGTCCCGTCGTACCAGATATCAGTCCTTCAAACCAACCCCGACGGAGAAGGGAAAGCAAAAAGAAGTACACTTTGATAAACCTATGAGAAATATTCCAAGCAAAGGTTTAGATAAGCCATATAACTTTGACATCCTGGCCCAACTAGCCAATACGCCAGCCAGGTTGTCCATCTTCGAGCTACTCAGTCTCTCCCAAGACACTCATCTAGCCCTGAGTGAAGCGCTGATGCAGGCGGAGGCATACTTGACCCAGCTCAAGTCCCCCGATGAAGAACCAGTGGCGTGTCCTCAATGCCATAGTGTGATGGAGGTGGTCCCAAATATCACTTTCACCCAGGATGATATGCTGTTAAAACATAACAAGCATGACAGGCCCCTCTATTACACCGGGTATGTCGGTTCCATGGAGGTCGATCGAATTCACATAGATCCGGGATCGTCGATCAGCATCATCCCTCATAGTCTGCTCAGACCGCTGAGAATTCCTACCAGCGAATTGGCTTACACCACCACTACAATCGTGGGTTTCAACGCCGGAAGAAGTAAGCCGTTGGGAAAAATTCGCCTGAGGATCCAGATCGACAACCTTAGATCGGTGGCCACATGTTATGTCATCGATTCAGAGGTATCCTACAATATTTTGCTGGAAAGACCGTAGATCCACGACCACAACATCGTTCCTTCAACCCTACATCAATGCCTTAAATATGTAGACGCACAAGGAACGGTACAAACGGAGGTGGCTGACCTAAACCCGTTCAAAGGAATAGAATCCTACTATTCCGATACCGTGTTGTACTCCCAAGACCACACGGAAGAAGTGTCAGGCAACGCAGAGAAGGGATCCCACCGGGAGCCAGGAGAACCCTCTGCCGCACCATCGCTGTCAATCAGAGTGAAAGGACGAACCACTCGTCCAAAAGCCATAGAGCCTATGGCTATCCACCTGAACAAGACCCGGTTAGGAGAAGGGAGTGATCCTCTGATGATCACTTTGAACCAAAAGCCCCCACCCTTGGTCATCAACCTTCAGCGCGATAAGCAGCCGACTGTTGTAAATGCAACCAGGAACAGAGTTTCAGATGATAATAAACATCCTCTTTTCCAGTATATTGATGCTCAAATGCTGAAACAGGAATCCACTCCCCATGACAAGGTAGAACCCATAGCACAAAAATTCTTGGAAGCTATAAACTCCTACCGTCCGTATGTCTGGGAAGTAGCATCATCATCCAACGTCATCACAACGTATGGACCCTATAAGGATTCTATCTTCATTGTCCCGCCTACCTGCAGCAGTTAGCGTCCAATATTCTTCGGCCGCATGCGCAATCAACCGGCTAACCAGGAAGATCCTTTCGATGACGATACTGGAAAAATGCAAGTTTACCGATACAGCCCGCAAGCGTTGAAGATCATGCAAAACATGGGCTACGACTTGAAGCGGAAGCCAGGCCTCAACTACGGAAGAGGCAAGTTCCTGGGATTTGTCATCACCGCCAAAGGCATCCAGGTGGACCCCGACAAAGTCCAGGCAATCATAGAAATGCGACCGCCCCGTAATCTGAGGGAACTCCGAGGATTTCAAGGCTGTCTGGCTTACATCCGGCGATTTATATCCAACCTCTCGGGGAGATGTCAGCCCTTTTCTTATCTCATGAAGAAAGGTGTATCCTTCGTATGGGACAAAGCCTGTCAACAAGCGTTCGGAGATATCAAGCACTACCTCACCAGTCCGCCAGTTCTGGTGCCTCCCGTCATGGGAAGACCATTCTTGCTATACGTTCGAGCGATGGATCATTCACTAGGAGCTCTTCTCACACAGAAGAACGACATGGGTCATGAACAGGCTATCTACTACCTCAGCAGGATGATGGTCGGAGCCGAACACCGATACAACCCAGTGGAGAAAGAATACTTGGCTCTGATGTTCGCTATCCAGAAGATGCGGCACTATGTCGCCGGCTAGACTATTCATATCATCTCCAAGATCAACCCTCTTCGAGTAATGATGAGCAAGCCTAGTGCTCTTAATTCCTGACTCACGACTTGGGCGATGCTATTAACACCATATGACATGGTGTACGTACCGCAGAAGTCCATCAAGGGCCAAGCGCTGGCTGACTTCCTAGCTGCTCATCCGATCCCGGAGGCCTCCAAATTATACGAGGACATTCCCGACAAAGTTGCAGAATATAATTCTGCAATAGAAAGTGACGCATGGCAACTCTTCTTCGATGGTGCCTCCAGAACCGGTCCTAGGGGAAACGTCGTTTCAGGAGTAGGAGTCGTCTTGGTCACTCCTGATCAGCTCGTCATCTACCGAGCATATTCTCTTAGCGAGCCCTGCTCCAACAATGTGGCGGAGTACAACACCCTGCTAATCGGGCTCCAAGTCGCCAAAGAGCTGAGGGTCGAGTCCCTGGAAGCATTCGGTGATTCTCTGCTTATCGTCAATCAAGTCAGAGGAATATATGAAGTCTAGAATCCAGACCTCATCCCCTATCACCGAGTGACGATTGAGATAGCCATGGCATTCAAAGGGTTCTTCCTAGAGCATGTACCTCGATCTCAGAATCTAAAAGCTGATGCCCTAGCCAGTCTAGCTGCAGATTTAGCCACTCCTATAAGAAGGCAGGATTCGGTAATCCTTCTTAACAGAGATTTATTCTGTGTGAAGAACAACTTTCACATAGAACGCAGCTACGCTATGAATACAGATCCTCCTAGAAGAGACTGGAGAAGTCCCTACATAGATTTCGTCGCATACGGAATCTTGCCGGAGGACCCCAAAGAAGCAGTATCCGTCAAAAGGCGATCATTACGCTTCTACTACGATGCATCTTCACAATGCCTATATCACCGGACCTACGACGGACTGTTATTGAGATGTCTATCTGAAGACAAAGTACAGCAGATTATCCGGGAAGCTCACGATGGCGTATGCGGATCGCATTAACCCGGTCCTAAGCTACAGGATCGCATCAGAAGAATGGGCTATTACTGGCCTACTATGATCACAGATGCAATACGGTATGCAAGACAATGCAGAGCCTGTCAGGTTCATGCAAACTTCATACATCAACCGTCTGAATATCTATATCCTACGGTTGCGTCCTGGCCTTTCGAAGCGTGGGGTATAGATATCATTGGTCCTATTTACCCGTCTTCTTCCAGCGATCACCAGTTCATACTGGCCATCACTGATTACTTCTCCAAATGGGCAGAGGCGATCCCTCTCACTGAGGTGAAGGCGTCTAATGTGATCAGCTTCATCAAGCATCACGTCATTTACCGCTTCGGGGTACCCCGGAGGATAATTCACGATAATGGGCCTCAGTTCATCAGCCAAGCGTTTCATCGATTTTGCGATAAAAATCGAATACACAATATTGCCTCTACGACATATTATCCAGCTGCTAATGGTTTGGCGGAAGCTTTCAACAAAACCATTATCAAACTCTTGAAGAAATTCGTCTCTTCAAACAAGAGAGATTGGAATGAGAAGCTGGGCGAATGTCTCTGGGTATACCGCACAATGGTACGAACACCGACGGGTTGTACCCCATTCTCACTGGTCTACGGGAGCGAAGCAGTTCTCCCCATTGAAATCCAGATCCCGTCACTCAGGATAGCCGTGACTAGTGAGCTGACTCGAGGAAAGAATGACCTGTTAAGGCTCCAAGAGCTAGAAAGATTAGACGAGAAATGCCTCCAAGCTCAGCAGCACATCGCGCTCTACCAAGCACGCATTTCCAAAGCTTTCAATCATAAAGTAAAGGAAAGAGTGTTCAAAGTCGGCGAGCTAGTTCTAGCCGTAAGAAGGCCGATGATTCTTACTCACAGAAGTAAAGGCAAATTCCAGCCCAAGTGGGAAGGCCCTTATGTGATCGAGACAACGTTCTCAAACGGCGCCTACAGGATAGCCCAGCCTAATGGAGACCTGTTAATGGCTCCTATCAACGGCAAATTCCTGAAAAGGTACTATGCTTAATCTCCCCTGCTCGAGTGGAATAAAGCGAGGATCTCAATTCTGACAAAACTACTTCCAGAACGCAATTAGCGGGATCATATCCTATTATGTCTGTATGACCTCTGAATGGATATATCCTGCTAAAAAGTTTATCGAGAGTCTATCATGTCCATACTACCTCTGATATCACTCTCGCCTAAAAAAAACAACTGTCATTTACATTCCAAAATGATGGGTCCACAAAAGTCAGAAAAGAGTCGCTTTTATTTATTCCCAATAAAGAGCAGAATTACATCTGGGGAAGTGAAAAGAGAAAGGATATATCATGATGGGGGAGCAGTCAGATCGTGAATCAGCTGCTCCAGTGCAGCTATCTTCTCATTCCTGGAAACCAAGGCATCGGCGCGAGCCCACTCCAGCCGTGCCTCGGGATTGTTCGTAAGGGTCAGCTCAGCCCTTGCCCGAAGAAAGCCCGCACGGGCAGCTTCTGCACGCTCCAAATCCCGTCGTGCTGCGCTCAATCGACCAGTCGCTACATCTAGATCTGCCAACGACTGAGAAGCCCACTCCTCTGCCAGAGCGAGTTTTTCCTTCAGCTTGCGGGCCCTCACTGCGTTCCCTTCGTGCTCGGATCGGAGCTTCGTCTTAAGAGCAAGAGCCTCTTCTATGACAGCTTTTTTTTTATCCATCTCCAGCTTATGTGTTTGGATGGAGTTGTCTAGGCTTTCCAGCTGCGTAGAAAGCCGCGCAGTCATGAGGTCGTATCTGGCATGGACCTCAGCATCAAAGTTGCCTCGAGTCAGCTGCAAGTATTCGTTAATGGGTTGCTCTAAACCATTAACCACCACCTCCAGGACGTCAGCTACCCCAGGATCGCCGAACTCCCTGACAGCCCCGATCAAAAATTGAGAAGTCTTCCTCAGGCGCTCGAAGTTGAGACTCTTCGCCAACACCATTGATATCATCGTTTTCAAACCGGTGTAAAAGAGGCTGGTATGTTGCTCAGTCAGCGCAACTAGATCCGATTGAACACCAAGAGTGGTCGCGATATCAGCGAGCCCCCTCCAGGAATAATTGCATACGAAGTGGCCACAGCCGCTGCCTCGATGGGTGGTACGACCGAAGGAGGTGCGACGACGACGGTCAAAATCATTAGCATACTCGCGAGAGACGAAGTCACGATGACGGGTTCGTCCTCCTCTCGAGGTGACGAAACCACTCCAGGCGAGCTGGCCCCCGAAGGTATTTCCTTCTCGAAGTCGAAAGCCTCTGTATCATCACTAGGAGCCAGAGCAGAGCCAGAAGGTGCTTCAACGCCGTATTCCCCGTGGACGCCATCCCCTGGGAAAAAGACCAGAAAGTTGATATCAATATGATGGTAATCTTTCCAAGGGGAGACATAAAGACGACATTTACCCGGAGCCAACGGTATATATGGAGCATCTGCAGCCGATGTAGCTAAACCACGCTCTAATGACGCAATGCGAACTATCATACCTGGAGAAGGAGGTGGGCCAACCGACTTCGCCCAGAGTTCTGCCAAGCCTTCACCGAGACGCAGTCGAGGTTTGTCAACTGGAATCTCGCTAGACGTGCTCGCTGACACAGCGGGAGTTTTATCCGTTGCTGGTCTAGGAAAAGATTCTCCCATCTGCCGCAGCCACACAGGCAATCTTGTTCCGCTACCTGGAGCAGTAGCCACGACAGCGACCTTTAGCGAAGATTCTCCGGCGCCGCCTGCCGGAACTGTAGAAGGTCCCTCTCTAAAAGGCAAGGAATCTCCAGCCAAAGAATCATCCCTGATATGGGGACATGCAGGCTCACTCCCAGGAGCCTCAATACCAAGAATGAGAAGAGAACGAGCAACCATCTCCTTCCTCCTCTTACTAAGAGAAGCCTCCTTCGGGGCAGAAGCCCGTCGCTTCCCAGAAGAGACTACCAAAGCCCCCGCAGCCGGAGGCACTTCACACCTCGGCACCGACACCAGAGGCTCATTCGGAGTGCTAGACTCCTCACCCTCGTCAGAAGAGACCAAGGGGACTTCAACTCTTCCCCCAGACTGGGAAGAAGGCACCCTGAAGCTTCCACGCTTATCGAAATCGCGATGGAAGGTGTTAATCGCCACATAGAACTGGGCGTAAGAATGGAGAATGCGGAGCTCCGTGGAGGTTGTAACGACCGGCACAATAAAGATTGTTTCCGTACAACCCATGATAAAATATCGCCACCCTCTGGCTCCATCAATGAGTCCGCCCCTGGACCTGAAGCTGGTGACGGCATTGCCCACGTGCAACTGATCGTACCCAAACTGCCGGACGAACCGACTAGGCAAGTAGGGCTCGAAGAAGCAATGATCTTTGCTTCTGTACAACAGATAGGAGGGTCTAATACAGACCAACCAATTAAAAGCTTCCAGAGAAAGATCGGTCTTCTCTCCACCTGAATCCTCAAGCCTCAGCCCTGATTGATTGCGATATACAGGAGGGGGAGTACAGAGGAGCTTCCAGCCATGACTGAGGTTCAACACCAGCCGACAGTCTAAAGTGGTGTTCATATTCCAGGGAGAGTCTTTGTAGTTCAGCAAGAAATTACCCCCCGAGCTGCTACCAGAGCCGGGAGACATCACCCGGGGGTTGTGGAGAATTAACCATCCCATCAAATACAGGTATGGTAATTCCACCCGGGGAAAACTCTCACGCAGAGCTTCATCGACAAGCAACCCATCAGTCATGGCTCTCAGGCCAGCCTGTATACGGCACACCATGGCAAAAAGCAAGCCCAGTCTTGCCCCGAACACCAGGCGCACTGCCGGCCACAGGATGTTCCGGTGAATGCGGTCCGCGGACGCAGTACCAGGCACTACTCCATAAGATCCTCAACGACCTGGGCACTGAGAGCGGCCAGCTGGGCTTCCTTAGACAGAGGCTTGCGGCAGCGCCTCAAGTAATTGTAGGCCTTAGTGCCTTCGGGATACTTTCCTACCCCCTCAACGAGAATCTGATCTGGGGCCTTAGCCTCCTCCATAAGATCCTCAACGACCTGGGCACTAAGCACGCCCAAACAGTTCATGGGCTCATTCTTGCCCCCCGAGGCTTTCTCCGACTTGACGGCCCTGGCTCGGTGGAAGAAGAGGTAGGACATCCACTTGGTGATGTGAGCCAAATCAGAAGGCTCGTTATAAAAAGCGGTGTACGCGAAGTATTGACACATCAGCTCCTGATACACTTCCGCCACCCGAGGGTCCAAGTCCCCCAATTCTCGGTTGGTGGGGACATACTCTTCATATGGGGTATCCCCCATCGGCAGTCTTGAGACAACTGCCATCTCATGAAGGGCCAATCCCAGCTCCCCCAGTGGAGTGGCGAAGGTCCCAGTGAGCGAAATGTATCGCTCCATCAGTGCCAAGAACAAATTAGTATTGGGAGGCAACCCGACACTCGTTGCACTCACAGCGGCATACAGTCCAATGCCCTCCAACTCTCTCTGAAAGTGCTTCAAGGCCCAGTTAACTAGGCAAGTCCATCGGAGGTTTGTTGGGGTGATCCACCCATTGCAACGAGGATTCTCCTTGGGGTATACACCACCTCGTCCCATGAAGTCATTACAGAAGGTCGGCAATTGAACCGGCTGGATCACTGAGCTGTCTTCACTCGGGACACTGCCCGGGAACAGTCCTCTGAACAACGTCACAATACCGAAAGGGCGGCTGACAAACGACCCCTGGTCAGCCCCTTTCAGATGAAAGATCTTCTCCGGCTTGCCGTGAAGATCGGGAGTCAGCGTCCACGACATCCTCCTGCGATGTATGGCATGGAAGAAAGCCGAGATGGGATAATCTCTCGACATCGTGGGCAGATACAAGACCACGCTCTCGGCAGGGAAAACCCAGGGTTCTCTCTTGGGCTTCGTCTGGGACTGCTTGTCTATCATGTCCCCGAAGAGAAAGGTCGGCTTGATGTACTGCTCCCCGTTTACGTACGTTAGGAGCTCCCCGTTGATCATGCTCAGCAGCATTCGCTCGTCCTGAGCCGATATCAAGATCCCCCTTCCTTCAGGGTACTGGGGTCCGGAGATAGAAAATGCCACGTGGGACAGATCCTCCAGATAGTTCGAGTGCAGCATCCCGGCAGCGGAACCCATCACCTCGGCCAGTGGAGACTCACCCAAATCAACTGCAAAAGTGCAAGAAAAATATGTTATTACAAATCTTGCACAAACATACAGACCGAACAAACAACAGTCTGTGCTCTACGCCAGGATTGTACGAATTTAGTTATTTTACGCCGAAAGTCCCCTCCACAAGCTTAAAACTCAAAATTTATGATATACGTTTTCGGTAGCCAGAGCTTTTTACGCTCGGAACTACGAAAATATAGAGTTTTTATGCTGGCACATTAGAAATGTGGGCGTAAAAGATGAAAACGCCTCCGTGCATCATCTTCCTCAAAGAGGCTATCAGCACAGAAGACGACCTAGCGCGGTCACGTTCAACGTGTGCGTAGGATTTTTTGTCATTTTTTGTCACCCCAAAGGCTCTACCTCTAAGACTGGGTGCGCTGCTCGTCGGCGGGATACTTCGCTCGGAAGGAAGTTCACCTTGCCCAACCGAAGACTCCCTCGCTGGGGCAGAAGAATGAGAAGAAGAACCTATGCTCTTTCCCTTAGTGGAGGGGGTTTGTTTCGGCGCCATTTCTGAAGACTCGAAGTGCTCGGAGAAGGAACAAAGAAAAACTCGAACAGTCGAAAGCTCTCTTTCACAGAAGACAGATAAAAAGTTTTCTCTCAAAAGCTTGGGATATATATAGAGTTCGAGTCGACTCCTCGAATCCTCGGACGGACTCCTCAAAACCCTAACCAAATCTCCTAAATTAAATATTTGGTTATGATTGGGTCCTACGTCAGCCTATTATTCAGAGAAGGCGGACAGTCAGCGAATTCAAAAAGATTCTTCGCGCAAAGCAGTTCAGCGGTTCCTACGCTAAAGGAGCTTTCTACGCTCGCAGCAACAGATCTACGGTTTTACGCTCGCAAGCTACAAGTCTATGGTTTTTCACCCGGATGCCTTTGTGCTCGATAGCTTTTATGCTCGAGAGGCAACAAACCTACGACTTTATGCTCAGTAGATACCAAATCGATGATCTCACGCTCGGTGGCGCTCAATTTACGCTCAGAAGCAACAGATCCGCAAACTTCACGCTCGAAGAAATTTTCTTTTCAGGAGCTACAGATCTACAGTTTTACGCTAAAGGAGCTTTCTATGCTCGACAGCTACGAATCTACGGCTTTACGTTCGACAACTATAAGTCTATGGTTTTACGCCCGGATGCCTTTGTGCTCGGTAGCTTTTATGCTCGAGAGGCTACAAACCTACGACTTCACGCTCAGGAACCACAAGTCTACGATTTCACGCTCGATGGTGTTCTACGCTCACAGGCTACAGATCTCCAGTCCTACGCTAAAGGAGCTTTCTACGCTCGACAGCTACGAATCTACGGCTTTACGTTCGACAGCTATAAGTCTATGGTTTTACGCCCGGATGCCTTTGTGCTCGGTAGCTTTTATGCTCGAGAGGCTACAAACCTACGACTTCACACTCAGGAACCACAAGTCTACGATTTTACGCTCGATGGTGTTTTACGCCCAGAGGCTATAGACTGATGATTTCACGCTCCACGACTTTCCGCCTATCCGAACAGTCCCCGAAGCGGTCAATTACAAAGAGTTCACGCAGAAGATACTCGTTCTTGACCCCAAAGTATCCCAAGTACCCGAAACACACAGAGTTCAAACATTGAGAAATTACTCTTCTCGGGTCCAAAATTGGAGGTTCATCCAGACCCCAGTCTGAATATCTCATCTGTCAAGATGGCAACTCAGTTTGACAGCCATTTCTCGACCCTGTTCCAAGGGAGTTTCGAGAGATCATTCTTGAAGACGAAGTCTGAACAAAATTTCTGTTCATCAGAAGCAGCAGTTCAGAGCTCTACGCGGTCCCTCAGTCCTAGCAACAAAACAGTTCTAAAGGTTCAACAGGATTAAACAGCGTTCTATGGACTATTCGCTACACGTAAAGGACAGGGCCTAATACTATTCTTATCAGAGTTGGCGTAAAGAATCAGACGTGTCGAAGTTGCACATATTCAGACTTTACAGCAACGTATGGCAAGATGATCATATGAAGAAGCAAGACGATTTTATTAAAGATTAAAGTCATGATTACATATGAGGGAAATCCTGTCTACAAGGGGTTTTTCTTCATTCTTCATGGTTACATATGAGGGAAATCCCGTCTACAAAGGGCTTCCTCATTATCGTCGTCGGAAGATTGCCTCCAGAATCCGTTCTACCGGGTTCTCGCATCGGCGCAGGTCTTCCTCTTCTCCCATGGCAGTTCATCGACCACCACAGTCATGAACAAGAAGATCTTCCATACGCCATGGCCGATCCAGTTGAGGCTTCTTTAACCCAACTCGATCGAGGACAGCAGTCACAGTATGTCTGCTCTTGTCCGCGGAGGTCTCAGGGGAAAATATACAACTTGCAAGTTGCGTGGTCAAATACGACCCTTCCTCTTTCCTGGGCAAAAGCCATATAAAGTTGCTGATTATCCCGAGCAAGGGAGGCTAAGATATCCTTCCATGATCCATCGTCGCAGTGGACACTTGCTCGAAGATGCCGTCTTTTTCGGCTCCCTACATGCTGGAAGAACATGATCTTCTTCTTCCTCAGATCGACCCGACGAACTTCGGCGATCATCTCTGCATGGTGATGGGAATGTGGGGAGAACAGGTTAACTCCCCCAGCCTTTTTATAGGCGAAAGAGATCACAGCGGTCCCCAATAAATCTGCCATAAAGTCTGCATCGACCGTTTTAACGCTCCATTCAGAAACGTTTTGAGTTACGAGGGGTCGTTCATGCTTCATTCAAAGCGTTTCAAATTCCGAGAAATTTAAAAGCTTTGAAGAGGGTCTTGTAGAAGCATGAAAAATACGCTGGGAGGAGCTACGCAGCATACTGATGCAGAGCAGCGTAAACAGAGGCCTTCAGAGCCATCAAGAGTACAAGCTCAAGGGACCATCCGCGTAAGTGCAGTACGTCCAGGCCGCTACAGCGTAAACGGGATTCTTCATCGCCCCCATGGCGTAAAACTCATCCGCTCTCAAAGCAGCGTTAAAGCGTACGAGGAACGCTTCGTCTTCCCCGAAATTAACCTGTCAAGTCACGCAGTGAACCTGACCTCTGACTGCTGACAAAAAGTGCTGCATGGCCACCCAGACGACGGCTGGAAACGAGGACAGACCCCTCGGGACGCGCACCACAGTATGATGGCGGATCTCTGCATTTAATGCAGAGGATTTAGTTAAAATATCGTCGAACCGTCGTTTACTGACGTCCCCTCAGCATAAACTGCTCTTTCGCGTACAAGAAGATACGCTGCCTTGTTTTACAAAGACAAACATGAGCTATTTTATGCTTCGCAGTAGACAAACCGCCTGCCACGTCAAAAGATGCACTTCCTACGGGGCTCGAGGCATGTCTCTACGTCTAAATTGCACAGAGCGATGACAGTTTCTCTGGAGGCACGTCCCTGCGACAGTTGCACAGAAGGGCTGCAGACCTTCAAAATATGCCTCCATATTTAATGCACAAGAGGATGGCAAATCTCTGCAAGAGATTTGATTATATCTTCAAAAGCCGTAATTCCGGCTAAAGACGTCCATATCAGCACTCTGGCATGATACGCAGCGGCTTCTACGCCCATTCAAGATCTGTGCTCATTCGGCTTCTACGCCCATTCGACTTCAAACGTCCACTCAGTCTCTACGACCATTCGGCTTTAAACGCCCACTCAGTCTCTACGACCATTCGGCTTCTACGCCTACTCGGCTTCTATGCCCATCCGGCTTCTATGCCCATTCGGCTTCTATGCCTACTCGGCTTCTATGCCTATTTGGCTTCTACGCCAGGGTGACAGTCATTTGGCTTCTACGCCAACCTCTTCTACACAAGAGATACCTACCTACGTGGCTTCTACGTCGTGATCTTCGCAGCAGATATACGCATTTTGTCCCCTTAGTTGGACATGCGTCACATGCTCACTCAAAAGGTCATCTATACGCAGGCATTGGTTATTTTAACCATTGTGTAAAAGGGTGCTATACTTTCCACTTCTCGGTTTTTACACCGACAGAGTGGTCACTGTCACCAAAACTCTATAAATAGAGACCCCTATCAATGGGGAATAAGGTCAAAAAACTAAAAACTTAAAGATCGAACAAGGTCGAACTTCCCAGGAAGATCAAACCGGAGGTCAAGAGAGAGAGAGAGAGAGGGAGAGAATCCGGAGCTCAGGCAAAGAGCAGGGATCGACGACTTTGGCATCGTGCACCCACCCTCTTCTGCAACCTTCTAAGCTGCTACCTGTCTTCCACGGCACTTCTTCAACATCGTGTGGTCCAAGGGCTAAAGTGATCGACTGTAGATCAGACACCTATAGCAATTTATATCCAGATTAAATAAATTGTACTCCCACATCCTCGTATAGGATTAAATTGTATAAGTTTGTTTGTAAACCAAAGGGCACGGGTTTCGTATAAACCCCGTCATTGAAATACACTTTCATTCTTTCATTTAATACCACAAACAATGTTGAGACTTTTATATTGGATAGCTAGACTATAGTTTATCTCTATTTTGAGTTGTTGTGCTTGACTTATGTCAGTACATCTTATCTTTTATCTTATCGTGCCATTATTTTTTATCGCTGTGATTGAGTTATATTATGAGCTGTTTAGAGATGTTTATTTTATTGTCCTCCTTATGGAGTTGATAACATTGACAGGTTGTGAGTTATGTTTAGTATTATAGAAACCTAGACGGTGTTCTACCGTCGATGCTGTGGCGTAGGCTGGACGTACCCATGACTCATGCCCAAATTCCGGGTGTGGGTCGTGACACATTTTTAGTGGTGGCCCATGCAGGTCCTATCGTTGTCTAGATTCATATTTAGAGCGATATCGTTGTAGTGCTCACTTAGAGTATTGCAACCAGCCTGCGTTAGATATAGGATTTAGGATGAGAGTATGCTCAATCATAACTAGGAAATTCTGATCTTACAATGCTATTCTGTATAATTGCTTCCTTAGAATTTTATTGTCCTTCCTTGATGATATCGCATCTATTACCTTAATTGGTTCTTTTCGATCTGTCTTCAGGATGCCGCCAAAGACTAGGTCTTTGAGATTGGGAGCAGCAGCTTTAGAGAGGTCTGCCACCTCTTAACCTGATGAACAGACATCTAGAGTTCCTCCTACATCTCTTATTTTTGTGAGAGTATCTGTAAACACCCCTAAATTTATTCTGTGGATAGTTAGAGTGGACCAGGAAAATTTTTATAAAAATTATTGAGGTTTAGAATAGTGTATATTTATCTGGAATTTTAATCCAATTAATTGAAACCCTTGGCGCGCACTATCGTTGTCTAATTATTCGGAGCCCATTTTCAGCCCATAAATTCCATACAAATATTGTACTTCTGACTAGACCCGCCAAATTAGGCACTGGACTTTTCCGTCATAAAAAGTCAGATTCCGTTGTGCTCTAAATTAATTGCACAATTTTTCGAATTCGAAATTCATATTTATTTCGGTGTCGGACTCCTGTGTCGTTACTCTAAATTTTGGGATACCAACTTAACCTGTTGAGCCGGACCAACAAAAGGGTCCAAGACTGACTCCAAGCTCCCACTATTTTTGGCTTCTGCGCCATTTCCAGATTTTGACCCCAAGTGCCCCAAATTAAATTAAATTCGCGGGACGCTTATTTCTATTTAATTCGAGATTACCAACTTGGTAAATCCCATTTAAATCCTAAATTAATCCCAATGCCCATTTAATTAAACCCGTTCCTCACCCACACTACCCCCTCGTCATACAATTTAATAAACATAATTTTTGGCACAATTTTCGTGTCATTTTATGTATTTGTACAAGTTCCCGAACTTAAGGGGCTAATGTGCAAAGGTAGCGATAGGTGTCACTTTTTCATTGGTTTGAGCAAATGAAGAAAGCCCCCCTTCCCTCTTGGACCGGTCACAACCCCCTTCTCTCTCTCATGGATTCATTTATCCCTCATGAACAATCTCAACCATTCATTCAATTAATTCCAATCATTCTCCACCACTCATTCATACACACTCTCCTATTTAATCCCCCCCTCACACACATATCCCTAGACCGGCCCTAATATCTAGGAGCATTGAAAACCCCCTCCCCTCACTCTCTCTCCTCCCTCCCAATACCATTCGGCCGACCCCCTCCCCATTCCTTCTCTTTTATTTTCTTCTTCTTCTTCTTCTCCTTCTTCTTCTTCCCTCTAACTTCACCACCCACTTCCCTACTTCACCAACACCATACTAGCCTTCACCACCACCACCACAGCCCCTTCCCACACCACACGGCCACTGTGCACAGCCCTCTCCCATTTGGCCGAACCCCCCCTCCCCATCAAGCTTCATCACCACCACCACGAGCACCATCAACTCCGGCGAGCCTCCTTGAGGTTCACTTCTCCATCTCTTTTGTAATAAATTTCCAGAATATTAATTATTTTAAATAGGAGTTTATATAAGGGAATAATGTAAATTATGGAGATGTTAATATGTTAGGGTGATATATGTATTATTTATGGTTAATGGGAGGAGTATTTAAACTAAGTAATTATGGGGTTACATTGAGTATGCTAATGATGTTTAAATAAGAACAGGGATAAGGTTATGTTAATAATGATTAAACATGAATAATGTGTCATGGATATATGCATGGGTGAAGGAAATAATAAATAAATTACTTGTGGGTTAATTACATTTGAAAGAAGGTCCTTGAATATATATAAATGGTTAGTGTAGGTTTACATTGCATTATGTGATAAGATATACTTTGGTTAATTCAAATGAGGTTTTATGTGAATGCATATGGAAAATTAAAATGACTTGAGGATGGGTTAAATGAGGTTGACATAAATTTAAATATTTATAGTGAGCATGTATCTCGTATTTGATAAAGTTGGACTGTGGATTTGAGATTGTCTTCGACTTAAAATATAACAAATATAATTAAATTATGAATTTGAGGTAAAATGAGTTTGTGACATTTAAATAAATAATCGGGATGTGTGGTTCATGATAGAATTTATTAATTTAATATTGGAGAATTAATTTGAGGAGAGCATATGGTGGACTAGTTGTTTTGACTATCGTACCGAAAGTCAACTGTAGTCAACCCTTTAGTGTCTAGTCTCTGTTAGTCGTAGCTGAGATTGCGTCTAGGAGTAGATATGTGTAGCACCCCTGTTTGTTGTAAAATAGATTATTGATTCTAGTTTGTAATTCAACTCTAGGTATTGCGGGACCCGAGGACTTGGACGCAGTACTGGGACCCCGTCATCAGCAGCCTCATGCAGGCAAGTATACCTTGCCTTGTTGTATTGTTTAAATTCAATTATATTTGGTTACATATTTATTTATTATATAAATGTGCGCGTCCGAGCAGACTCGGGTGCAGTCAACGAAGGCGTTGACGTTAGAAGTAGTATCTGACTTAGTATCTAGTAGACCCACCTAAAGTTGTAAAGTTATTGATATAACTTCCCAGGACTTGACACGTATCATTACACGTCACAGAGTGAGTTCATGTAGGGACGCGTGCCTCATGCGCGACTGGCCATCAGTATGAGCAACACGTGTAGCGGTATGTAGCTCAGTAGTTTATTTCATAGAGACTTGCATCATAGTATGAGATGTCCACGTCGTTTTAACGATTTGTACATCTACATCGGGCGGGAAAGACATCTCGTAGGCGTATGGGACACCCCCCCGATATATACTCGAGTTACCATGCTCTTCGGAGATGGGGATTACAGTATATATAGCGAGTTACCATGCTCTTCGGAGATGGGGATTATAGCGAGTTACCATGCTCTTCGGAGATGGGGATTATAGCGAGTTACCATACTCTTCGGAGATGGGGATAGCATCAATGCCCTTAAACGGGGGTATATGTGGCATATACTAGCCAGTCCCGACGATTGGTGAATTACGTCAGCATATGTCTGAGCCTACACATTCCCATGCGTACTACTAGGTCTTTAAATTTCATTCACTTAGATGGTTAGCACACCCCCATTTATTTACTCAGTACTTACTTTATGGCATGTATTTTTTTGTATCTTGTTACGTCCCTCTGAGGACCTGGTTTCCTTCCAGGTTGTTTGTGCGGTTGCAGGATACTTGATCTGCTAGAGTGTGGACATCATTGCAGGTATATTTACATTTCCAGCTATTTCAGTCTTGTATTCCTTCCATTTTATTCTGCTTATATAGCCTAGTGTTTATAGACCTATATTGTTCTTCTGGTCTATTCGAACGGATGTGTTATTGGGCTGCAGACTGATGATGCGTATCGTTCTTTCTTGAGATTACTTACCCTGGATTGAGATTTAGAATTAGTTGTTGTATATTAGAAATAGATTGTTACTTGGATCACTTGACCATGGACAGCGTAAGTGCACTTCGTCGGGTCCATTAAATTGGAAAGCCCTACGGAGTCGTACCAGCTGGCCATTGCCACGTGTCTGGTCTCGTAGATTTTGGGACTGGGGCGTGACATGGTTTTAGTGGTGGCCCATGCAGGTCTCTGAGCAAATCATTTCGGTTACGTTACTGTACCGAACGAGCCTGCAACTTAGGATTAATGTGAATAAGATCTCAATCCCTAACCGATTTTAAAACTCCTCTGGTATGTGATTATCGCCGTTGGACTTCCAATTTGCATTCGCTCAATCTTCGTCAATATCGCCATCCTTGTTCCTCGTCCCCTATTGTTCAGGGAGACGAATGCTTGTGACTGATGACTTTCCTCCAGAAGAAGATCGAAGACCAGACGACAGGAGATAGAATTCGTATACCTTTCTCGGAGAAGATTGTTACCTTATCAGGATAGATTGGTGGGTTCTTTGGATTCTAGAACTAGTGTGGAAGGTTGGCAAGAGAGTTGGACCCAGTAGTACCCTACCCGTGCTTGAGGTAGCAGTGATCTTGGAAGTACTAAGAGCTGGAAGGATTATTGATCATGGCCTAGAATAGTCTAAGGAAATGCATAGCCCGATGCTGGAAACTAGTAGTTGCATATTATAGCAATATCAGGAATGGTATTATGGACTAGAGAAGATAAAATTTCAGGCTCTCAATTGGAAGATAATGATCTGATTTCAAGAAATGAGCTTGAGTGATACCATTATTGTACTATGTGACTTGGAGAGATAAATAACGAAAAGAAGAAATTTGAGGAATGAAATTTTAGAGAAAATTTGAGAAGAGAAATTATATCTTAGACAGGGAAGAATTTTTTTTTTCTTTCAGAGGATTAGTGTGGTAAACAGAACAAGAGAATTTATTTTGAGGATTAAGTCTGGACGATGACACCGTTCTAGCATGAGTTGATTGAGCCAATACCACGCGGCGCGAGATTGTCGACGCGATTACATTATTTATGACCACCAGATTACCCTGAGTTTGAGTTTCTTCAGAGAGCCTGGGAGCATGGTGCCCATCTACCTTAGGAGTATACAATGCATGAGGCGAACTAGTGTACCACCATATTATATCAGAGTTGAGGATGTGTTTCTAGAGGATCTTCTAGGCCTGCCACCTGACAGAGAGATAGAGTTTGCTATAGACTTGACTCCAAGAGCCGAGCCAGTAAATTTTTCATCTTTTGACTAGCACCGATAGAGTTGGTTGAGTTGTGGGTCCGTCGTGGAGGATCTCTTAGACAAGGGTTTCGGTCGGGCAAGTGTTTCTCCATGGGGCAATACCCATCTTAATTATACCGAAGAAAAATGGGACGGTACAGTTGAATCAGCTAAGTGGCGCATATGTATTTTGAAGATCGATCTCAGATCCAGCTATCATCAGATCTAGGTACGGAGAGAGGGCATTCCTAAGATGACTTTTCGGACGTAGTATGGACACTATGAGTTTCTAGTCATGACGTTTGGTTTAACCAAGCGCCAGCAGTATTTGTGAGCCAAATGAACAATGTCTTCCACCAGTACTTGGATAAGTTCATGGTGGTATTTATAGACTACATCTTGATATATTCCAAGAGCCAGGAGGAGCCCGAGAGGCATCTCAGGATCGTGTTGGAGACGCTGAGACATGAGAGGCTGTACGCCAAACTCAGCAAATGCGAGTTCTGCTTAGATAGAATACCGTTTCTGGGACACATAATCACCGGAGATGGACTATCAGTTGACCCGGAGAAGATAGTTACAGTCGAGACGTGGCCTACCCCTACATCAGTTACGGAGGTTAAGAGTTTCCTCGGACTTGCCGGATATTATCGGAGGTTCGTGGAAAACTTCTCGAGGATAGCTGCGCCTATAACGCAACTGACGCATAAGGGCAAGGAGTTTATCTGGACCAACGAGTGTTAGGCGGCTTTCGATGAGCTGAAGAAGCGTCTGACATCAGCACCGATTTTGACACTACCTTCAGGATCAGGAGGATTTGTAGTGTATAGTGATACGTCTGGGAGTAGATTGGGATGTATATTGATGCAACACGGCAAGGTGATAGCCTACGCATCGAGACAGCTGAGAGTTCATGAGAAGAACTATCCGACGCACGACTTGGAGCTAGCTGCAGTGATATTTGCACTAAAGCTATAGAGACATTACCTTTAGGGTGAGCGTGTTGAGATTTATACAGATCATAAAAGCCTAAAGTACGTCTACACGCAGAAGGAGCTCAACATGAGGCAGAGACATTGGCTAGAGTTGATGACCGATTATGACATTGAGTTGCAGTACCACCCTGGCAAGGCGAATATCGTAGCAGATGCCTTAAGCAGGAAGCCTATGGCATACTTTTTGATGACGCAGCGATGGTTGCTAGAGGATCTCCAGGAGCTTGGGATAGAGATCGTATTGCCAGGCATGGATGGACAGATGGCCAGCCTCGAGGTTCAGTCTACCCTGATTGAGAGGATCAGGGCAGCCCTGCCAACAGATGCGAGATTTCGATGTCTGCGAGAGAGAACAGAAGCCGACATACAGACGGGACTCAGGATTCATGAAGATGGAATGCTGAGGTGCAGAGATCGCCTATATGTTCTGAGTGGCGAGCTACGCCAAGAGTTGATGACCGAGGCTCATAGCTCGATTTATTCCATTCATCCCGGGGGTACGAAGATGTACCGAGACTTAAGGCAACATTACTGGTAGCAAGGGATGAAGAGAGAGATTGAGAGATTCGTGGCAAGATGCTTGGTATGTCAGCAAGACAAGGCTGGATAACAGAGAACTGCAGGACTAATGCAGTTGTTTTCCAATTTCTGAGTGGAAGTGGGAACACTTTAACAGGGACATCGTCACAGGATCACCGTAGAGCCCTAGCGGGAAGGATGCAATTTGGGTTGTCATAGACAGACTCACCAAGTCTGCCCATTTCTTGCCCTTCAGAGTAGGGCAATCCACAGAGATACTAGCTGATATGTATATGAGACAGATAGTACGACTACATGGAGTGCCTAGCAGCATCGTATCGGCTCGTGATTCCAGATTCACGTCACATTTTTGGCGGGGTATGTAGGAGAGCTTAGGAACTCGTCTCAAGTTCAGCACTGCATATCATCCACAGACTGATGGACAGTCAGAGCGCACGATATAAATATTGGAAGATATGTTGAGAGCGTGCATGATTGATTTTGGAGGATCTTGGGAGGACCATCTAAACTTGGTGGAGTTCTTCTACAATAACAGTTACCAAGCCAGCATACAGATGGCACCTTATGAGGCACTGTACGACAGGAAATGTAGGTCACCAGTTTATTAGAGTGACGTAAGAGAGCGTCAGATAATTGGTCCAGAATTGGTGACACAGACAGTAGAGAAGGTCAAGCAGATTCAGAGCCACCTACGCGCAGCACAGGACAGACAGAAACACTGGGCAGATGCGCACCGCAGGCCATTGGAGTTCAAGGAGGGTGACCACGTATTTACGAGGATATCGCCCACTCGTGGTACCATCAGATTCAGAGGCAGAGGCAAGCTGAGTCTGAGGTATATCAGACCTTTTGACATTCTGGAACGAGTTGGCGAAGTGGCTTACCGTCTTGCATTACCTCCATCATTTGAGGGAGTACATGACGTATTTCACGTATCGCAGCTGAGGAGATAGGTCGCAGACCCTAGCCACGTGCTTGATCATTCAGAGATTACAGTTGGACCTAGTCTGTCTTACATAGAGCAACTAGTTGAGATCCTCGATCACAGCGAGAAGACTTGAGAGGGCAGACGATACGACTGGTCAGAGTGGCATGGAAGCACCATTCACCAGGCGAGTCTACTTGGGAGTGCGAGGATTCTATTCGGCAGCGATTTCCGTACTTATTTTAGGAGCAAGGTACGCATTTGCGTACGGCAATTTAATTACTAGTTATTTTAAATTCTTTTAGATATTATCGTGCTTTACTTTTAATTTCGGGGACAAAATTTTTCTAAGTTGGGAAGAGTGTAAACCCCCCTAAATTTATTCTGTGGATAGTTAGAGTGGACCAGGAAAATTTTTATAGAAATTATTGAGGTTTAGAATAGAGTATATTTATCTGGAATTTTAATCCAATTAATTAAAACCCTTGGCGCGCACTATCGTTGTCTAATTATTCGGAGCCCATTTTCAGCCCATAAATTCTATACAAATATTGTACTTCTGACTAGACCCGCCAAATTAGGCACTGGACTTTTCCGTCACAAAAAGTCAGATTCCGCTGTGCTCTAAATTAATTGCACAATTTTTCGAATTCGAAATTCATATTTAATTCGGTATCGGACTCCTGTGTCGTTACTCTAAATTTTGGGATACCAACTTAACCTGTTGAGCCGGACCAACAAAAGGGTCCAAGACTGACTCCAAGCCTCCACCATTTTTGGCTTCTGTGCCATTTCCGGATTTTGACCCCAAGTGCCCCAAATTAAATTAAATTCGCGGGACGCTTATTTCTATTTAATTCGAGATTACCAACTTGGTAAATACTATTTAAATCCTAAATTAATCCCAATGCCCATTTAATTAAACCCGTTCCTCACCCACACTACCCCCTCATCATACAATTTAATAAACGTAATTTTTGGCACAATTTTTGCGTCATTTCATGTGTTTGTACAAGTTCCCGAACTTAAGGGGCTAATGTGCAAAGGTAGCGATAGGTGTCACTTTCTCATTGGTTTGAGCAAATGAAGAAAGCCCCCCTTCCCTCTTGGACCGGTCACAACCCCCCTCTCTCTCTCATGGATTCATTTATCCCTCATGAACAATCTCAACCATTCATTCAATTAATTCCAATCATTCTCCACCACTCATTCATACACACTCTCCTATTTAATCCCCCCCTCACACACATATCCCTAGGCCGGCCCTAATATCTAGGAGCATTGAAAACCCTCTCCCCTCACTCTCTCTCCTCCCTCCCAATACCATTCGGCCGACCCCCTCCCCATTCCTTCTCTTTTCTTTTTTTCTTCTTCTTCTTCTCCTTCTTCTTCTTCCCTCTAACTTCACCACCCACTTCCCTACTTCACCAACACCATACTAGCCTTCACCACCACCACCACAGCCCCTTCCCACACCCCACGGCCACTGTGCATAGCCCTCTCCCATTTGGCCGACCCCTCCCCCTCACCATCAAGCTTTATCACCACCACCACGAGCACCATCAACTCCGGCGAGCCTCCTTGAGGTTCACTCCTTGTGCTTGACTTATGTCAGTACATCTTATCCTTTATCAATTCGTGACATTATTTCTTATAGCTGTGATTGAGTTATATTATGAGATGTTGAGAGATGTTTAATTTATTGTCCTCCTTATGGAGTTGATATCATTGACAGGTTGTGAGTTATGTTTAGTATTATAGAGACCTAGACAGCTTTCTACCACCGATACTGTGGCGTAGGCTGGACGTACCCACGACTCATGCCCAAATTATGGGTGCGGGTCATGACATCGACTTTTAAATCCAATTAGAAAGGTCGTAAGAACCGATCATGCAATATGATTTCTCTGGACAAGACTCTGAAGAAGATCAGGATTAACACGAAGATAGTTCTCTTCAAGAATCAAGACTTCGAAACCTGGATTTATCTTCGGGTGCTTCAACAGACAAGCATTGTATGACTCACTAACAGTGGTGTTGGCTGGGTAATATTTTATTTTAAAGGCACTACATATTTTTTACACCAGCCACAACAAAGAAGGCAATCCATTGTGAACCAGCTCTCTCCCTCCCCTTCAACAGAACCACTAGTAGCATATGTTGAGAAAGATGATGAGAAGCCCCAATTATAGAACTACAGTCAATAATTAATACGTCTTAAGAAAAAGATGGGTTATAATCTGCAAAAGATAGAAAGTCTGAACTTCAGCAAATAATTGCATAATCCTTTACAACCGTAAGGTTATCCCGGCAAATCCTATAGTGGGTTGGGATACGAAGGCACTAATATTCAAAATTGCCCCAGCAATACCAAAAGGAGCCATACAAGGAGGAAGACCAAATCATACCACATGGTCCATCTTTCCCTTGTAACAAAGGAAGCAATGACTGAAGAAACTCGATCCTGCTATAATTATCTTAAATCATAAGAACAGACTCTGGAAGATGCTTCTCCTACCTCTTTTGTTCCTGCTACCCTGGCTATTATTGAACCAGGACCTTCCAAGCCCACAGCGGCAGAAAAAGTAAAGCAGAAAGAATTGCGTTTTGACAAGTACTTGAAGAATAATTCACCTCAAGGGCTTGACAAGCCATACAATTTTGACATATTGGCTCAACTTGCCAATACACCAGCCCGGCTTTCAATTTTTGAGCAACTTCGTCTTTCGAAGAAAACTTTGGACGCATTGAGAGTATGCTGACTCATACTTGACGTAGTTCAAATCACCAATCGAAGACCCGGTGGTGTGCCCTCACTGCCTTAGTGTGGTGGAGAAGAATCCTAATTATCACTTTCACACAAGATGATATGCTGCTAAAAGGCAACCGACATGATAGGCCATTATATTATATTGGTTATATTAGTTTCATCAAAGTGAGATGGATTCATATCGACCCGGGCTTATTACTCAGTATCATCCCAAGGAGTCTATTGCGAACTCTGAAGATTCCAACACACAACCTGTCAACGACAAATATGACAATATTAGGTTTTAATGCTGGAAGAACCGTCCTATTGGAAAGATTTGCCTGAAAATCTAGATAGGCGATCTACGAACTGAGGTCACGTATTATGTGATCAACTTAGAAGTATCCTACAAAATATTTTTTGGATGACGGTGGATACACGAAAACAAGAGTGTGCCCTCTACGCTACATCAATGCTTCAAATATGTGGACGGTCAGGGTAAAGTCAAGACAGAGTTTACAGACATCAACCCATTCAAAGGTATTGAATCATATTATTTTGACTCTGTGATGTACACACCATAATACTTGGAAGAAGAAGCAAATGAAGTTGATGATGAGGCCAAAGTCCCTCCCATTGAAGTTCCTCTAATCATCTGGGTCAAAGGACGTACCACTCATCTGAGTCCTTCGAAACCTCCAGTCATTCACATCCGCAAGTCAACATGGAAAGAAAAGACCAAAGGTTTAGCACCTCTGAAGCCTCTTGTTATTCACCTTCGTAAGTCAACATGCGATGAAAAAGCAAAAGAGCCTCTGGTGATTAAGCTCACCAAAAGTAAACCAGCAGAGCCTCCGCTGGTCATCAACCTGTCTCGCAACAAACAACCAGCACCGGTAAGCCCGCCAGTTTTTATTAATCTTTCTAAGTCTGTTATCAAGACTGAGCCAACAATTGACTGTGTAGAGGAAGAAGAGATCTTGTATTTTATGAATAAAGAAGATACTCCTTCGTACTATGCCGATATTGACCCTTTTGCTAGGTAATTCCTAGAAGTGATCTACTCCTATGAACCTTTGTCTATCCCGATAAAATCACCATTCCTGTCAAGCACCTCATGCCGGTCGTTTGACACTGCTTGCTTTGTTGTCCCGGCTAGGCGGAACGACGAACACCAGATAATCTTTGGCAAAGCCCAAATTAATTAATAAGGTGATGCAAACCAATGACTCGGACGAAGATATTGGAAAAATACAACTTTACAGTTATAGTCGGCATGCCAAGAAAATTATTCAAAAGATGGGCTATAATCTGAAGTCTGATAAAGGGTTAATTACGGAAGAGGTTGACGCATTCCTATATGTTATTTCTCTCATAAAGGCAAGCCTGAAAACTACTACCAGCGGTCACGTATAGGTTTGGGCTATGTTATTCCTCTGACTCCTGAAAGCTCAGAATCAAATGAAGAAACACCTTCTCATTCTTTCGAATCTTCATCTTGGAATTATGATTGGAGTATAGGTGATATGTTCATACATGCTCTATCTGTCAATATGGTATCAGCTGACCCTTATGGCAAAGATGATCAATTACTAGAACCCTTCGAGAATGATAACATAGACAAAACGAATGGATTTACAATAGGAATTATGCTTTGAACAACGTGAACCACCCACAAAAGATAAAATTATCCAAATCGATGTAGGAGAGGAGTCTTCCCCAAAATTAATCTTTATCAGTAAAAGCCTATCTAACGAAGATAAGCAAGCCCTGGTGGAGCTCATAAGGAAATATATTAATATCTTTACTATGAGCTATGAGGACATGCTTGTCCTAGATCCTCTTATAGCCACTCACAAGCTTAATATCCTTCCTAATGCAAAACTAGTCAAGCAACAACAGTGGAGGTTTTGTCTAGATGTGATGGATGCAATCGAGACCGAAGTCAAGAAGTTGATAGCATGCAGTTTTGTCAGAGAAGAACAACATCCTGACTGGGTGGCCAATGTGGTTCCAGTCATAATGAAGAACAGAAAATTTTGGATATGCATAGATTACCGGGATTTAAATTTGGCCTACCAAAAAGACTAATTCTCTCTACCCATTACAGATGTCATGATTGACAATACTTACAATTTTGAGAGAATGTCATTCATGGATGGATATAATCAAATCAAGATGTTCCACGATGATGATAAACAAATGTCATTTCGGACCACGTTGGGAGTGTACTAATATACTGTAATGCCTTTCAGCTTGAAGAACGCAGGTGCAACATACCAACGGACCCTGAGTATATTCTTTCGTGAGCATTTATGAAAGATAGTAGAATGCTACGTCGACGATATTGCAGTCAAAAGTCATCACAAAGATGATCACCTGCAAGACCTCAGGATGGTGTTTGACCTGATGTGCCAACACCAAGTCAAGATGAATCTGACTAAGTCCTTCCTGGGAGTCTCCAGCGACAAATTTCTCGGGTTTGTGATAACCGCTAAGTGTATCCACCTCGATCCAGATAAAGTTAAAACTATTCATGAGAAGCGTCCTCTTCGCAACCTCAAATAGCTTCGTGGGTTGTAAGGTCGCTAGCATACATCAGGAGATTCATATCAAACCTTTCTGGATGATGTCGGTTATTTACCCAATTAATGAATAAGCAGTGGCATTCGTATGGAATGAAGCATGCCAACGAGCATTCGAGACATCAAGCAATACCTGACAAGTCTACCAGTTATGGTATCTACAGTGGTGGGAGGCCTTACTTGCTCTATGTTCGAGCAATGGACCACTCTTTAGACCATTTACTAGACCAAAAGAGTGGAAAAGGTCATGAACAAGTCATCTACTACCTTAGTCGCCTGATGGTAGGTGCTGAACACAGATACAACCCAGTTAAAAAGGAATGCCTCACTTTGGTATTCGTCATTCAAAAAATGCGTCACTACGTGATAGGTCAAACAATTCATGTTATATCCATAGTAAATCCACTCCGGGTGCTGATGACTAAACCAAGTACCCTTAATTCTTGTTTGGCTACATGGGTAATGTTCTTATCACCTTATGACATGGTATATGTCCCATAAAAGTTGGTAAAAGGCCAAGTACTAATCGATTTCCAAGCAGCTTATCCTGTACCAGAGACCTTTAAGTTATATTACGACATTCCCGATGAGGTATTGGAGTCTAATATGGAAATGGGAGATGACACTTGGCAACTATTCTTTGATGGTGCATCAAGAATTGGACCAAAGGGCAATATCGTCACCGGAGTCAGGATAGTTCTTGTTTCTCCTGACAAGCTGCTCAACCATCGTGTATATTTCCTCAGAGAACCATGCTCTAATAATGTAGCAGAATATAACATTTTCTTATTGGTCTTCAGTTAGCTAAGCAGCTGGATGTACAAAAAGGCAACCTCTATCAGAAGGCGTTTGCTTCATTTTTAATATGATGCAGGATCCAAGACGTTATATGGTCTCTCATATAATGGACTTCTAATGTGATGTCTTTTAGATCTTAAAACAGGACAGGTTTTCCGTAAAGCTCACGATGGTGTGCGTGGAGCACACCAACCATGTCCTAAACTATAAGACAGGCTCAGAAGGTTTGGCTATTATTGGCTACTATAGAAGTTGATGTTGTAGACTACACTCGTAAATGCAGAGCATGCCAAATCCACATTGATTTCATCCACCAACCGTCAGAGTTCTTATACCTAACTGTTGTATCTTGGCCTTTTGAAGCTTAGGTAATGGATATTATTGGCCCTATTGATCCTCCTTACTCTAGAGCTCATCGGTTTATCCTATCTATAACCGATTATTTATCCAAATGGGCAGAAGCAGTACTACTGATTAAAGTAAAGACCTCCAATGTGATTAGCTTCATCAAACACTATGTCATTTATCGTTATGGTATTCTCCAGAGGATAATACATAAAAAATGGACCATAATTCGCTGATCAGGAATTTTATCGATTTTGCGACAAAAATTGGATACAAAATGTGGAGTCCACTGCATATAATCTGGCAGCTAATGGCTTATCTAAAACCATCAATAAGACCATAATCAAGCTCCTCAAGAAGTTTGTTTTATCCAACATGCACGATTGGAATAAGAAGCTCGGAGAGTGCTTATGGGCCTACTGTACAACGGTATGAACTCCAACTGGTTGCACGCTATTCTCTCTGGCCTACGGATATGAAATAGTCTTTCCTCTCGAGACCAGATTCCTTCTCTCAGAATAGCTATCGCTAATGAGATAAAAGTTGAAAATAATGATCGATTACGACTCCAAGAATTAGAAGTATTAGATGAGAAGCGCTTACATGCTTAACAGCGAATTTAATTATATCAAGCCTGTATCTCCAGAGCTTTTAATAGAAAACTCAAAAAAAGATATTTTATGTCGGTGATCTCGTCCTTACGGGGAGAAGGCCAATGGTGATGACTCACAAAAGCAAAGGTAAATTCCAGGACAAATGAGAGGGCTCTTTCATTATGGAATCGGTATATTCCAATGGTGCTTATAGGCTCGCAAAGCTTAACGAAGATTTGTTGATGATGCCCATTAATGGTAAATTCCTCAAGAAGTACAATGTCTGATCTAGGTTTATGTTCCTCCTCCCCAACGATTCATGTATGAATGTATAGTGTTTGCATTTATTGTACTCTCAATAATGTAAATATACAGCGTGACATTTATATCCCCAACAATGTATATTTTAAAATATCCTTAAAGACAACTTCTAAGAGTCGGCAAAACTCTTTTTCACCTCGAACTATTACCTATATTCAAGAATCTTGAATACGTTATAGGTAATGGGTCCTCAAAATTTTCCAGTAGAGTAAAATCTCTTCAAAAGAAAATGATCATGTCTACAATAACTCTGCATTATTTTCTTCCATAGGCATATAACCTATCACGTCCATATTACCTATGATAGTGTTTCTCTTTCAAACCTGTTATCCGTACTTAGTATCAGTGCACCATGGGTATCAAGTACACCATAATCAACCTCATGAAGATGCTATCAGCCATGTCCATACTACCTCCAAGTAGAAGCATTTAATGGAATCTATCTCAAAAATCTATCACATCCATATAACCTCTGATATTGTTATTCTTTCTAACTTATTATATGTATCTAATATTAAGGTACATAATAGATAATAATTTCATAATAAATTGGAAAAGACAAAGATTTTTGTTCATTTTCATATAGGCTTACATCGCAAAAAGTCACAAAATAGGAAATCCTGGTTACATTATGGCTTTGTCGAAAGGTCAAGGATAGTTTGCCTTGGCCGAGCAAGTTGTTCATCTTTGCTCGACTCAGCTTATTCTCTAGATACAGTCATTCTAGTCTCTGCAACTACAAATGGAGCCAAAGAAGCATATACCTCCATTATTTTGTCTTAAGCTTGATCAAGTTCAGTTTTATTATGCGAAAGCTCAAGCAGTTGACCACTTATTAAGTCATGTTGGGTTGTCTCTTTCTAATGTTTGCCTCACAAGACTTTAAGCTTTTCTTGGGCCTCTTTGATCTGAACCTCAAGTTTGGCTATCTCAGTAGCATAATTATCACGTGCAGATTGATGAAGGAGCATGGTGGAAGTAGTTTTGTTTAACTCCTCTGTCAATTTAGTGCTCTGTTCTTCACGTATCTTCATATAGTTGTCATAGACGACCTGACGCTCCATGAATTGGGCTGTGATTGATTCATATTCATCTTGTATAAGAGGAGTGAGATCCCCACTACTAAACTGCCAGTATTCATTGACAGGTTTCTCCAATTCAATTAAAATATGCTCTAACAATGTGGCTCGCTCTTCACCTTTGAAAGACCTAATGGTCCTGATATTGCCAAAGACAACATCTTTTTCTTCACTAAAATCTAAGTACTTATCAAGAACCATATCCATTACAACACTCAATGTCTCATAAAAAGTGTTCATCTGGATGTCAACCAGATAAGTGAAACAATTGTCTGAGCTAGGGGTTGCAGCCACCGCAACAAGTTTTCTCCCTTGAGAAGAAGAAGCCGATGTCGCACTTGTTGTAGCTTTAATACTGGGTGCAAAATACAAGGTACCCATCATTTGTGACATTCCACCTGGAATAGCAACTGGGTGAGCCCTCTGGATAATGACCGGTGCTGACATCTCAACATCTGTTGATGATACCATAGAAGAAGTCAAAGCAGTGGTTCCTTTTCTACAACAATTACAGGAAGAAAAGTAATTTTGGGAGTAGGAGTTGTTTCAGGATGGCAAACAACTACTTCCTTCATATGCTCATGAAGGACTTCTGTCTGGGTCTCCTCACCTAAAAAAGTGTTACTACAATCAGAAAAAGGAATATTGAGATAAGATTTTTAAGCTAAAGGAATGAATAACACCTTGGCTTATGCTAGCCTAGGTTGTCATCGAAAAGACATATGACAATGTGGCCTGCAATACAAGGACTAGCGGTATAGAAAGGACGAAGAGAGACGTACCCAATCTAATCAGCACATATCGGCCTTCTAGAGATTGATTTTCCAAAGAGCCCCTCAATTCTGCAAAATAAGCCTCTATTTGTGGAGTATTAGCATTAAGAAGTAGGTTATCATAATCGGTTACTCCTATGTCTACGTCTGACATCATGGTATCCACTTTTGTATACGGAGTCGTATCTATAGATTCTACCTCAGCCTTCCTAACTTGCTGACAAGGTGATTCTTCTCTTCTAAGAGATCTAGGAGAAGTAAATTCTAGTTCTACTTCAGTTGGTTCTTTATCAAAGTCGATCCGAGTAGTATGAGTTACTCTGGTGACGATGGTATGCATCACGATGCCAGATGATTCATGAGGCATATAAGTAATGGACATGAGTATCTTTGTTGCAGCATCAAGGATAGGGTCCACTTTCATCGACCGAGAGCTAGAGATGTTAGTTTTTGCAATGACAGAGGAAACGACCGTTGTCGTGGCATCACCATTAATGGCAGGAGGAGGGGCAAAAGTACTACCCTCAACATGACTAGTAAACTAACAAATGGACCAGCTCCACCAGGTAAGCTAGTCGGTGAAGAAAATAAACTTCTTCTAGGAGAAGTAGGAGACGTTGATTTTTGGCTTCCGCTTCTTTGGAATAGCAGCCCTCTTCTTAGCAGTTTGACCCTCAGTTGGGGAGACAATTTTGTGCTTGCGGGGCCTAGGAACATATAAAGCTGGAGCAGGCCGATCCACTAGTGCTTTCGGGAGTGGTTCAAGCATCTTGTCCATAGGAGCAGTGTTCTCCTTTTCCATTGGGGATTCTATTACCTCTGGTACAGCTGCAACAGCTTCTTCCTCTGTAATTGTGAAGTTGTTCCTCATGTCATAATCTCGATGAAACATGCTGATAGAGTAGTAAAATCTGGCAATGGAGTGCAATAAATGCAAAATAGCTTTTTCAGGAGGCAAATTAAATTGATCCCATGTACATCCATTACTGAAATAACGTCATCCTCGTGCTCTATCAACTAATCCTCCCTATATTTCAAGACAAGGATTAGCGTTCCTGGCATGGAGTTGATCATACCCAAACTAACTTATAAAGCGACTGGAAAGGTAAGGCTCAAAGTGACAATCATCGTCACTTCGGTATATCAAGTGAGATGGCCAAATGTTAACCAGCTATGAAAAGACCCCAACTAGAAGTTTGTATCTTGTAGTACCGTCATCAGTAAAACTGGCACCCTGATAGTCAACTACAACTTTGGTAGAGAAAGTAAAATCTCCAGCTGGTTCCAATATTCAACGCTTTTCTGATCTTAAAAATGGTGGTATCCTCCCACTTAGAATTCTTATATCTGTAGAGGAACATGTGCTCTGTGTCGTCCTTATTATTGATACTGGGAGCCATCAAATCTCTGTTATGCAATAGCATCCATCCTATTAGATATGTGAAAGGAAGCTCAGTTCTAGGAAATTCCTTTTGCATCTGCTTCGCTACTAGATTGCGGAGACCAATATTCATACAGCACACCATGGCCGGTTACAGCGCCAACGTGTGCCTAAAAACTAAGTGCACTGAAGGAAACAAGAAGTTTCTATGAAGGTGATCCACTGAGCCAGAACTTCCAGGAACCACTCACCGATGAAGCCATAAAGAAAAATATCCGGTCAGCAAAGCTTCGGAAGAGATCTCTTTACGGGTCTGCCAGACATAGCTAACAGCGAACGTCCCAGCTGCGAACCTGCCTACAAGCTTATTAAAATCCTTTTCTTCAGCCTTGAACTCTATCATAAGTGCCTCGACTCTAGTAGCACTCAAAGGTTTAATTGGCCGGACCTTAGTGGCCTCTTCTTCCTTCGATCTGTTGTTGAAGAGGTAATTGTACCACTTTTTAATAAAGATGGTGGCAAAATTAGTCTTGTAATAATTGTTACAGGCCATGTAGTAGCAAATTAACTCCCGGTATAATTTAACAAGGCAAGGTTTTGTCTTCTCCAAGTCCTCGAGTTCTTTATTGGTGGGCACATATTTCTCGTAAGGTACCTCCCCCATTGGTAAGTCTGATACAAATCTCATTTCATGCAAAGCGAACCTAAGTTTTCCCTGAAATAGTCCCAGTGCAAGCATTGTACCATTCTGCTAAAGCTAAGAACATAAGATGATTGGGTTAAAGACCGTAGTAGGTTGCCAATACGGTGTTATAAAATCCTAATCTTAGCATTTCTCCACGTACTGATCTAATATACATTCAGTCAGACGATGCCAGTGAGTATTATTATAGCTCACCCACCCCGGCAATCGAACGTTCTTCAAAGGATAGATACCGCCAGCTTCATTATAAAGGTTGGCATAGAGAGGTGATTATACGGGCTGGATGAGTGAGGTCTCATCTTTTGGTACAGACCCAGGATGAAGTCCTGACATTTGAACACCATGCCCGTCCAGAGAAATATAAAAGATACTCTGTCCCTGTCTGTCCCGCTTGTGGAAAATCTTCCCGGACTTGGCTCCATTAGTCCAAGAGGTCAAACCCCAATCTATCTTCCTCTGATGCGTAGCATGGTAGAAAGCAGACAATGGGAACATCTCAGGAAGGTACATTACCTTTCCGTCCATGTTAAAGAGCCGCTTGTCCTATTTGGGTTTTGTTTGTGATGACCTATCAATGGCATTACCAAACAAAAAGGCAGGCTTGGTATATGCTTCGTTGGCAAAAGAAGTGAGGGGTTCACCACTTATTAAGAATGTTAGCATCCGTTCCCCTTGGCCAACTATCAACAATTGATGAGTTGTAGGCATACTCTTATCTGGTTGGGAGAATTCCAGCTTATCATCTAAATGGTCCATGCATAAATCAACTGCTAGATCCACATACAAGTTATTACACTTTTTTAGAAAGGGAATACTTATAAAGGCAACTCTTCATTCTCCAGAAAGTAGCACACTTTTCTAGTCCATAGTGACAAAATAGGAAAATTTGTCATTAAGTGCGCATATTTGTCATTAATTCCATAATGACAAAATAGCCAAAGTGAGTGCAGTAGGTGAAAGAGGAAAAGTGCGCGCATTTCTTAAGTTTATTTAAAACTTAAGGTAAATGTGCACATTTGTTACATTTCCACTCTAAGCGAGAAAAAATGTGCCAACTCACCAAAAGATTAGAAAGTATGCAGGATGATTGCTTTTGCTCAATAAGAGAAAAGTATGCCAAAATGGACATTTCTACTCTGAACGAGAGAAAAGTGCATGTGTACGAGTGTCTTGGTATTTTGTAACATATCATCATCTTCTTCCCCATTTTCTCTTACAGTGTACATGTAATAAAAAAAAAAAAGAAAGAAAGAAAGAAAATGAAAATCTTATCATGTCTATCAGGACAAGATGAGTCGACTGGCGGGGAGGGACTCTAGACCACGGCATGTTCAACCGCTCGACCGTGGGTTGGACCACCACCTGCCTCACTAAGGGTCTTTTCGCATTCGCATGAGAGGAAGAGGCCAGCCCCTTCCTTTGCTTTGCTTCTTTGCTGCTTGAGACTTCTTGGGCGCCATTGATGAAACTTGAGGTTGAAGACAAATATTAGGCTTTTTGTGAGAGGTTTAAAAGACTGTAAAGAGTTTTCTCTTTTTCAAACCCACCTATTTATACACTGAGCATGAAACCCTTCAGCTACTAAAATTGCATATTTCGGGATCCGTGCCCCAAATCAGGCCAAAGATCACGAAATGTTGAGACTCTGACCGATGTGTGCGCACAAAGTTGGAATAAGTCTATGCTTCTACGATTCAAAGTATTTTGAATTTGTCTTTGGAAATTTGAAAACTTTGAAGGGTGTCTTACAGAAGAATAAAAAGTATGCCTCCAAAGAATGTCAGATCCAAGAGAAGTATGGCGCACTTCTTTTCAGAACAAGCTTAAAAGAAGAGTGGCGCACTCAACTACTATTTTAGAGTATGTCGCACTTTTTTAATAGAACAGTAGCACACTTTTGAACCATTTCCTTCAGTACAACTAAGACAGGCACACAGTCTTCCTATCTTCTACCTCCCATATATAATTCAATCAATCTGACAGTTGATAGACATGAAAAGCGAGGAGATCAAAATCATGATTATAGAATATTATTGGGACGCAGATACAGGTCGTCGTTAAGTTGATTGTTTGGTCAAACTCTTTTTAGAGTGCGTCATTGTGCCAAAATCTAACAGAGTGTGCCGTTGTGCTAAACTCTAATAGAGTGCACTATTGTACCAAACTCTAATACAGTGCATCATTATGCCAAACTCTAACAGAGTGCGCCATTGCGCCAAACTCTAATAAAGTGCACCAGCATGTCTATAATCTGTAGTTGTCCTTACAAAGTGCTCCAATAGCACTGAACTTCTTCAATTGTGCACTTATGACCCTAACTGACAGTGAGCAGTTATGGTTGTGTCTTTAATGCCATATTTTAGTGAAGTGTGCACAAATAACTTTCCCTACAACCTACGCTTTTCTCGTATAGGAATCCACTTGTCAAGCTGGCAGTACGTTGTACACCCACTCAATGGAACGTGGGTTGTAAAATTCATAAAAGTGCGCGTTGTAGAAGCATAAAAATTATATCCCCAAAGAACACCGGGGCCAAAATAAGGCTGGCACACTTCTTTACAAAACAAGTCTAAAAGAAGAGTGGCGCACTCTCATAAAGAGCTTAATAGTGGTGCACACTTAAGCCATTTTATTCAACTTAACAAATGCAGGCGCACAGTCTTTCTATCTTCCCTCTCCCACATTTAATGTAATGAATCCAACAGACAGGCACATCGATCGAGAAGGACATAGTCCTTATTACAGAAGATCTATGGCATGTAGACCCAATTGTCGTTTAGCTGACTGTAGTGCCATATATTAACAAAGAGTGCCAGTATGGCCATCTCTCCCAAATGTGTAAACCCCCTCACCCAAAATAGGTATTTTATGTGTATTTTATATTATTTTATTTATTATAGATGTTGAATTTTTTTAGAATATTGTTTTAGTTAATTAGAAAATAAATTTCTTGATATATTTACTTATATAAATATTTATTTAGATTATTTTTAGGCTATTTTATATTTTTGGAGATTTTTCTAGAATTTTTGGTAATTAAAACCTAGGAAACATAATTTTTTAGGACTTTCATAATTTACTATGAGACTATACTTGCATGTTGTTACTACCAAATATTTAATTTAGGGTTAAATATTTAAATATATTTTTCTGTAATTTATTTAGAATTTTAAGGAATTTATTTGGATTTTTGGAATTATTTATGATTTATTTGGATATATATAGTCTTTATATTAGATACATGCTAATTTAGTATTAATAGATATTAATAAGATTATATATAAATTATTTGTATTATCTTTAATTCTATTTAAGATTATAAATTATTGAGATAAATTTAAACTATATTTTAAACTAATTTAAATCCTGAGTCTACTAGGAAAGCAACTTCATGTATATCATATCCTTATTTGTCTCCACCCAACTACTTGTTCTTATCAAACACCTTATACTTGATTTAGTTATATTGTTGATTGATTATTCATTTATATTTGATTCTGTGGATGAGATTTAGTTATGTCCTGTGACTTGTGATAATTATATACCCCTTGTGAATTATTGTTTATAATACAGTACAGCGTACGTATGTGTTATGGTTTCCATATATTGGAGTTGTCATATACATACGACTGGCATGCTTACGTATTCCTAGGCCTACGTAGTTTGGGACTGGGGCATAACATATTTTTAGTAGTGGCCCATGCAAGTCGAGAGTATATTGTCTCGGTTATGTTACTGTACCGAGCAAGCCTGTACCTAGGATTACAGTCTTAGGTCTCATCCACATATTTGACTTTTCTCCTTGATTTTGTTCCAAATTCTTGAACTCACCTTCCTTCCAACCCGTTCTATTTAAATAATTGCATCATGCTTGATTCATGTACTTCCCTAATAGTTCCTTGAGTATAGCCTTCTGCTAGAATATAGGAATCCTTGTTGTTAGGATGATAATTAGGGTAACATTCCTACTAAGAATACAACTAGAATATTTACCCTCACTAAGTTTAGAATACCTAATGAACCCCAGCATCCCTTACCTATAGATTAATTGACTATTATTCCTTGATATATTTATGAAAGACTTGAGAATAGTATAGACACTATTATGGTTAGTTAGAAATTTGACCATATTATTTTACCCTAGTATTGAGGAACCAATAGAAATCCAAGGTTGAATATTAGGACTAAACCTAACTTTCATAGTAAGATAATATTAGAGAACTATAAATTTAGATTCTTTTCTCGATACTAGCACAACAGTACCTTAGGAAGCTAAGAGGAATTAATATAACATTTTTCTTGATCATACCTAGAACATAGAGATTAGCATATATCACTACCATATTTCCAGATAAGGGCATTTGGGTAATTTCACTATTTGGAATAATTATGTGTTTAATTAATCTGCTAAGTTTTAAAACTATTTATTTGTTGTTGGTTGTGTTGGTTTAGGTCAAACACTAGAAGTCAGTATGGCTAACCCTAGTTGAAAACCCAATTCTAGTGAAACCCTAGAATTCAAACTTTAGGTTTGGACCTCAAACCCTAAAATGACTGAACCCTAGTTAATTAGGTTCTTCATGACCTAGCTGGGGGGTGGGGGGGTTTAACCTAAAAACTATGCATTGAAACCCTAAAACCTAGTTATTATAAAAGGGAACGCTCTCTTCCTTCATGTAGAAAGGAGAAACCCTAGCCTCCATCAAGAAAAACCATTTCCCCAACTCCAGATTTCGGAATACAGACCTAGGAGATCCCTCTTCCTCCTCCAAAGCAAGGGAAACAAGGAGCTTGGGTCAAGAAGCCTTGGAGAAGAAGAACCTCCATTGAAAAAGCCATCTCCCTAGGTAAAACCCTATTTTAATTCATTTTATTTCTATTTTTCTGTTGTTCATGCCCATTAGGAAAACCCCCTATGGTGTAGATCTCGAATCCTAGGGATTCTACATGAAAACCTAGGTCGAATTAGGTTTTGGTGACCTACGGTTGATTTTTCCCAATTTCGTGAACCCTAAACCTAGGGATTTAGTGTAGGCATGATTACATCTCCTACCTTTAGTCTAGATCTTGATTTAGGGTTTAATTTGGGGGGGATTTAACTATGTAGTCTGAAGTTTAGGAATTTATGTGCAGTCGGGTTTGGGAGAAACCTGTGCAGCAGTCGGGTTATGCATGTGTGTTGGGAAAATTTTCTGTGGAGCAGTGTGTACATTGTATTAGATGTCAGTGTGTGGCTGTGTTCTCAGTGTGAGGGAAACTTGTGCCTGTGTGTGTGTTTCTCAGGGTACAGGGAGATCCTGATCAGTGTGTGTTTGTGCATAGGGTTTTTATTTGACTGTGTATTCAGTGTATCCAGATCTGGGTGTGTTATCTCTGAAAACCAATGTGTAGCTGGGTATTTCCATCTAATGTATCAGCATATATGTGTATACGAGAACCTATGTATCAGTGAGTTAACCAAGTATGCAGTGTACCAGCCAATTGAAGAGTGATAACTTACCCAGGTTTAGTGTATCAGTATTCAGAACAGTGTGTATATAGGTAGAGCAGTAAATGGGGGTTTCAATGATTGTAAATTTATATTGTGCCTGTGTCTGAGTGCAGTGTGGATTCTGTGCAGTGTAGGTTATTATTATTCTGTGTGTGCAAGTGTCTAGTGCCTGTGTACCCAGATCAAGGAATGCACATGTGTGCTGTGTGCATTGGGGGTCCTGTGCACAGTCAGGTGAGGTTTCAGTATACCTGATACTGTGGGTGTTAGAATTCTCGTATCAACCTATGTGAGTTTAGAGTTTCAGTGTGACCGTGTAATGAGAATTCAGTAAACAATGTGTGTAGACTGAGAACTCTCAGTAATACCTACAGTATCATTACCTGTGTGTGCTTTAGGTTAGTAATCTGAGTGTAGGTGTGTCGATGTGTCTGTGTGAGCCTAACTAGTTTTAGTGAGGAGAGTGTGATTACCTGTGTGTAGGTAATTTAGTGCTGTGTGTGTGAGTGCAAACAGGGTGTGTTTAGATAGTGAATCTATGTATATGCCTGTAGGTGAGTGTGTGTGTAAATGTTGTGTGTATAGGTGAGATACCTGTGATAGTCAGTGGCAGTGTGTGTTCCAGTATATCAGTTAGGAGAGTGAGTGAGTTTTGTGAGTGTTAGTCTCAGAAACTGCCTGTGTACCAGTGAGCTGAGAGTGCAGTGTGTATTATAGTGTACTGTGTAGATACCTATATGTGTGTAGGTGTGAAACTGTGTGTGCATCAGTTTCAGTCTGTGTCTGTGTATTGAGGTGAGTTAGAAATTAGTGTGTTAATGTGCCTGAGAGTGTAAACCAGTATGTAATTCCCTGTGTAGTTGTGTGTGTTATGACTTGTTGAGCTCTTAGTATATTAGTACCAGTAGCTAGTTTTTATCATGCATGTGTAAGTCTGAACATTTTCAACTGTGCTATGTGTGTGCAGTGAGTTTTTCAGTGAGCAGTTCCAAGGATACTGAGTTGGCTGATACTGTGTATCAGTATGTTAGAGTGAGTTGCCTATGTGTTAGACCTGTATCCTGTGTTCCTAACTGTGAGTGAGTACAGTATCAATTCATTTAAAACCAAACTGTGTATATACCTTGAGTTCTGATACTCCTTATGTATCTTGAACCCTATGACTTATCAGTTATCTTGGTCATTATGGCCACCTTGATATTGTAATGTCTGATACTAGGTGTCAGTAGATTTCAGAAAGTCAGTAGGATGCACTGATACTCAGTAAATCAGTCCAGGGATTGTGTTAGGCAAGAAAGGGATCTCTGAGTATAGAGTATCAAGGGCAGTGGCAGTTAGTGTATCCTACACTTGTTTAAGGCAGGTGGTTGCAGTAGCTAGTAGGATTTAGGAGGTGGGGGTTTGAGTTGGGTATCTTGGGTCAAGTGTTAAGGTACCGAGCTAGTATAAGATAATTGCTAGATATCGAGTAAAGAGTTAAGTTACTATATAAAACACTATTCTATATATTTTAGGTAAGTATAAATAACTCTAGTGTGGTGTTTAGTATATCTTAGCTACTAGTACTACCCAGTCAACCTAGTAATGACTAGTTTAGTTAGGTTGGTCCAGTATGGGCTATCATGGTATATAAATGGACTAGTAGACCTAGTTAATCTAGTATGACCTAGTGAGACCAAGTTGATTAGTATTGACCAGAAGTTCTAGTATGACCTAGAAGCCTCATAATTAAATTAATTAAGCATGTTATTTCCTTAATTCAGTATCTGAAATTTATATTCCACAAATAGGTCATTGTGATCTTACCTTGGACATCGATCCTCACACCTTGCTCAGGACCACAGGCGAGTACATTCTCTAACAGTTTTTATGGTTGATTATTACTATAATTCAGTTGTAGTACATACTTGATTCCGACACTATGGATACACGGGTTAGCACCCTAGATCCCCATCATGAGGAGTCGTGATTGGAATCCATCGTGCTAGCTGGGGGATGGGGAACTATTAGTAGATTATGTGATCATATCCAACCAATTACATGCATCATAGCTCACCCCACTTCTCACGTCGGGTGCGGCCTGACCATTTACATGCATCATAGCTGTTATATATGATTAGCCTGACCACTACATGCATCATAGCTAACCATATGGTTAGCCTGACCTACAAGAATCATAGCTAATCATATATAACCAGCCTGATCTAGTCCCAAGCCGATCACATAATAAACTGATATTTCAAACACTTAGCTAGATGTCTATTCTTTATTTCAGATTCACTTGTTCTAGCATTCACTGTTTATTGTTCATTGCTAGATGCTCTATTGCCTATTTCTTTTCTCCAGTACTTTACACTTCCAGCATTTATTCTCATCATGTATTTCTTACACTGTTTATAGTTTTTGTCAATTTAATGAAACTGCTGTTAGTGCTTGTGCTTCGCTCCAATCCTGACTGGATAATATTTTTCAGAGGACCTGGAGAACCTTTGCTCCACTCATTACGGCCTGGTTCAGAGGGAGATTTTACTCCGAAAACCCCAGAAGAGTTGCCTATCCTAGAGGAGATCCTACCTGGCTGTTCTTAGATTATTTTTCTGTATTTATTGTTTTAGACTGAGACTGAGTTGTATTTTATTATTTGTGACTTTGGGAGGTCATCTAGACTTAAGATTTGAGTTGGACTTATTATGGTTTGTTTTTAATAGAACTTTTTTCTATTCTCATCGTGCCATTATTTATATTAGCTTGTGATTGAGTATATCATAGAACTGTGGATTATTTATTATTGTCCTTCGTGCGGAGATGAGACTATTGACAGGATATATTATATGTTGAGACCTAGACAGCGTTCTACCGTCGATGCTGCGGCGTAGGCTGGACGTACCTACGACTCATGCCCAAATTCCGGGTGCGGGTCGTGACACGTTTTTAGTGGTGGTCCATGCAGGTCGGTCCTAGATTCGCATTAGAGCGATATCATAGTGGTGCTCGCTTAGAGTATTACTACGAGCCTGTTTTAGGAAATAGGAATTTGGCCGGGGATATGCTCAATCATAATTAGGAAATTTTGATTCTTATAATACTACTCTTAATGATTTTTTCTTTAGAAATTACTGTCCTTCTTTGATGATATCGTGTCTATTGCCTTGATTAAATTCTTTGATCTGTCTTCAGGATGCCGCCGAGGACCAGATCCCGGAGAACCGGAGCAGCTGAGTCAGAGAGGTCTGCCGCCTCTCGCCTTGCCGGACAGACATCCGCAGCACCTCCTACATCTCCAGTACATGTGGGAGTGTCTACAGCATTCGGGGGTCCTCCACCACCTGTTCAGAGGGTCCCCATAGCTACGACGGCGCCTCCACCTCCACGACCACCAGTTCAGCATCCAGGAGGTGTGCCCGTCGATGGAGCACAGATGTTCGCTTTGATTCAGGGCATGGTCGATGCCCAGAGGACGTCGGCAGAAGCCCAGGGGGTACAGGCTGAGGCACACCAGGCCCAGACGGAGATGATGAGGGTGAACATGGAGAATGCTCATCAAGTGGCTCTCCAGGCTGTGGAGAGAGTCACTCAGCAGCAGCAGCGTCCTGATCAGCACCACCAGACGCCGGGTACCATTGTGGATTTCAAGAGGATGATGCCTCGGGAGTTCAAGGGGATAGAAGGGATACTCTACGTCGATGATTGGCTAGAGGACATCGAGAGGAACTTGCGCTTGGCACAGCTTCCGGAGGATCTTTAGATCGAGGCCGTCGGCTGCCAGATGTTCGATATCGCCTTGACGTGGTTTCGCACAGAGCCGAGACTCCTTGACAGGGGAATCACTTGGGAAGCTTTCAAGGAGCTCTTCAAGGAGAAGTTCTTTCCTGATGTTGCCCTGGTAGCTTTGGAGAGTCAGTTCCATGACTTAGTCCAGGGGAGCTCGTCCGTCGACGAGTATGCCGCAGAGTTTTCCCGCCTGAGCCGCTTTGCGCCATCGATGATTAGAGATCCGGGGGACAGGGCCCGGAAATTTAGAAAGGGGCTGGCAAGGGAGATCAAGTCTCGCACGTCGGGACGTCGCACAGCTACCTACGAGGGCATATTGATGGATGCCCAGATAGCCGAGGACGACTTGGGCCTCAGGCCCAAGAGGGGACGCGATGGTTCCGGAGGAGCAAACAGTAGTGCGGGACCGGGCAAGCTTCCACACTTTCAGCAGCAGCAAAGGCCCTTTCAGCAGCAGCATCAGGCACCAGCCCGAGGGCAGGTTCAGCATCAGCAGCAGAGGCAGACTCAGTCCGCCATCCAGTGTGCGTACTACGGGAAGACAGGCCATACTAGAGAGATCTGTAGGAAGAGATTGGGCTCATGTCTGTCCTGCGGATCGATGACACACCAGCTGAGGGATTGCCCTACCATTCGTCCAGGTCAGGGTGGAGCAGCCGCCCAGAGAGGACCAGACAGGGTACCTGCCGTACCAGGAGGCCAACAACAGAGGGCACCACTTCCACCACAACATCAGAAGTTTGCCCAGCACCAGCAGTAGAGAGGTGTACCCCAGGGGCGAGCGTACGCCATGGCAGTCGAGGAGATCGAGCCAGCAGGAGACTTGATCACAGGTTCGGTTCTTCTCGATTGTATTCCCGTATTTACCTTATTCGACTCTGGCGCTTCCCATAGTTTTGTGTCTGTATCTTATGCACTTCAACATCATTTAGACACAGAACCATTAGCTAGGACTTGCAAGATCATGACTGGTGGAGGTATTATCCTAGTCCGTGATCACTGCAAGGACCGGAGGGTGTCAGTAGGAGGCCGAGAGTTGAGCGTGAGCTTACTCGTCATGCCACTTCCGGGGTATGATATTGTACTCGGAATGGACTGGTTGAGTAGGCATCATGCTACTATAGATTATTATAGAGGCAGAGTATTATTCAGACCTCCAGGAGAGCCAGAGTTTGAGTTCGTTAGAGGAGCAGCGAAACATAGTAAGAGCACATTTTACGGAGCCAGGGCGGAAGAAGAGGAGTTGCCACATCCTCTGATAGCGGAGTTTCTGGATGTATTTCCGGAGGAGTTGCCAGGTTTGCCGCCAGACAGAGATATTAAATTCTCTATAGACTTGGTTCCAGGAGCGGAGCCTATTTCATAACATGTCTATAGAGTCAACAACAGCGAGCTGGCAGAACTGAAGAAGTAAGTCGAGGAGCTGCAGGATAAAGGCTTCATCAAATCCAGTTCATCACCATGGGGAGCTCCGGTATTGTTCGTACCGAAGAAGGACGGCACGGTGCGCATGTGCATTGATATAGAGCTTTGAACAATATCACTATCAAGAAAAAATACCCGCTGCCGAGGATAGATGATCTTTTCGATCAGTTGAGCGGGGCGAGGGTGTTTTCCAAGATAGATTTGAGGTCAGGCTATCACCAGGTGAAGGTGAAGAGAGAGGACACGCCAAACAGGCTTTTCAGACCAGATATGGCCAGTTTAAGTTCATGGTGATGCCATTTGGTTTAACCAATGCACCGGCAGTATTCATGAACCTGATGAACAAGGTGTTCCACCAGTACCTTGACAAGTTCGTAGTGGTGTTCATCGACGATATTCTTGTGTATTCCAAGACCCCGGAGGAGCACGAAGAGCACCTGAGGTTGGTCTTAGAGACTCTCAGGAGGGAGAAGCTGTACGGGAAACTCTCTAAGTGTGAATTCTTTCTTGACAAGGTTGAATTTCTTGGGCATGTGGTATCGGGTGACGGAATCTCGGTTAACCCACAGAAGATCGAGGCAGTGAAGTCGTGGGCTACCCCCAGTTCGATAGCTGAGATCAGGAGTTTTCTCGGGCTAGCAGGATACTACAGGAGGTTTGTACAAGACTTCTCCAGGATTGCAGCGCCGATGACCAGATTGACTAGGAAGGATGTGGATTTTGTCTGGACGGAGGATTGCCATACCGCATTTGATGAGCTGAAGAAGAGGTTGACGACAGCTCCAGTTTTGACGTTGCCAGCAGGGACAGGTGGTTTCACCATCTACAGTGATGCTTCAGGTAAGGGTCTGGGATGTGTTCTTCAGCAGCACGGAAAGGTAATTGCCTATGCTTCCAGGCAGTTACGCCCTCATGAAGAGAACTACCCCACCCACGATTTAGAGTTGGCAGCAGTTATCTTTGCTCTAAAGCTGTGGAAACATTACCTGTACGGAGAGCGTGTGGAGATCTTCACAGACCACAAGAGCTTGAAGTACGTATTCACACAGAAGGAGCTGAACATAAGGCAGAGGAGGTGGTTAGAGTTGATGAAGGACTTTGACATCTCATTGCAGTACCACCCAGGGAAGGCCAACGTAGTCGCCGATGCCTTGAGCAGGTATCCGATGGCGATGTACTTGACGACAGATAGACATTTGTTGGCGGATTTGGAGAGCTTGGAGATTGAGGTGTCAGTTCCCGGTACTGAGATTCAGATATAGGGATTGCAGATACAGTCCGAGCTGATGGACAGGATCAGAGCTGCGCAGTATGATGATGAGGCTCTGAGGAGTATCAGAGCACAGGTTCAGACAGGATTGTCGGACGACTTTACTATCGCAGAGGATGGTTCCTTACGACACGGCACGAGGATATGTGTGTCGAGCGGGGAGTTGCGCGAGGAGGTTTTGCAGGAGGAACACCGCTCTCAGTACTCGATGCATCCCGGTGCCAACAAAATGTATCGAGACTTGAGGGAGCACGTATGGTGGTATGGAATAAAGCGCGAGGTAGCACGCTTCGTATCCCGGTGTCTAGTGTGCCAGCAGGTAAAGGCAGACCGGCAGAGGCCAGGTGGTTTGCTTCAACCTTTACCGATCCCAGAGTGGAAGTAGGAGCACGTGACCATGGATTTCGTTTCAGGGCTTCCACGTTCTCCAGGAGGGAATGACGCAATTTGGGTCATCGTGGACAGGTTGACCAAATCAGCCAATTTCTTACCTTTCAAGGTGGGCACGTCGACAGAGAGGCTAGCAGAGATGTACGTGCATCAGATCGTTAGACTTTATGGAGTTCCTGTAAGCATCGTCTCGGATCGGGATAGCCGTTTTACTTCCCACTTCTGGAGGAGTCTGCAGGCTAGCTTGGGCACTCAGCTCAAGTTCAGTACCGCATATCACCCCCAGACAGACGGGCAGTCTGAATGGACTATTCAGACTCTCGAGGATATGCTACGCACTTGTGTTCTAGATCTAGGAGGTTCTTGGGAGGATCATCTGCACCTGGTAGAATTTGCTTACAACAACAGCTACCAGGCCAGCATCGAGATATCACCATTTGAGGCTCTTTATGGAAGGAGGTGTCGTACACCGTTATCTTGGGACGACGTTGGAGAGAGAGCCTTGCTAGGACCAGAAATGGTCGTGGATGCAGCAGAAAAGGTGAAACTCATCAGAGACAGACTGCGAGTGGTGCAGGACAGACAGCGGCATTGGGCCGACAGCCACCGTAGACCCCTTGAGTTTCAGGTATAGATTGTTATTTTTCTGGTTTGTGTTGTTTGTTTAGACTGCGTGTTGAGACTGTTTTGTTTTAGGTTGGCGATCTAGTATTCCTACGGATTTCTCCGACGCGTGGCACGATTTATTTTGGTCGAGGCGGGAAGCTTAGCCCACGCTACATCGGACCCTTTGGTATTCTTGCGAGGGTAGGTGCAGTGGCGTATAGACTGGACTTGCCGCCGGTATTAGAGGGAGTGCATGATGTGTTCCACGTGTCGCAGCTGAGACGGTACATGGCAGACCCTAGTCACGTACTTGACCACTCGGAGATTGAGGTTGGTCCGACGCTCAGCTACCCCGAGCAGCCCGTAGAGATCTTGGACCGCAGAGAGAAGGTGTTGCGGAACCAAACTATTCCTTTGGTTCGTGTTGCATGGAGACATCACTCTCCAGGGGAGTCAACCTGGGAGAGAGAGGACGAAATGCGCGAGCAATACCCGTATCTCTTCTAGACTTGAGGTATATTTTCCTTTTTCTGATTTTATTCTTGTTCCAGTTCAGTCAAATTTCGAGGACGAAATTTCTTTTAGGAGGGTAGACTTGTCACTACCACATTTCCAGATAAGGGCATTTGGGTAATTTCACTATTTGGAATAATTATGTGTTTAATTAATCTGCTGAGTTTTAAAACTATTTATTTGTTGTTGGTTGTGTTGGTTTAGGTCAAACCCTAGAAGTCAGTATGGCTAACCCTAGTTGAAAACCCAATTCTAGTGAAACCCTAGAATTCAAACTTTAGGTTTGGACCTCAAACCCTAAAATGACTGAACCCTAGTTAATTAGGTTCTTCATGACCTAGCTAGGGGGGTTTAACCTAAAAACTATGCATTGAAACCCTAAAACCTAGTTATTATAAAAGGGAACCCTCTCTTCCTTCATGTAGAAAGGAGAAACCCTAGCCTCCATCAAGAAAAACCATTTCCCCGCCTCCAGATCTCGGAATCCAGACCTAGGAGATCCCTCTTCCTCCTCTAAAGCAAGGAAAATAAGGAGCTCGGGTCAAGAAACCTTGGAGAAGAAGAACCTCCATTGAAGAAGCCATCTCCCTAGGTAAAACCCTATTTTAATTTATTTTATTTCTGTTTTTCTGTTGTTCATGCCCATTAGGAAAATGCCTTATGGTGTAGATCTCGAATCCTAGGGATTCTACATGAAAACCTAGGTCGAATTAGGTTTTGGTGACCTACGGTTGATTTTTCCCAATTTCGTGAACCCTAAACCTAGGGATTTAGTGTAGGCATGATTACATCTCCTACCTTTAGTCTAGATCTTGATTTAGGGTTTAATTTGGGGGGGGATTTAACTGTGTAGTCTAAAGTTTAGGAATTTTTGTGCAGTCGGGTTTGGGAGAAACCTGTGCAGCAGTCGGGTTATGCATGTGTGTTGGGAAAATTTTTTGTGGAGCAGTGTGTACATTATGTTAGATGTCAGTGTGTGGCTGTGTTCTCAGTGTGAGGGAAACTTGTGCCTGTGTGTGTGTTTCTCAAGGTGCAGGGAGATCCTGATCAGTGTGTGTTTGTGCATAGGGTTTTTATTTGACTGTGTATTCAGTGTATCCAGATCTGGGTGTGTTATCTCTGAAAACCAATGTGTAGCTGGGTATTTCCATCTAATGTATCAGCATATATGTGTATACGAGAACCTATGTATCAGTGAGTTAACCAAGTATACAGTGTACCAGCCAATTGAAGAGTGATAACTTACCCAGGTTTAGTGTAACAGTATTCAGAACAGTGTGTATGAAGGTAGAGCAGTAAATGGGGGTTTCAATGATTGTAAATTTATATTGTGCCTGTGTCTGAGTGCAGTGTGGATTTTGTGCAGTGTAGGTTATTATTATTCTGTGTGTGCAAGTGTCTAGTGCCTGTGTACCCAGATCAAGGAATGCACATATGTGCTGTGTGCATTGGGGGTCCTGTGCACAGTCAGGTGAGGTTTCAGTATACCTGATACTGTGGGTGTTAGAATTCTCGTATCAACCTTTGTGAGTTTAGAGTTTCAGTGTGACCGTGTAATGAGAATTCAGTGAACAATGTGTGTAGACTGAGAACTCTCAGTAATACCTACAGTATCATTACCTGTGTGTGCTTTAGGTTAGTAATCTGAGTGTAGGTGTGTCAATGTGTCTGTGTGAGCCTAACTAGTTTTAGTGAGGAGAGTGTGATTACCTGTGTGTAGGTAATTTAGTGCTGTGTTTGTGAGTGCAAACAGGGTGTGTTTAGATAGTGAATCTATGTATGTGCCTGTAGGTGAGTGTGTGTGTAAATGTTGTGTGTGTAGGTAAGATACCTGTGATAGTCAGTGGCAGTGTGTGTTCCAGTGTGTCAGTTAGGAGAGTGAGTGAGTGAGTTTTGTGAGTGTTAGTCTCAGAAACTGCCTGTATACCAGTGAGCTGAGAGTGCAGTGTGTATTATAGTGTACTGTGTAGATACCTATATGTGTGTAGGTGTAAAACTGTGTGTGCATCAGTTTCAGTCTGTGTCTGTGTATTGAGGTGAGTTAGAAATTAGTGTGTTAATGTGCCTGAGAGTGTAAACCAGTGTGTAATTCCCTGTGTAGTTGTGTGTGTTATGACTTGTTGAGCTCTTAGTATATTAGTACCAGTAGCTAGTTTTAATCATGCATGTGTAAGTCTGAACATTTTCAACTGTGCTATGTGTGTGCAGTGAGTTTTTCAATGAGCAGTTCCAAGGATACTGAGTTGGCTGATACTGTGTATCAGTATGTTAGAGTGAGTTGCCTATGTGTTAGACCTGTATCCTGTGTTCCTAACTGTGAGTGAGTACAGTATCAATTCATTTAAAACCAAACTGTGTACATACCTTGAGTTCTGATACTCCTTATGTATCTTGAACCCTATGACTTATCAGTTATCTTGGTCATTATGGCCACCTTGATATTGTAATGTCTGATACTAGGTGTCAGTGGGTTTCAGAAAGTCAGTAGGATGCACTGATACTCAGTAAATCAGTCCAGGGATTGTGTTAGGCAAGAGAGGGATCTCTGAGTATAGAGTATCAAGGGCAATGGCAGTTAGTGTATCCTATACTTGTTTAAGGCAGGTGGTTGCAGTAGCTAGTAGGATTTAGGAGGTGGGGGTTTGAGTTGGGTGTCTTGGGTCAAGTGTTAAGGTACAGAGCTAGTATAAGATAATTGCTAGATATCGAGTAAAGAGTTAAGTTACTATATAAAATACTATTCTATATATTTTAGGTAAGTATAAATAACTCTAGTGTGGTGTTTAGTATATCTTAGCTACTAGTACTACCCAGTCAACCTAGTAATGACTAGTTTAGTTAGGTTGGTCCAGTATGGGCTATCATGGTATATAAATGGACTAGTAGACCTAGTTAATCTAGTATGACCTAGTGAGACCAAGTTGACTAGTATTGACCAGAAGTTCTAGTATGACCTAGAAGCCTCATAATTAAATTAATTAAGCATGTTATTTCCTTAATTCAGTATCTGATATTTATATTCCACAAATAGGTCATTGTGATCTCACCTTGGACATCGATCCTCACACCTTGCTCCTGACCACAGGCGAGTACATTCTCTGACAGTTTTTATGGTTGATTATTTCTATAATTCAGTTGTAGTACATACTTGATTCCGACACTATGGATACACGAGTTAGCACCCTAGATCCCCATCATGAGGAGTCGTGATTGGAATCCATCGTGCTAGCTGGGGGATGGGGAACTATTAGTAGATTATGTGATCATATCCAACCATTTACATGCATCATAGCTCACCCCACTTCTCACGTCGGGTGTGGCCTGACCATTTACATGCATCATAGCTGTTATATATGATTAGCCTGACCACTACATGCATCATAGCTAACCATATGGTTAGCCTGACCTATAAGAATCATAGCTAATCATATATAACCAGCCTGATCTAGTCCCAAGCCGATCACATAATAAATTGATATTTCAAACACTTAGCTAGATGTCTATTCTTTATTTCAGATTCACTTGTTCTAGCATTCACTGTTTATTGTTCATTGCTAGATGCTCTATTGCCTATTTCTTTCCTCCAGTACTTTACACTTTCAGCATTTATTCTCATCATGTATTTCTTACACTGTTTATAGTTTTTGTCAATTTAATGAAACTGCTGTTAGTGCTTGTGCTTCGCTCCAATCCTGACTGGATAACATTTTTCAGAGGACCTGGAGAACCTTTGCCCCACTCATTACGGCCCTGGTTCAGAGGGAGATTTTACTCCGGAAATCCCAGAAGAGTTGCCTATCCTAGAGGAGATCCTACCTGGCTGTTCTTAGATTATTTTTCTGCATTTATTATTTTAGACTGAGACTGAGTTGTATTTTATTATTTGTGACTTTGGGAGGTCATCTAGACTCAAGATTTGAGTTGGACTTATTGTGGTTGGCTTTTAATAGAACTCTTTTCTATTCTCATCGTGCCATTATTTATATTAGCTTGTGATTGAGTATATCATAGAACTGTGGATTATTTATCATTGTCCTCCGTGCGGAGATGAGACTATTGACAGGATATATTATATGTTGAGACCTAGACAGCGTTCTACCGCCGATGCTGCGGCGTAGGCTGGACGTACCCATGACTCATGCCCAAATTCTGGGTGCGGGTCGTGACAGCATACCACCTTCCCTTAAGAAACCATGATACTATCAAGAGTCTCCTATTTTAATTTCATATCTTATTTCTCCGAAACCTTAGCGCTCGCTAATTGTGCGATGACTAAAAAATTTTCATCTTTCAATTTATGCCACCTAACCCTTCTGATTGTAGGCCAAGTAATTTTATTTTATGTTAGGATATATAGTTTGCTAGGATTATAGTTATAATCTTAAATTTTAAAATTATGTGCTTAGTAGTTAGAACTTGATAGTTTGAGTTGTTCATTTAGATTATAATTTTATGATTATCCTTTAGTTTTATGATTATCCTTTAGTTTCAAATCAAGTAATCTGTTCCACAAATCTCCATACAGGTTATGTCCCCTTTCACTTGAGAGCCAATAACTTCTCCATTCTTAATATTAACGCTTTTCTTCTATAAGTACTATGATTAAGACTTAAGATGACCATTACCTATGGAGTTTCATAATGCAATAGGATACCCTAATAAGTACCAAGATCTTTTGCTCATATACCCTAACAAGAGTTTCTACTTTATCCCCCATAAGGCAGTTACAGTATTAGTTTATTTTTTTAAGTTAGGTAGTATGCCTCACAACATAGTATCATAAAGTCCTTTTGACCGATTAATGAAGTGTAATTGAATGACACCAACTATAGACATGCATAAGAAGATAGTGTTTATCCAGCCAGACTGTAGAACTCAGAGGCCCATACCCCCATTTGGTCGACTAGAGACTTAGACAAGAAGTTAGTATGGCAAATATAAGGGCACAACACCGGACGAGTCTAATCTTCTTGGTGAACATGAATTATTTTGTACCTTCTCTCATCATAATTCAACGTACCTATATTTTCTGGACTACCTTGACTTATGCTGCTATTATAGCCTAGTTTTGCAAGCTTACTCTTTTATCGAGCTAGTTTATGACATATGTATTATTGGGGGCCTACACTAATACATTGTCTAAATCAAAATTAGTGTATTATGGTCTAGCTAACCTTAGTGCGCTGGTTCGCTCTTCGTATAACTACTTTACGTGGATTGAGATATATAGTTGACTCAGCTTGTTAGACGAATATACTGGCCCTCTAGACTGGTCAGAGCGTATCATATCAGGTAAATAACTTTTCTGATATGAGCATACAAATAGGAATTTACCAAAATATGATTTTAATCCACAACTGTCTTGACAACTCCCGTTGAATTCTTTAATCGCCTTGAACCCCGTACTTGTATTTTGTCATCTACACCTTGAATTCTTTATTATTGTTTTATATCTTCCCCTATTTCGGAAAGACTAACGCTCGTGATTGGTATAAGTTTGATACACGGATAGTACTAGATATACCCCATAGGCCATTCATATTACTTGGTGACAATCTTTTGTAATTAAGGGCATATCATATGTAATATATTTGGTGTTAAAATTTTTGAGGATTGAATAACATTATTAAATAATTTGAGGAAGTTTTCTTAAAAGTATAGTCTTGTGTGATAGATTAGTAAATTCTAAGTTGGGTAGAAATTGCATTATCAACTTAAGAAAAAAAAATTTAGATTGTGATCAAGTAAGATTAGATTAAGAGATATAAGTCATTTTAATTTTGGAACTTTTTTTTTAAAGAATGATTAAGATGATGAGGATTTAATGAATTTTGAAATCTTGATATTGCAGACCAAATATTTATAACTTGAGCACATGATTTAAATTTTTAATATTGAAGGTTGAATCATCGATTTAAATTTTGAGGATAAATATAGAATTTTAGACTTGAACAATTGGTGAATTTGATTTAAAATTTAATGATTTAATGATTTGAATTAAAATTTAAATTTTGATTGTTGGATCACCTATTTGAAATGTTGAGGATAAAAATTGAATTTAAAATTTGAAGAGTACAAAATTCATAAGTTAAGAATAGGTATAAGATTTGATTAGAATTGTGTATTGTTCAAAGTCTAGAGAAAATTATGATAGTTAAAAATTGTGATATAAATTTTAATGTGGGATGTCCTATAAATTTGAATTAGATTTGGATATTGATTATTTAAAAAATGAGAAGACATTATGATTGGCTAAATTTTGATTTGAACAGTGATTATTCTACTTTTGAAGTGATCGCGATAGATTTTGTTATTTAAATTTTTGAAAGAGATTACGATTGACTTGCCTTATATACAATTGTGAATAATTTAGCAAATCATACCTTATTTTTAATTTCTAGGACAAAATTCTTTTAAGTTGGGTAGATTGTAAACTCCCTCATCCAAAATAGGTATTGTATGTATATTTTATATTGCTATATTTATTATAGATGTTGAATATTTTTAGAATATTTTCTTAGTTAATTAAAAAATAAATTTTTTGATATATTTACTTATATAAATATTTATTTAGAATTATTTTTAGGCTATTTTAGATTTTTGGAGATTTTTCTAGAATTTTTGGTAATCAAAACCTAGGAAACATAATTTTTTAGGATTTTCACGATTTACTATGAGACCATACTTGCATTTTGTTACTACCAAATATTCAATTTAGGGTTAAAATATTTAAATATATTTTTTTGTAATTTATTAGAATTCTAAGGAATTTATTTGGATTTTTGGAATTATTTATGATTTATTTGGATATATATAGTCTTTATATTAGATACATGCTAATTTTGTATTAATAGATATTAATAAGATTATATATAAATTATTTGTATTATCTTTAATTCTATTTAAGATTATAAATTATTGAGATAAATTTAAACTATATATTAAACTAATTCAAATCCTGAGTCTACTAGGAAAGCAACTTCATGCATATCATATCCTTATTTAAACTGATCATAATCATATCCAAATTAGCCAATCCTAGTCGTATTCAATTAAATAGTCTCCACCATTATAAATACTTATTAGACTTATGAAATAAACTTATCTTTCATTTTTTTTTTCCCAAACACCTCTTTTTTTCGTTCAAAAATAGTCAAAATTCGTCATAAATTCAGCATTATTTTCTGGTAGTTATGACAACTTAAAAAGACGATATCTCCTAGCTCCGTACTCCAAACGCACTCTAGTTTTTTTTTTGTTAGAACCATATCAAGGTTAGTTTTCTGAATATATAAATTATTTTAAAAATTTTAGAAATTATTTTTCCATAAAATTCTAAAAGTTCCAGTTGTCCAAAATCAGACGCGTTTCAGTGTTTTTGAGATTTTGGGAGTTTCCGAACTCAGAATTATGAGCCGTTTAAAGTTTCAAAAAGCTAACATGATGAATTTCCATAAAGTTATTTTTCCAAGATTTAACATATAAGTTTAATCTACTATAAAATTCATGCAAAGTAGACATAAATAGAAAACTACAAAAAATTATTATCTGTGTGCCCTTGTGGCCATAACTCTTTACCGACTTATGATTTTACGAATACATCGATTATGGTATTCATGTAGCACTAAAATCTATAGAATTCTACACACAAATCAAGGATTTGAGTTGGTTGAATTTTTGGTCAACGGATTGCCTCAATTTGCGTGCCACGGATCACAAATCTGTAAAGTTGACTTTCTTTGGACCAAAATTAGGGTTTAACAATAAAATTAGATTATAATAAGATTAAAATACTATTTTAGATTATTTATTTAGAAATAAAATTGATTAAAATGGAGGAATCTATTCATCCACTTTTGTAACCTAACTTGTTTAATTTATGTGACGGGTAGATCGGACGACGCCTTGAGTTGCGACTTCATCCTTTTTAGAGCAGGCAAGTATACCTTGCCATTGTACTTGTGATTTACATTCTATATGATGCATGCATTTTTTTCTATTATTTGGTTTACATATTTTAACTGCTATATAAACTGCGCGTCCAAGAATAACTTGGGTGCAACAACGGTGACGTCGTATTTTGTCTTTATTATATATTATGCATGTCGACCTAGTTTTACGAGACTACCACATGATCATGAGGCATTCTTATATTTCATTTGGCTATGACATATTTTTTACACGAGTTGTGAGTCTCATATAAATCATGGACTTACGTGTTGACTGATCATCTGTACATGTGGGACGTGTGATAGAGAATAACTGCTGATAAAATTTGCATGCTAGAAGACTTGGCAGTTATTAGAGGTATCATCGTGTCATGGATATGACATACTTAGATCATGGGGTAGGGAGGACAATGAGTAAGGCGTTTGGGCTCCTTTGTACTTTTTTTGTGTAACCCGTACGTTCCGTCGGAGATGCGCGGTTATGATGACTACTATATATATTATTATTATCAGGCAGACTCTGGCGTTCAAAAGACGATATGCTTTTTAGGCCCCTGAATCTTTGAGAGAATTATGCCAATCCCATTTTAACCAGATAGCCCATGTGTTAGAAAGTTGTTCTCAAAGTGCATTCACATAGACGGTTAGGTGACCCATTGGATATTTATTTTTAGTACTTTATTGGCATGCTTCTATGTATATTCTTACGTCCCTCTAAGGACCTGGTTCCTTTTCTGGTATAGACAATCATGACTATTTGCAGGAGCACGGATCAGGACTTGCTATAATGTTCTCTTTCGAGGAGATCTTCTCTTCGAGGCTCTCTGATTATTAGTTGATGTACTTATGTTATTTCTCTTATATTCTAGTTTGGTAGTGGATTTGTCTCCACCAAACTACTTGTTCTTATCAAGCATCTTATACTTGATTTAGTTATATAATTGATTGATTATTCATTTATATTTGATTTTGTGGATGAGATTTAGTTATGCCCTGTGACTTGTGATAATTATATACCACTTGTGAATTTTTGTTCATAATATAGCGTACGTATGTGTTATGGTTTCCATATATTGGAGTTACCATATACATATGGCTGACATGCTTACGTATTTCTAGTCCTACGTATTTTGGGACTAGGGTGTGACAAAATGTCTATCAGTAAGTACTAGTATGGCTACCTCCTCCAAGTTATAGCGAAATGAGTAGCCATCTTTCATAAATGTCTATCAGAATGTGCTAGTATGACTACCTCTTCCAAGATGCAGTAGAACGAGCCAATATGGCATTCTTTCCAAAATATCCATCAAAATGTGCCAGTACAGCTATCTCCTCTAAATTGTAATGGAACGCACCAGTTTGGCCATCTCTCCCAATGTCAACAGAATGCGCCAGTACGTCCACTACTTTCAAAAGTCAACATATTGCGCCAGTACGACCATCTCTCCTAAAGATCAACAAAGTGCACTAGTATTTCTACCTTCATTAAACTTCTTTAATAACGCGTGTAGGATCTTAACTGACAATGAACGGTTATGATTACGTGTCTTTCATGTTATGTTTCTCATAAAATGTGCACAAATAACTGTCCACATGACCTACGCATTCCTCGTATAGAAAGCCATGTGTCAAGCAGGCAGTATGTTGTGCACCCACTCAGTAGAACATGGTTTATGAAATCTCAAAAGTGCACACAAAATGGCATATATATTATAAATTGCCCAAAGTGCGCGCACACTTCTATAACTACTCTTGAAGGTCATAAATACAGGGTCAGTTCCTCTTTCATGGGGAAGAATACAGGCGGATAGAGGGAAAGAAGAATATCTTCTTGTGCTATTATTGTCAAAGTCTTCTTGACTTCAAGTTCTAGGGTTCTCGTATTCTTGTATTTCTTCACTGTCAAGTGGTCCAAGGAGTAAAGTGATCGACTGCACATCATATCTCTATAGGTATACTTTTCCAGAATTATTGTACTTTAGATTCTCATATAGGATTTATTGTACACCTATTTTTTTCTTTTTCTTTCTAGTTTGTAAGACAAAAGTTTGCTCAACTTTTTGTTCATGACAAACAAAATGGCGACTTTACTGGGGACGACCTTCTCCTCAAATGAGATAGTAGTTCAACCTAACACCACATTATTTGTAAACCCCCTGATTTTTCTAGAATTTCTAAATGAATTTTTATAATTTTTTGGAATTTTTTGGAATTTTTCTGTAATTAAAATCAAGGTATTTTGAAATGAAAAATTAGACATAGGATAATTTTTCGGGAATTTATTGGACCCCGGAAGTATTTTTAAAGCCCTAAAAACCAAGTTATAATTAAACCAAAATAAACTTAGAATTAAATCCAGTTTAATTGAACCAAACCAACCCGAACCAACCTAGACCGGTTTAGCTAAACCGAACCAAACCCTAGCGGGTCGGATCCTGGTCTAACCCGCCGACCCGAAACCCGCTAACACGAACCCGCATTTCTGTTTTTGGATCGGGCCGGATCCGCCGCCCGACCCGACCCGACCCGGCCCGCTACCGAAACCCTTTCTCTTCCCGTAACCGATGCCGGTCGACGCTCCGGCTACCCGCAACGGCCGCCGGCCGTTCTCAGCCGCTCCGTCTCCCCCAGCCTCTCCGCCTCCCCGCACCCGCCGCCTCGTCGGCTCCCGTAACCGGCCGCCTTTCCCTCTCCCTCTTCCCCTATATTTAAACACTGGCCGCCCACTGCCTTCCTCTTCCCTCCTCTGCCCTACCTCCGCCATGCAGTCGCCCGACGATCCATCCGCCGCCCTCTCCCCGCCGTCGTCCTTGACTTCCCCAACGGCGTCATCGGCCACCCCACAGCACCCGGAACTGTCGAACCCCCAGCCTAGCCCCTCTCCGACGAGCGCTGCCTTTGCCCCGCCTCCGCCAGTGCCGTGCCCTCCATCCCCGCAGCAGCTCCGGCGTAGCCACCCTCGGCCAGCAGGGCCTCCGCCTGACCAAGCCCCGGCAAGCGCAGCCCCCTCCGGCGAGACTCCAGAACCCTAACCGAAACCTTAGAACCCGGACATAGCCTGACACTGTGTCGTGTCGACACACGGACACAAAAACCTGGTTTTGCGAAGTCCTGTTCAGGTAACCCGTTCTCTCTTCTCGTTGCTCTGTTTCCCGTTCCGTCAGTTGTGACGCGAACCCTGTGTAACCCTCTCGATGCCCGTACAAACCGCTCGGTGTGTCGCATCCTGTGGCGATCGTAAACCGTGATCCAAAAATAGGAAAACCAACGCCCTATTTTTTCCCGGTACTGAGTTCGCCCCGCCAAACGGGACGACTTGGTCGCATGCGGTATTCACCGAAATATGCGCGCCGTTGATACGGACGTGAGGGATTTCGCAAAAGTTGATTTGGATATGCTTGCACACCGGAATCAACACGTATCCGCCGACAACGCCCCATATCCGCCTGTTCTGAATCTCATCATAACTTTGTGTACACACGTCGGATCGAAACAAAACTTATTCCATCGGATTTGTAGCAATACGCTGGTCCTGTGACCCAAGTTTGGTTCGATTCTGAGAACGTTGACAAAATCGTATATCGTGGGCCCCACGGCTCCACTTGACGGGCGATTTTGTGATCGGCTCATTGGAATCCAATTTTGGAAGTTCCGTTGGGTTCGTATCAACGTTCTGGACTTGTTGACACTAAGTTTGACGGATTTGGAGACCTTTGGTTCTGACACATTTTTCAGTGCAAAGCGGCCCACATATGGACCCCGCTTTGACCAGAAACGGTCATTTTTGCCCCTGTGTCCAAATTGGACTCAAGGACAGGTATTTCTAGCTATTTGATATTTTTTGGATCTGATGGTGATATTTATTTCAGCAATCGGAGCAGTACCTATAATTTCCACTGAGGTTAGAGCTACAGTTGGAGACAGAACCCCAGGCAAGTGTACCTTGCCAAATCCTGCAGCTTTTGCTACTTATTTTTTTGACTTATATATTTGTTGTACATGCTTAACCTAGGACCGTGTGACTTACTTAGCGTTGATTTAATAGTCGGGTGCCAACACCGTACGGGAAGTTGTGTAACATCACCTAGAGATGGATATCGTGACATTTACATTCTCGTACTTGCCATATCAAGTACGTTATACCCAGGACACCTGACACTAATCATGATACAGAATCTTCCTGAAATATTCAAGGTAATTCTGTATAGGATACATGTTTCATGACATAGACATTATTTTTTTAGATCTTATTATATGACTTGTGCATTAGTTTTGATCTTGTGTGACATGGACATGAGACATTATGAAACTCTGACGTGAGATTACATTGGGTGGAGAGAGATTTACCATACAAAAGGCTGAATATATATATATAATACTTTAATGGATGTGTCTTAGACACTGACACAAAGCTTTGGTACCGTACTGGCCCTTCGAGAAAATACTGCTATGGGTTTCTCCGACACTGATCCTGTAGTAGTCTCAGCCCGAGTATGACTAAAATGCTCACTTGCATATCACTTAGTTGGTTATTTATTTACCTTATTGTTTTATTTATTGCTGCACTTCATTTATTTTGGCTTGTATTGTCTGTACCTTGCTATGTCCCCTGAGGACCTGGATCCGGATTATGTCCCCAGGATTAGCAGACGAGGTCTATCCAGAGGTATACGGAACAGGAGCATTAGCAGGAGCAGAACTAGGAACCGAGGACGAGGTGATTGCAGAAGATTTTTCCTGAATATCTTCATCTATGCTCAGTTTTTAATGGCAATTAAACTCTTTTTCTGGTTTAAATGAATAATTATAACAGACTTAATATCGGGTTGTTTCCCGATTTTATTTTCTTGTGACTGGATGATGTTTATTCATTTTATTGTTATTGCTGTATTTATTCTGTGGATGAGATTAGTAAATCCTGATCATTGTATTACAGCTTAAGTACGCCTCGATGGATCCATTAAATTGGGTTTGTCCATCGGTGTGTGCTGCTGGCCATTGCCACGTGTCTAGTCCCTCGATATTTTGGGACTGGGGCGTGACATTATTGGAAACATCATTGAAGATGTTGGTGGTAAAATTCAACCAGCAAGCCTATGAAGAAATTCCCACTGGGGTAGCCCTAGCCCCTCATCCCCGACTCCAACAAAGTTGAAGAAGGTGCACAAGACTTGGCTGCCCAAGCTCTGTTCTTTCTACCCTGACACTGTTGTCGACAAGGGCAAGGGAGTCCTGACTACTGTAAATAATAACTCACTTGTAGTCCCTGCATCCCCAGTCTCTAACTTAGAAATTAAATTACTCTTTCATCCCCGGTTGTTGACTTGGTGGATACCTCCTTTAGCCATGTCATTCTGCCAACTAAGGGGAACCAATAGAAGATCTCTTGCAATAACAAGCGAGGGGAAAACCAACATTTACTTGGCAGAGGAATTTACTACAATGCCAAGGGGTTATTCATTCCCAAGCTATCGAGCCTTTGCACATTCAATGTCACGTGCAAGGCGAGGATGTTATTGTTATCAATATATGGCCAATCAAAAATGCAAGCATACTAATATCTAGCAATTGTTATAGGGCTCAACTATCATGTCTTGACCATGTTGGACACACAAATCAACTCATATGTCCTAATTTCTATTAGTGCACAAAACAGAAGTCAGTGAAGGTTCATCTTCCATGTGTTCAAATCACGCGCACAGTTGATAGAAACTTGTGTGTCTCCCATTCCGAAGTTGCACAGAATATGCACAAGATAACAGATCTACGTGCAAGGTTGTGCCCACAAAGACAAGATGCTTCTTCCTCCACTCCAGCAGCCCAATGTGCGCCACAGAGAAATGCTGCTCAACTCAGTACCGCTCTTTATACCCAAGGCGTTAGGAACCTTCATTGTAAATCAAATAGGCCTAATATAAAAAGGTAGAGTCTGCCTCCTCGTCTTTCTTCCCCTGACATACATGATGTGATTGAATAAACGTGTAAGCAGAAAAAAACTTATGTGTCAGCAATGGTGCTTCCAAATGAGCACCATTGTCACTATCATAAAATTGTAATCATCTGCTTATGTATAGAAATAGACGAGTCAGCTACTAGACGGTCTATTTTTGACCGGTTGCCTCATTTGGAGTTTGGATGAGGAAGTTATGCCTAGATTTCTAAATTATGTTAAATCTAGTCTTGTGTGATTTTGCAAGTTTGATGCTTTTGTCCATTATTGCTATATTCTTCTATTATTGGCTTTCTTAGCTTAATTTTAGGATTAATGAATGCAAGTTTTCCTTAAATGCATTTAACCTGTCTGAGATACTTACAAGAATATGGATAGATGAGCATGGACTATGATTATACTAAATCGTGAACTCCTAGAACCTGACATGTACTGATATTCCTGATAGTGGCTCGACGCAGCACACTCATGATTCGAGATTCTTGTATTATCCCGATCAAGGCAAATAGTAGCACCAGTATTGCACGACTTGTCATTCCGTTATTGATTTTGATTGTACCGGTCAAGCTATTGTCCAGTTTTGCATCATGCCTAAGGTAGATTCTCGAGAACCTCGGTCAAGAATCTTGATTAAACTGATCAGGTTAAAGAACTGAATTTGATACTTAGAATCATTTAGGAAACTTTTTGGCTACATGCAATTCTAACATCCCAACGTTCAAGTAGTTTCGGAGCTCTCTATCGTGAGGGGCACATTTCTAGCACACCGTCGAGTATTACAATACATATATATATATATATATATATATATATATATATATATATATATATATATATATATATATATATATATATATATCGTGTATGACTTGGATGATCCTGATAGACTACGGGACATGTGGTTGTATAGAATTTTCAAATTACATGTGATAGTAATTAGGATTGTAATAACCCTAGTTAGCTAATGATATAAAGCCGTAGGATATGATTGGCCATGATTGCTTGATTTCTAGTCTAGTCCTGTCCTGATTTATCTAGTAACTGATCATGTACTGTAACTTGAGCATTTTTACCTTAACATTGATTCCCGAATATTTCTCCATAATTGGTTTTAACTGTAAGATTATACCTGTTGCAGTTGATTACTATTTTCTATATGTTATTTCTTATTGATTTGTCTACATGCTAGTTTTAGTTCCTAAGTTTGCTCTCTTGTGGTACTTTGCTATTTTTGGGTCTGATCCTAGTAGTTTTGTTTGGCCAGATATCGGAGCTACATCGCAGGATCTTTCGTACTTTTCTCCTCAATATGGTGAATACGAGAAGGACCCGAGGACATGAGTGGGTTTCTTCTTCATCGCCAAATTAATCTTGTACATTATTATTTTGAGGCATTTAGCCACCGAGAACGAGTTTAGCTCATATTTTGGAACTTGATATTCTAGCATGCGGGCCTACATGTAAAGCATATTCTAGTCTATAGCTAAAGATGATCATGTAATATTGTACTCTGCTAGTTCTTTATTTTGGTTACTAGTATCATGATAATCTGTGTATGTATAGTTTGGGTTGCCTTACTATTTTGGTAACTAGCTTCATGATCATCTATATATGTCTGGTGATCATACATCTTGTAACTTGTTGCTTTCTTGATATTGAGACACCTAGGATTATCATATCCTGAGATTTAATATTGGATTGAAGAGTAAACCCTCATATATCAAGACAAACATGGTCGTATCTCAGGATATAGAGTACTCTGGTATACGTAGCTGGCTTTGTCTGCCCCCGCTCTCTAGTATTCTGGTTCTAGGATGTGACACAATTTTAGTGGTGGCCCATGTAGGTCTAAAATTCAGAAGTGTGGGGATTTACCAAGTGTTTAGATATCTCAATCATGTTACTCCTTGATCTCCTCATGTGTTTTATTTATATTCCTGAAATCTTAATTCAACATCTGCTTTGATCCTCGATTTATCATGTCCTCCTGATTTGATCCTTGTATACTCTATCTTTCGGGGATACAGTTTATGGTCCTTCTGATTATCCAGCTCGAGCTCCTCCAGTGAAAAAAAAACACCAGCCGGTCATCATCTCTTTATGGTTCTACCTCAGCATTCTGAAGCAAAGTCCAATATAGCTCAAGATATGGAACAGCAGGTCCAGCCAGAACCACCAGTTGTATTCGCCGTGACAGTCTTGCCAGTACAGCATAATAAAGAAGGTGATACACAGACCTTGATAGGGATCATCAGACAGTTACTAGCATCTCAAGAGCGAAGGGGAAATGCTCTCACCAAGTTAGTATAGGAGGCCTTGGAGAGAGGAGGACATCGTGCCAACAACACAGCAAGCCATTTCAAGCGCCTTCAAACCACATAATTTTTTCGTACCGAAGATGCGATTGCAGCGGACGCTTGGCTTCAGGACACTGAGTCTATTCTAGAGGTTGCTAGAATTCCGTCTAGAGAGCAAGTGTCAGTGGTTCGGCTATAGTTGCTAGATTTGGCCTGAGACTAGTGGACAACAAGATGGTTTCCTTGGCAACGTTTGTCTCCTGGGTCATATTCAGTAAAAAAATTTAGATCAGATATTTTGACACGGTGTCGAGTTATGACCTTCAGAAAAGATTTAACAACTTGAAGCAATTGGGAAGGACTGTCGATGGCTACGTGGCAGAGTTATGTAGACTAAGTCAGTTTGCTCCCACCTTGGTAGGGGTGAGCAGATTTCATTTTTTAAACCAAAAATTGATCGAACCGAATCGAAAAGCAAAATCGGTTCAATTTTTAAATTAGCGGGTCAGAGTTAGGTTATGGATCCACTAGTAATCGGGTTTCAGTTCGGTTATCAGGTTTGGACAACGGTTTCAAAACCGAACCAAAAACCGAAATATTAAATTACTCTTTTAACCTAACCCTACATTATATATATATATATATATATATATATATATATATATATATATATATATATCAATTTTTGGTTAGGAGATAGAGAAAATACCTAATCCTTCATCCTATTCTCTGCTCTCTCCCCGTCGCTGTCTGCCTCTGCTCTCTTTCCATGAAAACCCTAACCCTATTTTTTTGAATCTCTGTGAGTCTATGAGACTTCTCTCTCCGTCTCTGATGCTCCATCTCTCCATCTCTAAGATCTGATGGTTTCGGGCTTCTCTCTCCGTCTCCGTCTCTCCATCTCTCAGATCTGAGTCTCTCGATCTCGATCTCGAATGTAAGACTTAGATAGTCAGATCTGACTCATCTGAGGATCATAGTTTTGCCTACAAGACTTAGTAAGTCTCTCTCCCTCCCTCACTCTCAGATATGAGTCTCTATCTCGACTCCAAGGCTCAGATCTCGGCTCCAAGACTCAGATCTGACTTAATTTGTTATTTTCTTGCATGAATGATGGAACTCGAAGGCTCGAAGCAACATTATTCTTGTTCTCGCTCACAGTACTCACTACTCGGTACTCATTCACTATAAGTAACCATGTACCTTGGCCTCTTTCTCTTGATGTCTCCTTCTTGAATATGTATTTTGCATTATTGCATATGCAGGGCGCTGCCAAAAAATGGTTATACTTATGATAATTGTTTTCTGCCAAAAAAATACAGGGTTGCCAAAAAAATTGCTTATAGTTTGCTCATGGGTTGCTACTTGCTAGTATATATATTAGTTAACTTTGGATGATTATATAGTAGTTATTTTTTTCATGATTATAGAGAATACTTATGTTTAGATACATTTTTTCATGATTATATAGTAGTTAATTTTTTATGATTATAGAGAATGCTCATGGGTTGCTACTTGCTACTGTAAAAAAAATGCTTATGTTTGGATACATTTTTTCATGATTATATAGTAGTTAATTTTTTATGATTATAGAGAATGCTCATGGGTTGCTACTTGCTACTGTAAACAAATAATGCTTATGTTTAGATACATTTTTTCATGATTATATAGTAGTTAATTTTTTTTCATATGTTTTAATTTTTCATACCTCATTATAGAGAATGAAGAATTCTTGTTAAATGTTTGGGACTTTTATATGCATATTTCACATATTATAGAAAATTAGGAATTCACAAAAAAAATCATATTTTGATATTTAACTTTGAATGTGTTTAATTCACTATTTCACAATTGATGTTTAACTTTGGATGTGTTCTGTTCATTGTTTCTTACATTATGAATCCTGGTTATTAAAAAGACTAATACATGGTAGAGTGACATCTTTGTATTTTTCAAAGTTTACTAAAGAAATACAGGGATCCAATAATTTTCTTATTCATGGCTTAGATTCTGATGCTACTTACTTTGTGCTTCCACTAATCTCTACTTTTTTGAATTATGGCTAAATATTTATGCCCTTTGGTATTTTTGAATTGTACTGTTGTAATAAATTTTGGGCAATTTATAGTTCAAAAAATATTTTTATTTATACCATTCATTTTCATATTATCTGCTGTTTCATAGTTCAATTTTGGGCAATTTTGGGCAGTCTCATATATCTGGATTTCATAGGTGAATTATGTTGCTCTATTGGATTTTAATGTTATAACTGAATCTTATATATTTGTGTTACACTCTGTATTCTGTTATGGGACTAGCTGCACTCTGATTCTGTATTTTGGCACACTGACTAGTGACTAAGATACTGCACTTTGGCACAATGACTCTGCGGTGTCTGCACTGGACATTTTGCACATATGATAAGGGCTGTTTATCTAGGTTAGGATTGGGTAAGGGTTAGTTAGCATAGGCATAGGTAACTTAGGTTACACATATAATTGTGTGATGTTTAATAGGTTTAGCACCAAACCAATCAATGGCAACAACTTCATATTCATGCAATGTGCGTATTTCTTAATTTTTGGACTAAAATTTGTTATTTATATTTCATATATTCAAAGTACAAATTTGTACTTTTAGATGTCACAAGAACGTGATCTTCAACCACCAACTACTTCTCAAGCCACAAATGAGCCTCTATCTAATCCAAATATAGAGCTTCGGGTTTCAAGAAAGCCTTCGAAGGAAAGAGCTCCGCATTGGAAAGATTTTAAGAAATTTCTTGATCTGAATGGTCGTCCAAAATCAAGTTTCTACCATTGCGGAAAATAATACCATTGCCATAGTAAGCTAAATGGGACTAGTAGTGTGAAAAACCACTGGAATACATGTCCATTGAATCCAAAGAATCATGAACCTAGTCAAACAATACTCAACTTGCAATCAATTGCAAAGGGCAAGCAAATACAAACTAGTTGGAAATTTAATCAAGGAGAGGTGAGAAAGGCCTTGACACATATGATTATCGTTGATGAGCTTCCGTTTTGATTTGTAGAGTGCGAGGGCTTTAAACACTTTATGAATGTGGCGTGTCCTAGCTTTCATATTCCGTCAAGATGGACCGTGGCTTGGGATTCTTATGATATTTACTCTATTAAAAAGGGTAAGTTCAAATCATATTTGAAAGAGTCCAAGCAATTGATTTGTCTTACGACGGATACTTGGACATCGTTACAAAAAATTAATTATATGTGTCTTATGGCACATTACATAAATGATGATTGGGAGTTGAAGAAAAAAATTATAAACTTTTGTCCAATTTCAAGTCATAAAGACAAGGCAATCGGGAAAGCGGTAGAGAAGTGCTTGCTAGAGTGGGGTATTGATAGAGTATTCACTTTCATGGTAGACAATGAGAGTTCAAATAATGTTGCTATTTCTTATTTAAGCAAAAAATTTTAGAATTGGGGAAATGGCATTCTTCAATGCAAATATTTACACATGCGATGCATTAAACATATCATTAATCTTGTTGTGGTTGACGGCTTAAACTTGATGTCTCCATCGGTTGCTCGTGATCGAAATGTGGTGAGATATGCGAGACATTCTCCTAATCGATTTCAAAAGTTCAAGGAGTATTTTGAAGCCGAAAAAATACAAAGCAAAAAAATATTGTGTCTTGATGTGAGTAGCCGTTGGAACTCTATATTTTTTATGTTGGACACGGCGTAAAAGTTTGAAAGTGCCTTTGAGAGATTCACCGGACAAGATCCATGGTTCAAAGTAGAACTAAAAGAGAATGATGGATTTCCTACCGAGGAGGATTGGACTAATGCAAGAAGATTGTGCACTTTCGTACAACACTTTTATGAACTTACTTTGCGTATTTCGAGATCCTTATAAGTCACTTGCAATAATTTTTTTAAAAAAATCAAATACATTAATCTTTTTTGTGCTCTTCAAAGGAGAGTGATGACTTTGACTTGTCTCTCATGGCCGACAAAATAAGAGAAAAATATCAAAAGTATTGGGGAGTCATTAAGAAAATGAATATGGTAATATTTATTGCACAAATTCTTGATCCTCGACATAAGTTAGAATACGTGAAATATGCACTTAATCATCTCTATTGTCCGGAGAAGAGCGTTTTCATAAAAAAGAAAGTGAAAAGTATTGCATACTATATGTTCAATGAGTACAAAAATATAAGCTCTCATTAAAGTGGTGGTATTACTACTAATAGTGAAAGAGTTGAACCTTCTAGTGCAAATCAACCGGTGGACAACTTACAATTGAAGAAGTTTATGAAAGCTCATTTCAAGAAACATAAGATGGAATTGGGTGGTGGTGATACTAAATTGGAGTTTGATAGATATCTAGAGGAGAGCACCGTAGATGATAATGATAATGAGAGTGATGAGTTTAATATTTTGGGATGGTGGAAGCTTAATTCTCCTCGTTTTTCAATCCTTTCGAAGATAGCTCGGGATGTGTTGGCCGTTCCCATATCCACCGTGGAGTCCGAGTCTGCTTTTGGTACGGGTGGCCGTGTGCTTGATTCATATAGGAGCTCATTGACTCCAAAAAATTTCAAGCTCTTATTTGTTGTCAGGATTGGTTACGGAGGCCTTCCGATCGACCTATAGTATCTATTGTTGAAGAGGAGTTTGAAGACGTGTATAAAGTTGATATGGGTAATTTTTATTTTCTTATTTATTGCATTATTTTTGTATCTTTTATTGTGTGTTTTAACTTCTTCAATTTTTTAACTTCTTTATTTAGATTTGGCTAAGTTAACCGTGGAATCAATATCAACGTCAACAAGCGAGGTTTGATATACTGCTGCTGTTAATATTTTGGGAACATATTATTTTAGTTGGAGACAAAATATTTATAATATTTTTGAAATACTCTATGTGCTAGACTTGCTTTTACATTTGATGCTGTTATTAAACTAGACAAGCGAGGTTTCATGGGGTATTTATAATATTTTGGGAGCTTGGCAGCTTGATGTTACTTACTGCTTCTGATGTTATTGCTTGCTATTAGATTTGCTACTTAGAATGTTACTACTATTGTTACTTCTGCAGTCTACAACCCAACTTAATGCTTGATATGTTTCTGATCTGGATACATGTTCTGGATTCACATTTTATTCTCTGCTATTGTACATACACTTGTGCTTTGTCTCATATAAATTGTTTGATTTATTATGTTGTGTAGTGGCACACTAGTGTGGCACTTGTTGCAGCCACCGGCTTGGCACTCATTGCAGCTAGTTGTGAGAAATTTATTACAGCCATTGGCGTGGCACTCGATTCAACCAATGGCGTGGCACTTGTTGCAGCCAGTGGTGAGATGATGATTTGTTTAAAATTATGAAATATTACTAATTTTTTCATAAGAACTAGCGATGATGATTTGGCATTTACTACAGCCATTGGTGATGCATTTACTGCAGCCATTGGCGAGGCACACATTGCTTGAATGCTTCATTAATGATGCATAAAAGCCATTCTGAGCCTATCTTGTCTCTCTTCTTTAGTGTTGTATAATTCAGGTTTTGAAAAGAAGTGGGGGCTAAATTTTGCATAAGAAAATGACTATTGCTAGACGAAAATGGCTTCAATCAGGTAGTTTCTTATAGATACTTAGTTGATTTATCTTGAACCTTTTTTTTCTTGTCATAAAACTGATATGGATGTGGGTATAGTAAAATGAATCTTTAAGATACTATTATAGCAAAAATGATTTTGGATCTTGTGTCGGATACATAGAGCTAACCTTCAAGTCTGATGATTATAAATGGCTTTATTTGTACATTTATGCATTTTTTGCAACTTTTTGTGCCATGTCTGATAATTAACATGTCTGATACATGGTGCCAAATCTAATACATTGGGTTTGATTTATTGACTGGATTTTACTTGGCTCATATGTTAATACTTAGCAAATTTTGATACTGTGATGTCTTGCACTTAGCACATATTTTGATAATTGGGTTTCGATTTGTATTAATTCATATAGAATGTTAATAAAAAAAATTCATAAGAAAGTTAGCGATGATTTACTACTCTACATCTTTATTGATGTATAAAAAGCCATCCGAACCTTACAAAAAAAAAAATTCTTTCAGTGATTTTCTATTTTACAGGTTGCACTCAGTAGAATACAAGTAATTATGTCATGTCTGATACTTAACATGTCTGATACATGGTGCCAAATTTGATACATTGGGTTTGATTTACTAACTAGGTTTTAATTGGCTCATATGTTAATACTTAGCAAATTTTGATACTGTGATATCTTGCACTTAGCACCTATTTTGATAATTGGGTTTCGATTTATATTAATTCATATAGAATGTTACTAACATTTTTTCATAAGAAAGTTGGCAATGATATACTATACTATATCTTTATTCATGTATAAAAAGTCATCTAAGCCTTACAAAATTTTCTTTTTCTCTTTAGTGATTTTTTTTATTTTGCCGGTTGAACTGAGTGGAATACAAGTAAAAATGCTCAAGTAGTTCTCTATAATGTAAAATTCTATCTAGAGAATTTATAATTTCAAAATCTTTGTAATAGTACTCTTAATTATGATGTATGTAAACATAATTGAGTTAATACTTGATACTTGCTTGAAGTGATTATGTATAGAAAATTTATGTTTGAGACTTGTTTCTGTGTATTAAAAGTTTAAGACTTGTTTATGATTGAGACTTGTTGATACTTGCTTAATTATGATCTACTCTTAATTTATATTTGAGACTTGTTTCTGTGTATTATACAAGTGGAAAGAAAGAGTGCAGAGGTTTATAATATTAAAAGATTTCCTAAATTTTGTAATATTTATTTTACTGTTATTTTTGGTATAAATTTTTTTTATTAGGCCCCACTTGGCCCATAAAACTGAACAGACTAAAAATTGAATAGTCCAAATTTGGTTCAGTTTTCTTTGGTTTTTTAAATGTTTTGTTCGGTTTACTATTTTACAAAAAATAATTTTTGGTTTATGCAGTTTTCTTATATCCGGTTTGGTTTGAACCGAACCGAATTGTTGCTCACCCCTACACCTTGGTGGCGATCGAATTAGATAGAGCAAGAAGGTTCCAGCAGGGATTTCACCGAGAGATCATCTTGGTAGTAGAACAACGTGAGTTCCAGACGTTTGACGTCGTGATGCAGGCGGCAAGGAGACACGAGTATACCTCCCAGAGGATTATAGATAAAATTGGGGGCCAAAATAGGTCTCACACCTCAGGGGATTCTGATACCTAATCTTCAGCACCATCTCCAGCAGTATGAGCTTTGACGATTGGCTCTCCGACAAGGGAAGCCTTGACAACATTATTCCAGCAGCCATCCCAGATGCGTCCTTAGCAGCAGAGATCATCATCTTCAGTAGGGTATTTTAATTATGGGAAACCAGGGCACGTTTTATCAGAATACCACAGAGAATTAGAGTTGTGTTTGGTCTGTGGAGCTTCTGACCATGTAGTGGGATCTTGCCCACATAATGCCAGTTCATCATCATCTTTCCCGATAGGACCACAGTATAGGGCTACAGTGCAGGCTCACTAGAACCAAGGTCCTAGGCCTTTGCCAACCCAGTCTCAAGTATTCCAACAATAGAGGCAGCAGCAAGAGGGTCAACTCCAGGTTAGAACAGCAGCATCGAGACATGAGCCAGTGGGGTCTGGTGTGTTAGAGCAGATGTTAGTTGAGGGAAGTCAAGTCAAGGGTATGTTTTGAGATTCTTCCAGTTTTATCTATCTTTTGGGTTCTATATTCGGCGAGTGAATATGAGTTCCTCGTCTCACTCCTCCGCTTTCGTATTTCGTGATACATGATAATTGTTATGTGCTCCCAGACATTTGTCATGTCTCTCAACTACAGAGGTACGTCCTGGGTAGAGTCACATCTTTAACTAAGTCATTGGTACCGATTTATTTTGAGACTTGAACTTTGTCCATTTTAGGAATTAGTGTAGGCCAGTGAGGACGGATTCCTACTCAGCTGACTCAGGAGACATATTTATTCATATGCCTCCAGCTTTTCTCTTTTTTGGTTGTGTTGTTGCTTGTGAATTTATTTATATTACTGTTGCCTTTCATTACCTGTCTATATGCCATGTTTTATTTTATTGAGATAGTTGTATTTTTTGAAGCTTCTGATTTTGGTTTCCGTCTCGACTAGCTTTAGTAAAATTACGAGAACAAAATTTTTCTAAGGAGTGGAGAGTTGTGAGACTCATCTCACTGTTCTAGTATACGCACCTGATATATGCATTTAATACATGAATAGCTTACTTATTATTTAATTTTTTATATCTTTCTTTATGCCATTCATGCATTATTTAGTTATTTTGGAAGTTTCCCTTTGTTGCATGCTTTGGACCGTTGGTCCCTTGGTTTTCCTTTGAGTGGCTGTGATGAACCCGGGTGGGAGGCATGGATCATGATCCAAGGGCCTAAAACCAACCTCTTGGCTATATAAGCAAATATTTCTCTTTTCTTCCTTTTTTTTTCCTTTTATTTCCTACTTCAGCCTTTACCGAGAGTAGCCGAGCTTGGCCTTGGCCGTCGGTAACCATAGTGTATTTGGCTAGAACTTGACCGTAGAAAAGTACATCTTGCCAACCATGGAGAACTTGCACTTTTGCATCTATTTAGTTTTCTAGCATTTTATTGGTCTATGTTGTGCTCTATGTATTTCTCTATAGGTTTACTTCTTGGCATTTTCGGTTTTGAGGTCTAGAATTGGCTAGATCTACATTTTTATATTCGAGTTTCCATGGGTTCCTAGATTTTTCCTTGTTTTGATCTATTAAAACTATTTATTTTTGAAAAGTTGTTGTTCTATGAGTTAAAACTTTTCATTTTGAGCATTTTGGCTTTTGAATCGCTTAATTTGGAGTTAAATTATAGATTTTATGGCCAAAACAAATTATGGAGCTTCATTCTCGGACCTATCTGTCAGGGACGAAGAATAGTGCCGAGCGCAGTATGCCGCGCATAGAATTTTTGCCGTGCACACTACACTTTACATGGATTTTTTGTCGTCATCTACGTCGCGCGCATGAGTACACCGCGTGCATCACTTCTTGCCGCAAGCCATGCGCCTCGTATGGAATTCTTACCGTGCGTAGTGCCCCGCGCATAGATTTCTTGGCGTGAGCAGTGCTCTGCATGCATCACCCTTACTGCGCACATCAATCCTTACTGTTCAGCAATGCGCCACGTATGTAAATTTGTCCGCGCAGCAGTGCGCCGTGCACAGAATTTATGTCGCACAGTGCGTTGCGCGCATGGCGACCAGAATGCCTCTTTTTGCCTATTTTAGCTGTTTTGTAGCTAGAATCTTGCAAAACTCAAAATATGAAAGTTGTAGATCTTTGTCTTGACTTTCCAAATTATTTTGGATTATCTTATTTGGAGTTTGGATGAGGAAGTTATGCCCAGTTTTCTTAAATGTGTTAAATCTAGTCTTGTGCAATTTTGTATGTTTGATGTTTTTGTCCATTATTGCTATATTCTTCAATTGTTGGCTTTCTTAGCTTAATTTTGGGTATTAATGAATGCAAGTTTTTCTTAAATGCATTTAACCTGGCTGAGATACTTACAAGAATATGGATACATGAGCAAGGACTATAGTTATACTAAAATTGTGAACTCCTAGAAACTGACATGTACTGATAATCCTGATAGTGGCTCGACTTGTCATTTCGTGGTTGATAGTAGCACCAGTGTTGCACGACTTATTACACGACTAGATTCTTGTACTATATCGATCAAGGCTAATAGTAGCACCAGTGTTGCACGACTTGTCATTTCGTGGTTGATTTTGATTGTACCTGTCAAGCTATTGTCCAGTCTTGCATCATGCATAAGGTAGATTATCGAGAACCACGATCGAGAATCTTGATTAAAGTGATCAGGTTAACAAACTAGATTTGATACCTATAATCATTTAGGGAAATTCCTGGCTACATGCAATCCCGACATCCCAGCGTTCAAGTAGATTTGGAGCTCTCCGTCATGAGAGGCACACTTTTAGCACATCGTCGAGTGTTGCAATACATGTATATATATATTTATTTATCCTGTATGACTTGGATAATCCGGATAGACTGCGGGGCATATGGCTATATAAATTTTCTAAATTGCAAGTGATGGTAATTAGGATTGTGATAATCCTTGTTAGCAAATAATAGCATGTCGTAGGACATGATTGGCCGTGATTGCTTTATTTCTAGTCTAGTCCTGTCCTGATTTATCTAGTAACTGATCCAGAACTATAATTTGAGCACTGTTACCTGAACACTGATTCCCGAATACTTCTCAGAACTGATTTTAACTGCAAGATTATACCTGTCGCACTTGATTACTGTTTTCCTTATGTCATTTCTTATTTATTTGTTTATATGCAATTTTGTTTCTAAGTTGGCTCTCTTGTAGTACTTTGTTATTTTGGGGTCTAACCCCACTGGTTTTGTATAGCCAGATATCGGAGCAACACCGCAGGATCTTTCGTACTTTCTTTATCAATATGGTGAACACGAGGAGCACCCGAGGACATGAGGGGGTTTCTTCTTCATCGCCCACCTGATCTTGTACATTATTCTTTTAAGGTATTTAGCCATCGAGCATGTATTTAGCTCATCTTTTGAAACTTGATATTCTAACATGCGGGCCTACATGTAAAGTATATTCTAGACTATAGCTAGAGTTGATCATGTAATATTGTACTATGCTAGTTCTTCATTTTGGTAACTAGTTTCATGATCATCTGTGTATATATAGTTTGGGACGCCTTACTATTATATGTCTGGTTATCATATATCTTGTAACTTATTTCTTGCTTGAGATTGAGACACCTAGGATTGTCATGACCTGAGATTGACTATTGGATTGTAGAATAAACTCTCACATGTCTAGACAGCCGTGACTGTATCTCGTGGTATAGAGTACTCTGGTATACGTAGATGGCTTTGTCTTCCCCCGCTCTCTAATATTGTGGTTCTGGGGATTGACAAGTATTCCAACTACAACTGTTTGATATTTTCTCATAGATTTGGCTTCAGCTTCTTGTTACACATGTTTAGAGTATCAATCCCTGAAAGATACTGATATTCATTTTGTGTAAGTATATTCTCAATATAGTGAGCTTGTGACAACACAAGTCCAACTTATGTTTGAATGATCTTTATTCCCAGAATAACATTATTATTCCTCATGTCCTTCATATTGAACTTGGATGAGAGAAACTTATTTGTCTTTGTGATACATTCTAAATTTGAACCCAGGATTAGCATATCGTGCACATAAATACAAAATATGACTCCTCTTCCATTAGATAACTTAGTGCAAATACACTTATCTGTCTCTTTGAACCTGTAGCCTTTTTATTTAATGACTTTATCAAACTTTTTATGTCACATTGTGTGTGCTTCTTTCAGACAGTACAGTGATTTCACCAACTTGCTGACTTTGTCTTCAAGAACCTTGAAGACAAATCCTTTAAGTTTTTGCATGTAAATCTCTTCGGTTAGATATACACTTAGGAACATAGTTTTCATATCCTTCTAAGGAATCACCAGCTTGTGAATAAGCAATAAGCATCCTGATAGTTGTCATCTACACAACTGGAGCATATGTGTCTAAGTAATCGATCCCCTGCTCTAAGAAAAATCTTTCGTTACTAGCCTTTTCTTGAACTTTTCAACAGCCCCTTCGGCCTTCATCTTCTTCTTGATGATCAATTTACACCCGATAAGTTTTGCTCCTTTAGGTAGATCTACCAACACCTAAGTGTTGATGGAGGTTATAGAGTAAATCTCATCATTGACAACCTCCTTCCAGAAGATATCATCTCTGGTCTTCATCGCCTCATCATAAGTAATTGGATTTGCTTCCACATGATAGATGACAAATCATCTCCTAAGTCTTTCTGACTCCTCACTCGCTTTGTCGATAGCTCAATGAGTTCTAGTTCAAACATTGTCATTTCAACGATAACCTCTTCTTCGACTACATCTTTTTTGGAAGTACTTGCCTTCTCTGTGCTAATATTATTCTCCAAAATATCCGCGAGAACAATTTTCTTATGCCTAGTAAATTTGTCTTCAAAGAATTTTATATGCGAGATTCATTGATATGATTTGATTCAATATTAAAGAACCTATGAGTATCACTCTTTTCAACATATTCCAAGAATATGGTCCTCGTAATCCTCGTTCCCAGCTTTTGAATTTTTATATCTGGAAGCTTCATGTAAGCCAGGCACCCCCACACTCAAATGATATTCAAGTTGAGTCTGACCTTGAACCAAAGTTCATGAGGAGTAATTTAAGAATTTGTGACGAAACTCTATTAAGAATAAAAGTAGTTGTTAATAGAATAAAAGTAGCTGTAAGCACAACATCTCCCTAAAAACTGTTTGGAAGACCCCAGTGAACAACATAAAATTTATCATCTTTGTTAACATCATGTTCTTTATTTCTGCAACTCCACTTTATTGGGGAGAATACGAAATAGTTATCTCATTGATAATTTTATATTCTATGCAGAATGATGCAAATTCAAAAGAATGATACTCTTCGCCTTGATCACTTCTGTGTCGCTTGAGTTGTTATCCAGTTTGACACTCTACTTCAGCTTTAAAGTCCTTGAACTTCTAGAATGCTTCATCTTTCGACTTAAGAAGATAGACGATTGTGTACATCAAAAAGTCATCAATGAAAGTAATCAAATACTTTATCTTGGCCTTTGTGGAGAATAACTTAAAGTCATAGATATCTGAATACACCAACTCTAGAAGATCTATGCTTTGCTTCACCCATTTGAACAATTTTCTTACAATCTCCATCTGGGCACAAACTTCACACTTCTCTACCTCCTTACCCCCAAATTTGGAGATATTCCCTAGACTAGACATCTTATTGATCCTTTTATAATAAAGTTGTCCTAATCATCCTCAAGCCTGTATTATAGAGCAGACTTCCTGATATCATATTCTTAGCAATCACAGGTACGTGCTTCATGTTTTGTTGCGTCAGCGACTTTTCCGAAGTCAGATTCAGTACCACTGTCCTGATCCCAAGTACTTCAGCTTGTGCCTTTTTTGCCATCAAAACTTTCTTGAAAGTAGGCCAGCTTATATGTAGTGAACAACCCCCCCCCCTCTCTCTCTCTCTCTCTCTCTCTCTCTCATACACACACATACACACACACTCATTGAGCATACATAGCAAGATGTACCCGTATCCACCCACCAGTCAATGTATATATCAGATAAGTCAACCTGCGCAATCATAGCAACTAGGTTAGCCTCACTTTGCTCTTTCGATTTGGGCTTGGATCTATAGTCCTTCTTGTAGTAGCCATTCTTGCAATAGTTGAAGCAAGTCATGTTCGACTTGGAGTTTGGCTTGAAATAAGAGGACTTCACCTTCATATGGTTGAAGTCCTTCTTTTTGTTATTTTGGAAAGCTTTATGCTTTCACTTGGAGCCTCCAACATACACTACAAAAAAAATGGCCTTTCTTGATGGTCGATTTCTTTACGTATGTCCAAACCCGTCAAGGAAACCAATTATCTTGACGGTTTTAGACAGACGTCAAGAAAATACTCTTTTCTATTAAGTATTAAATTTTGACCATATTCATTGACGGTTTTAGATGAAGTGTCAAGAAAACTCATTACATTACTGGACGGTTTGCTGATAACCGCCAAGTAATGCATGTGCGAAAAAATTGTCGCGCACATTTTAGATGGCATTTTTGTAATTTTTTTGAATTTTTTTTACTATAGGTTCTATGTTGACGTTTTTGTGGTCAATTTAATCGCTGTTTATTTCATTTTTTTCATTTCTCTCCCGAGCCTCTCCTCTCTCCATTTCTCCACAAGGCTGCTCTCCTCCGCCACCTCCTCCCTAAACTCTCCACTGAAATCCTAGCCTTCCATGTGGCCTACTTGACCCCTCTCCCTCATTTCCCTCAGCAAAACCCTCTCCCTCGTGAAAACCCCTCTCCCTTCTCTCGAGAAAACCCTTTCCCTCAGCAAAGCCCCATCCCTCACCACTCACCAGTGGCCTCGTGCTCGTCGTCTTCAGTGTCTGGCTCCACCGTTGAATGTCGCCTTTCTGCCTGGCTCCGCCCACTGCCCAATCGATTTTATAAGTGAACATAGGGTTTCTTCTATGGTTGTTTTTGTTAGTAAAAACATAGGGTTCAATTTTCGTGAGTGAACATAGGGTTTTTTTCGTGAGTATTATTGAGGAGTTTTTCTTTGTTTTGCAAGAATATTAAGGAGTACATTAACGAGATCGACTACAGGAGAACGACCAGTTGAACTTAGTATTCATCGATATCAAAGAATCGACTGTGGCCGAGTTCAAAGAGTACAAGATCAACGATCACGTCAAAGACTAACAGCTCGGCTCAACCCATGTGAAAGAGGTATCATTTATTCTTCTACATCAGTTGTCAATTCCTTTGTTTTATGACAAAAACATGTTTGACGAAATGTTTACACGAGAAATTCTAAGAAATTTTATTTGCTTGTGTGACTTACGCCATGGAGAGAATTCCCAACTTTTGTGTTGCATCGATTCCTTCTACATGATAAAGTTTTATGACTAACATTTTGTATTGTCGGTAGGATTTTGTTGAGTCAAAGCAGCTGATTCTATTGTATGAGCACCAACCTGGTGGATCCCTTGTTGATAATATATATGGTATGCTATATCAATAACATTGAGTCACATAATAATTCCACTTTTCTTTAGTAATTTATCTTGATCTCTTATTGGATAATTTGGTTCAGGTTCAGGTTCATGCCAAAGGAGCTGGAGGTGTAAGACCTGGAGGGGGTAAAGTTTATCGTACAATCTCATGGGGAAATTCTATTTGATCATGGAACCTAAGTAAGTCTTATTTACCTTTATAATTCGATGTATAGGAGACATAAATGACTTTAAGTGACATGGTTTTGTTTATGTTCCAATTGATGTTATACGAGATGTTCTTGTCAGTTATAGCGTTCACTTACGGTTGCACTTACGTAACACAGTACAGACTGCTTGTGGAGTACCCTTTCCAGATAATATTCCAGCTATGGGGAACATAATAATCTGATAAAATGGCATAGACACGATTAGAAGTATGACTATTATTTGATATGCCAGAAGTTGAATGAGTAGCCTTGTTTCTCACACCTTGATTGATATGCCAGAAGAATGAAGGAAAAAAGAAGTCTGGACTTGAGATATTTTAGACAAGAGAGGGACCTTTTGACTTAAGTATTAGAATATATGAAATTAATTTGCTAGCACTATTATCTGACCATTGTCGGTAGAAAACTACTACATGTTAGATCGTCTGTTAGCATTTCATGTGCTCTATGTGCCAGTAGAGAATCCTACTTTATATGTAGTTGAAGTATTTGCAACTACTTCTTATGCAACCTCTGACAATAATTATGTATTATGATCAATATCATTCATCCGTGAGATTAACCCTGGGACTAATAGATTCTCTTCTAGATAAAATAATGCAGTTAATGTGGTAGAATTTCTTAGACCTGACTTATTTGATTTATTTTGTTACCCAATCTATCATTTACAGAAAACCTGTAATATTTTGTTACTCAAGCTTTCACCTAGGTGTTTGCCTTACATGACTTATGTTACGTATCAGATCCAAAAAAATATTTTCCAAGTATCACTCTTGTTAGATACAATGTTGTAATGTTGTAGCAGCATGGTAGGAATAATTGTTTGAGATATTTATATGACTGTCAATACTTTGGCTGAGTACCTTTGGCTATTCCATTATGTTCTCAAATTTGAAGAAGGTTATATTACTACAAAAGACTTTGTAGGAGTTATTGAGAAAGATTGGGCATCACTTCATTTTCAGGTATACTTTATAGAATTTATAGCATTTTCTTTGTGGTGGTTTATTCATATCATGTGTGCCTATAATTATGGTAAAGTTCTATTTGAATAGTGTGATCTAAAAGGAATACTCGTTATGGAATGAGTCAGGAAATAACAGTCAGGAAATAACCGTGACTCTTTTGACAGTAGCACTTTTATTCAACAAAACCTGAACATTTGAGTTATAGCTCCCAAGCACTTTTACTCAACTCTACCTAGGGGTTCTTTATGGTAGTTTTAGTATTCTGTGATTTTTTACTTATGGAACTAGTTTATACATATTGGTTATGTATGTCATTTGTTGTTTAACTAGAATGATTGGAAACAACAAAAAAGTACAGACACTCTAAAATAACAATGGTTATGTATGTCATTTTTTGTCACCATGTCTCGGGGGATAGTCGTGTTTTTCCATTATTTAAATTTCTACTTTGACTTCAGGAGATTGAGAATTATAAATTAGAAAAACCTAAGATGTTTTACTATTTAAATTAATTAAATTGCTATGAGTTGGTTGGTGCAAATGATGCCCATGAGTATTTAGCCACCAGGAGAGCTATGGATATTGTTGGACTTGGTGCACGATAACAAGTAATTGTTTTCCTAACTTTGTTATAGTTTTATATTTAGCACCAATTAGGATGATGACAATAATGATTTTTTTTCTTTGCATAACAACCCAAATTATGTGATACCAAAATTTGTGAATAAATTTCTTAATTATTCTTCTAATTTGACTAAATAGACAGATTTATTTAGTATACTAGGTAAGCTATCTTTGGTGGAAGTTGTTATCGGTCGTGTTAATTTTTTGGAAACTGGTAAAAGTTATCCAGTATGCTAACTGTGACCTATTTTTGTAAATTTAATATATATATCGAAGTATAGTTTTTTTCATAAGGATCATGTCGTGTTCTTTTTACTTGCTCTTGGAATTTTTTGAAAAATTGTTCAAGTGTCCCTCTTTTATGTTAGTCTTCGATGAATAAAAGGAGAACACTGGTAGTTTGTATGCTGAATAGATTTCTTATGCTGAACTTCTTATTATGCTGAAGTTCAGTATACAAAATCTCGCATATAGGTTCTTATCATTATATTGACTCTAGTTTTATATGCCTATCAATACCATGATTTATAAATCATAGATCATAGTTCCCATGTTTACACAATATTATTTTTTGGTTCTCATATTAAGTTCCACTAGCAAGATACTCGCACGATTGATATCCTCTACATTAGTAATATTCTTAGCTAGCTGCGTAGCAGCCTAGAAGGAATATGGTGTTTTAATTTATGTTTAATGTACTATTAGTTACATGTAAAATCAGGTATTAGAAATACTTCTTATGTCCTCAAGGTTGTTTCTCCTATTACATGTGTTGTTACTTTGGACAAATATAAGCATCCAACCGCACATATGCGACAGAGAACTACTGATGACTGATGACAGAAAGGATAAGGGAAAACTATTGCAACAGAGGTTGCATTGACCTATTTACCACTAGAAAAGAGCAGAAACATTGGGAATGCCTCGTGGATCCATTTTTTTGGCCGTTTGCTTTTTTTATTCCTTGTCATGTTAGGTTACAGATGTTCAGCATGGTGCAGCGTTAGCTCCATGCAAGAGAAGGAAAAAAGGTCATTGCATGATCATTCTCTTGATCTGCTTTTAGTTAATTTGTTTCAATTTTACTAGTTCCAATATAGATACCATCTTAGGATACCATCTTATGTGAACTTTTCAAGAACAAAATGGTTATCCCTTACTATTCTTTACCGAGACTTATAGGAACAATGGTATAAAATTTGAGTTATCCAGCAAAATAGCTACCAGGCATGTTTCACTGCCTACTTGTGATGTAAATAATCATTTTAGTTTCCGATACCAAAATATGGACATCTTTTCTTCCATTCACTTGTCTGTTGCTATCTCTCTTATATATACTTAAACCTTCTTTATTTTATTTATTACTATTTTTTTCTTGGTTACTAGAAGGATGCTGAAGAAGAAATTAAAGAAGTAGCTCATAACAGTGAACCAGGGAGGGCTAGTGATGAGAAGCAGCTTTGACTTTAAGGAACTCAAGCTCAACTTATTACCTTGAGGATCATCATCATAATTACGGTCTTCTTTATGATTCTTTGTACTCTTCTACCTCCAATCTTGAGAAGACTTTTTTTTACACTTTGTATATATCATTCTTAGATGTTTGCGATGTACAAACTATGCATTTGTGATCAATAAAAAGATTGTATATTATAATATTATATGTTTGTTCGTTAACTGGCAAAGTGAAGCATATAATATATAATTATAAATAAAATTTTGTTACAAAAATCATCTTCTCTTGACGGTTATAAAACGTTAACAAAATTTTATAGTTTTGCTATAAACATCATTTATTGGCGGTTTTTAAACATCAAGAACGAATTTTCTTGACAGTTTTTCTCGTCAAGAAAGGGTTTTCTTGACGGTTATTACCCGTCATCTAGGCCAGAGTCAAGAAAAGTCCAAGCTTACCTTGACTCTTTTTTTGTAATTTTTTTTGACGATTTTAAACCGTCAAGGCAATTATTTTACTTGACGGTTTAAAGCCGTCAACTAAACCATAAATCATCAAGAAAAATAGGGACTTCTCTTGACTCGAGCCTAGATGACGGATCCAGAACCGTAAAAAACCCTTTCTTGACGAGACAAAATCGTCAAGAAAAGCCATTTTTCTTGTAGTGCATGCACCATGTTGGCCTTGACCAACTGCTTGGAAAGAGTTTCCACCTTAAGTTGAGCCCTCAACTCATCTTCAATAAGGATCTAGTGCAATTGGAGCTCTACATCGATCTCCATATTCTTACGGTACATGTCCGTATGAACTTGTTCCACCCAGGAGATATTTGGAGACAATATCCCCCATAATAAATTTGTCTTCTTGGGCATGTCTTCATCCTCAAGTTTTTGTCGTAACATAAAAAATTCTTTGACTTATGGCAACATGACTTTGTCATTCTTAAAACTCAATTTTGAAGAACTTATCTATGATATAAATTTTGGATCTCTTCCTTAAGACTTGTAGTACTTCTCCAGAGACTCATATGTCCTTTGTAACGACCCGCTCCACATCAAAATGAAGAGCCTATTCAAACGGCACAAGTGTGACGACCAGACCCATCTTGCTCGGTGAAAAGACTCTCTTAAAGAAAAAGAATTCAGACTTGTCCCTTCAGAAGTTCAGACTTAGACTTTCTAAGGTATGGAAGGAATATCACTCGACCGAGGTGAATCATCACTAAGGTAGGTGGCTACGATAAACTTGTCTTTGCTTAGCCTGCACACTTAAAACATGAATGATACATTATAGTCGCTAGAAAAATCACCTCTTGTATGCTAATAAGAATACAACGCACCTAGCTAAGGGAATAATCCCATCTTGTATTGCTTGTGTTATAATATAAAAATAAAACTTGGCTTATAGTTGGACCCTTGCATGCTACCTTAGCTTCGTGCAAGTAGACTCCGCTAATGCTTCGAGTAGATCATTATATACTCTTTGTAGTACAATGCTTCATATGTTTAAACTGCTTGTCTTATAGATTATGCCGCTCTACATACCTCTACACGGTATCAATTCGCGTACTAAACTGTAGACTCGCATTAGTGTAAAGGCTTATGTTTCTAATATTTTAATACTTGTTTGCTTTATATGCTAACTAGCACTCGCTCTTCTCGTTTCAATTTTTTTTACATATAGATTTGTGCCATAACCAAGTAACATAATTCATGTCTTATATCTCTAGTATAGCCGAAAGACTATCGAATAGTCATTCCATGTAATATGAACCTGCAAGTATTCGGGACAGGGAGGTCGCCAAGGCAGTTCTCGAACTAGCAGAATGCATCAAATCAAGGTAAACTCTGAACGAGAATTATATCAGTTAAGCAAGAACATAATCAACACCGCTTGTTGAGCAATACTCGTTCAGAATCAAGATTTATCTCGTACATGTCATGTAATTTAGAAGACCTAAAAACTAGCATAATCATGGACAACTTGGTGCATATGAGAGATTTTCAAATTTTGTTCCGCGGATGGTCGCAGGGGCACTAGGGCTGATCCAATTCGGACTGAACTTTATATTGTCTTTTTTATGTCTGGGTAGGATGGTGTGTAGCGCTTCATATTCCTCGTGCTGTGCCATTTTTGCTCTAAGACTGGTAGTCTCATGTTTGGGCAGGATAGCATATAATGCCTCATGTTTTTTGAGTTGTAAATCATTCTTGCTCAAAAACTGTATCATGGTCCATTATGGCTATGCTAGCAACTCATGTTCATATAGATTAAGTCATCTCGATTAGCAGTACTCTGCGTCCGAGTCATTGCATCAATAAGTAATCTGAATACTTGAGATATCTAGTATAACACATCTGAGTAAACCGAGGAACTCATGCATCAGAGTCAGAATCATGCTCGTAACACTTGTGTTTGCTTATGCGATCCCTTGATTTTATTATATATATATATATATATATATATATATATATATATATATATATATATATATATATATATATATATATATATTCATTCTTGGTTAACTTGGTTTATACTTGTGTCACGACCCGCACCCGAAATTTGGGCATGAGTCGTGGGTACGTCCAGCCTACGCTGCAGCATCGGCGGTAGAACGCTGTCTAGGTCTCAACACAACATATATCCTGTCAATCGTCTCAACTCCGTACAGAGGACAATGATAATAATCCACAGTTCTATAAATATACTCAATCACAAGCTATAAGAAATAATGGCACGAAGAGAATGGAAAATAGTTCTATATAAACCAATCACAAAAGTGCAACACAAGTCCTGGGTCTAAATGACCTCACAAAGTCACAAAATAATAACTACAGCTCAGTCTCAGTCTGAAACAATAAATGCAGAAAAATAGTCTAAGAACAGCCAGGTAGGATCTCCTCTAGGATAGGCAACTCTTCTGGGGTTTCCGGAGTAAAATCTTCCTCTGAACCTGGGCCGTAATGAGTGAGGTACAAGTTCTCCAGGTCCTCTGAAAAATGTTATCCAGTCAAGATTGGAGCGAAGCACAAGCACTAACAGCAGTTTCATTAAATTGACAAAAACTATAAACAGTGTAAGAAATACAAGATGAGAATAAATGCTGGAAATGTAAGGTACTGGAGAAATAAAATAGGCAATCGAGCATCTAGCAATGAACAGTAAATAATGAATGCTAGGACAATAAGTAGTGAATGCTAGAATAAGTGAATCTGAATAAAGAATAGACATCTAGCTAAGTGTTTGAATTATCAGTTTATTATGTGATCGACTTGGGACTAGATCAAGCTGGTTATATATGATTAGCTATGATTCTTGTAGGTCAGGCTAACCATATGGTTAGCTATGATGCATGTAGTGGTCAGGCTAATCATATATAACAGCTATGATGCATATAAAATGGTCAGGCCGCACCCAACGTGAGAAGTGGGGTGAGCTATGATGCATGTAAATGTTTGGATATGATCACATAATCTACTAATAGTTCCCCATCCCCCAGCTAGCACGATGGATTCCAATCACGACTCCTCATGATGGGGATCTAGAGTGCTAACCCGTGTATCCATAGTGTCGGAATCAAGTATGTAATACAACTGAATTATAGAAATAATCAACAATGAAAACTGTCAGAGAATGTACTCGCCTGTGGTCCTGAGCAAAATGTGAGGATCGATGTCCAAAGTGGGATCACAATGACCTAAATAAGATATCAATGTCAAAATAATGTCCTTGAATGATAATTAGGTCAAAATGTAAATAAGTGTATTCTAGGTCTAGCTAGGTCTGAATAGTAAATTCTTGGTAGTATCAGTCTACACCTAGGTTTCTAGGTTGATTTCCAGGCTAAGCTAGTTAATATATCTAGATTAAATATATGGTTATCTTATTTCCATGTCTACTAGGGTTATCTAGTATCTAACATACAATAGACCTACTTGCTATTTTTGTCATCACCTTAATACCAACTCTGAACTCAGACCTACACCTCTACCCACCTACACACTGAACTGAACTTCACTGCTCACACACAGACACACATAAGTTACACACACAGACATATACTGATACACACTCTAGAACTCAGGAATGCAGGTATTCACACTGATGTTTTGACACAGGGACACACCTACACACTGACACACAGATACTTACTCACACAGATTACATTGATACACATATATAGGCATACATTGAACTGAAACTTCTCACTGACTTAACCTCACTGCACATATCCTACTGATACTAACCCACTGTGTCAGTAAAATGCCCACTGATACATTAGAGAACTCACTGACCCCCTATACTTGTATACCTCCTTATACTCCTCCTGTCCCTGCCTGTGTTCACTTGATCATACCAGCCTCACACACTCTCTAACTGATACACAAGCAAACTGCACACACTGGTTTCTTAGTTGAATTACACAGGCACACACACACTAGAACTAACACTGAGGCACATAGGCTCACAAAGCTTGACTGCACAGGAAACCCAAACACAGGCACTCACAGCTACACTCACAGACACTTAAGTATTGGACTGAAGCTCCTCACTGAGACACCCCTAACACGTCACTGGTACACACATTCTCAGGCACACACTGACACAAAATACTGATACACTAATTTACAACCAAGAACACCCCTACACTGCACACTGCACAGTACACACTGATATTACAAGGTACTCACACTCAAATGCATATACTGCTCTATCTAACTGCTCACTCACACATACAGTGGTAATCTGCACGCTGCTCTCTCACTCACTGAAGGAGTACATAGCACCCTAATCTGGATACACATGAAACACTCTACTGCCCTCTCTGAGGCACTGGTTCACAGTGTCAGTTAATGGAACACTGATACACTACAGTCACTTAAGTTCTCACATACACACTAACATTCACCTAGGCATCCTCACTACACACTGCATTGCTGATACACTAGATGGTCAAGTTCTCTCACATACTCAGTTAATACTTACAGGCACATACACACACTCTGGAACTCACTTGCATACTATAGCCAACTGATACCCTGTTCTTCTATACTGACACACATTGAACTCCTCACCTAACTGACACACATGCAGATTTTCTGAGATAAAACACCCACACACACAGGTTTCATGTTAATCCTGGGTAATTTATCACTCACACCCACAGATACTTAGACACTCTGGTTTAAGGATAAATAACACATCTACACTGACACACAGGATTTAGCTAGGTTCACACACAGCAATTTAAATACCTACATACATAGATTTCTGATACATGGACACAGTATACTGCTACTGATGAATTCAAACTGACACAGGTACACTGTCACCTAGGATCACTAGATACACTGTCAAATAAAAACCCCTATGCACAACCACATACTGATCGGGATCTCCCTTCACCCTGAGAAACACACACACAGGCACAAGTTTCCCTCACACTGAGAACACAGCCACACACTGACATCTAACACAATGTACACACTGCTCCACAGAAAATTAATAGATTAAATGATACATACACACAGTTCCATATAGACACAGAGGTATACACTCAGGTATTGGCAAATTCTGAGACACTGACACAGCTAACACAGTATTCCACATAATTCCTACACTAAACTGAACTACACTGAACTGAAATAAACTTGGGACACAATCTAGATACTGCACATGATACCAAACACACAACCCGACTGTGCACAGGGAAGATCCCCCCACAGTCCATTTCTTCCCCAATCACCCAATATATAGTCAAAATATATGTAAATATATGTGTGTATATATAGTTAAATTAAATATGCAGTATTAAAACACATAAATAGGTAAATCCCTAAGGCATTCCTACAAACACCTAGGGCTGAAATTGGGTTTCACATTGGAACCCATGAATCCTCAACTAAAACCCTAAAATCGGGATCTAACCTACATGTAGGAGATGTAGTCATGTATACTTGCAAACCTTAATGATCTAGGGTCCACGAATTTGGGGAAATCCTCATTGGAACACCAAAACCTAATTCGACCTAGGTTTTTATGTAGAATCCCTAGGATTCGAGATCTACACCATAGGGGTTTCCTAATGGGCATGAACAACAGAAAAACAGGAATAAAATGAATTAAAAGTAGATTTTACCTATAGAGATGGTTCTCCAATGGAAGTTCTTCTTTCCCAAGGTTCCTTGACCCAAACTCCTTGCTTCTCTTTGCTTTGGAGGAGGAAGAATGGAATCCCTAGGGTTTGCTTCTGAGTTTTGGGGTGGGGAAGTGGTTTTTTTTTTCTAATGGAGGCTAGGGTTTCTCCTTTCTACATGAAGAATGGTTTTGAGGGAGGCTCCCTTTTTATAATAAACTAGGTTTAGGGTTTCAATGCATAGTTTTTAGGTTAACCCCCCCCCCCAGCTAGGTCATGAAGAACCTAATTAACTAGGGTTTAGTCATTTTAGGGTTTGAGGTCCAAACCTAAAGTTTGAATTCTAGGGTTTCACTAGAATTGGGTTTTCAAATTAGGGTTTAGTCATTAGGGTTTGTCCTAATGCGTTCTAGGGTTTGACCTAAAACCAGATATCACTTACAACATATAAATGGTTTTAAAACTCAGCAGAATAATTAAATACATAATTATTCAAAATAGTGAAATTATACAAATGCCCTAATCTGGAATTCTGGTGGTGACAACTAGGACATGGGAGGACGAATGGTAAGTTGGTAAGTCTCTCTGTGTTACTCTTATATCGCACGACGTACTACCACAAGAGTCAGGCTTTACATTATACCATAAAACTGATCCTAAGGCAAGACTAGAAAGGCAACATAATAGCTGGTGCACAAACTAATTGAATGTGTTTGGATTCGTAGAGCAGGTGACAATCCTCTCCACCAGTGCATTCAATGTACTGATAACCCACCAAATTGCTTGCAGGGTGCGAGAGAACCTCGTTCGGTGCAGAAACCCCTTCATGCGAGCTAAGGCATGGAGCTAACTCTAGAGCCTTAGAGTGTTGTGTCCGGAGCTGAAGCACATATACAAAATATAATGCTGGAACATCGCCTATGTATCATTCTATGTTGTAAGCCACTTGGCACACTTTTATTGTTTTAAGAGAGAGAGAGAGAGGGGGAGAGAGAGAGAAAGAGCGACTTCTAATCTTCGACTAGCGCTGCTTATAATACTTATTCAATAACAATAAATAGCTTGTTTTGTTTCATACTTGCGTTATTTCAATGCTTCCGCTATTGACAATTCTGTGAACTTATCATAATTGATGTTCGATTTCTTATTCCGCTGTATTCGAACTATCTATGCGAGTTTGTGGCTCAACTATTTTATCGTCCATTCAGTACCTAGCCTTGCATGGACGCATCTTCTGCTCATGCGGTATCACATCTTTGTAGGCACGATCGACTTGCGGGAGCGCTGACACGGTGATTCACATTCAGCTCAGACGACATATCCTGTGGGAGATCAGGGCATGATAGGCTTAGTATGGATCGTCTTGTTATATGATTCTGCCATTGAATCCTCTATGGCATTTAGAATTAACAATTTGCAAGGTTGTTCTCTCTCCTCAACTTCTATTGCAATGCAGTGGCTTCAGCAATCCTCCGTGCATTATCAGTTTCTGGGAGAGCTGGTTCAGGATCATTCAACACCTAATCGACGTTTAGAAGTTGAATATTAATATTGATCCTTCTCTTCCAGATATTGAAGTACTCCTAATCAAACTTTTTAAGCTTGTTAAAACTTGTATCGAGACAACTTGCACGGTTCTCTAACTTTATCGGATCTTGCTTTAAGATTGTTAGTCCAAAGATAGATCATAGATAGATTTCAGAAGCCAGGAACAGTGATTAACATAAAAATTTATAGTATGCTCTCTATTTAATCTTGATGTTGTTGTTGTGATTCAGAGATTCACGTAAAACTAAGTTTGCTCTCTGAAGAAACTCAACTTCAACGAAATTTTTCTATAATTCTAATTACAAACTAACGATAATCAAAACTCGTTCTTCCTTACAAACATAGTTACAATTGAGATAGAACGTTTACAAAAGATGATGAAGGAGAAGAAGTGTCACACCCATTCCCAGATTTGGTATTTCTTCAATTTATGATATTTAAAATTTTCCATGTAGATGTATTCACGCTGTATTTACATGTAGGTTCCTGTTAATTATGTTGTATTTATTAAATTATATTCCTGTTTATTGTGGAAGACTGCCCAAGACCAATAGTGAATATTTTGGAAATTGTCATAGACCCGTGCTAGGACCCGTATATAGGAGATACCAGACTAGGTTCATTCTTGGAACCGCTAAGCCTATTTTGGATGGTTGAGATTGGTTGGAGAGTGTCATGACTTAATCCTAGGGCTAACCTCATATCTCCACTTGGTATATATATATAATTTTCTCTCTCCTCTCTCATTCTTTCTCATTTCCACTTTCTTTCTTCTTCCTCCTTCCCTCAAGTGCTCCCCTTGGCCGAATCCCTAGCCCTAGACTTGGTTCTAAGAAGAGGTGTGTTAGTCCACCAAGGCAAGTACATCTTTCTCAAAGTGGTAAAGCCATAGATTTTTGAATTTTCATATATATTTTATTTTAAAAATATGGTTGATAGAAAATGTTCTCCTTGAGTTGCTGATTATATTTAGTTCTTAGATTTTTGGATTTTGATGTATAGATTTTTGTAGATCTGAGTTTCAAGATTTAGATTTTTATGTGTTCTATGAGTTTCCCTAGTTTTGATCTACTAAAACTTGGTGTTTTCGAAAACTAGTGGTTCCTTATGTTCGAGCATTTTATTTCGAGCATTTTGGCTTTTGTTTCACTTAATTTGGACTTAAAATGAAGTTTTTATGAAGAAACAAATTTTTGGGGTTTTGGAGCTTTTTTCGTCATGGCTGAACTTGCTGTCTAGAGAAGACAAATTTCTCATGCGGCCAAACAATATGCGACTGAGACTTCCATGCGGCATGATCCTAATGCGGCTGGACACTTTGCCGTATAGCCAACCAGCATACATCCATCTTGTTGGACGCATGCCTGCTGATTTACACATGTGCCCTTGAACACCTTGTGTTTTTACTCTATGAACGAATGAGAAGTTCGCTAAATCCCAGAGACCTCTATGCGATATCGACATCCATGCGACACCTGCCTCATGCGACAAGCAGAGCATGCGGCCACTTTCCTTCAAACGCATGACTCTGATTGTTTGGTACATTTTTTCATGGTTTTTGACTTTTTCTTTCTAGCACTTTATGGTCTGTCACATCCATCACTTCAGTCACTTTACTGACATGCATTTAATGTACGTCACATTGGCACTTGTTCCATGGATTGGACTTTGCCTTGACGCTATGATGCACCGGCCCCTATGCGACACCTGCCTCATACGACAAGCAGTCCATGCAGCATGGAGACATATGCAGCCAGCTCGTCCATGCAGCCAATGCTCTTACGCCTGATCAGTGCATGCGACCTGACCCATACGGCAATTCATGTGCGCACTTCTCATGCACGCATGTGATCCTATGCGACCCTAGTAATCTATGTACATATTCCATAATTTCTTAAGTTTAATTATTTTATTTGAAATATTTCTTTGTTCTATGTGGTTGGTCTTGACAATTGCTTATTATTGATCCTAAGAAAGAAATAGAGTTAGTAACCAGACTGTGCTAGACCTGGCTATGTTTTAGAACTGACTATGTGCATAGTATGATTATATGCTTTAGTAGGCCATGTGGCAACCCAAAGTGAACTCAAATTAGTAGATTAACTTATCCTTTGTTCGTCGGATAGAGGGGGCATCCATAGTAGAAGAAATAGGACAATGAAGTGACAAAGGGGCGTGGTTCTGCTCGGGAGACTATTTGTAATTCCGGTCCTTGTTTGGTTTAAGGATCGTGGATATGCTCTAGAGTGGTTCGTACTTTTTTCCTTACGTTCGACGGTAAAGTCATTGATCGATAGTCGGTGTACCTGATTTGAAGAGATTATATTTTGACAAAGTGTCCCCATATGATAAGACTCATATGACTAACTGTAAGTTTGGTGATTCGACCCGATTTTTTGTATCCTTGTCGATACAATTACTACATGCTACGTGTACATGTATTATAAATGTGCACTGAGGTACGACATAACTTGCTACGTGCTATGGGATTATATATTTCAGGTTGTGCATCGAGAATGCCTCCTATACTACGCAACATATGAAATTATTATATTAATTCCCCAGAACGGGCATGGTATGTGGGTCAACTACCAAAGCGTAGCTAGGACTTGATTGATTGTTGCATACGCTGAGGTAAATCCAAATTGATCTGCCAAGTGATAAAGTAGATTCATATCTAGCGTGGACCATACTATGGTACAATACATAAAGGGAGTAACATGTGACCACGCCATATGATTTTAACAAACTAGAGGGTTAACTAGGCAACTAAAACATATAGAGCATTGAGAGGAACGGGATCGCGAGATCGTGCGTGACGAGCTACTATTAGATAATTTTGATTTGTGAAAGTTTGCCACAACGGATATTGTATATCATCCGCACTAGTGGAGTACAATATCCGACTTTTTATATTTAAATCGAACCAATATTTTCCCTATAGGAAGGTTGGAACTGTTACTAATCTATCTCAGCAAGGTGGCCCTGCGGGGGACTGGTGCATATTCTACTTACTACGTGTTATTATTATTGGTTCGGTTAGTCGTGTTCGCCTGTAGCACGATTTGAGGATCCATATATTATTGCATTTCTGGGATAACCCAGACTCCACGTATCAAGCCGTATGATTAATTGCCTGATTAAATAAGTATGTGTTGGTAATCTAGGGACATGAACTATTGTAATACGACGGTTCAACCCTTGTCCTTGTTTGGTTGTAGGGTTACGCCAATGTGTCATAATAGGTCATGTACCGAAGCTGCATATTATAACTATATCATAGCTTGTATTAGGGCATGCATGTCCTGAATTATATTGATGTGTTGTATCTTCATCGTATTCATAATTGGTTCGTCGTACCCTGTCTCAGAGTAGTGCGACACCTCTTGTCCTTGTTTGGTTGTAGAGGTGTCCTACTGCCCTGATGAAAGGTCATACACTTGCAGTTATGGCACAAATTATCCTATTCTATGTACTTTATTAGTTTTTGCTTCATTCACTTGTGCTCCTTTGTGGTACTTGCTATCGGGGTCTGACCCCGTTGGTTTTATTTATCCAGGTTTAGTAGCAGAGCCCAAGGATCCTGTCATGTATCTGTCCGATGGCGCACACCAAGAAGATGTCCGCCAAGGAACTTGAGTAGGTTTCTTCTTCCCTATTATGAGTATCATTCTGTTTTACCTTTTGGAGTTTAGCCTACATCACTTATTAGCCAGTTTATTTGGACATTAGTTCCTATACATGATTGTATATTATTCAGACCGCGGCTGACTTACAGTCATGTACTCTTGACAACGCACTAGTGTACCATCTTCTATAAATAGTTTCATGGTCATTCTGATAGAGTGTCAGGGACGCCTAACTGCTTTATCTTACATGTTCATTCTTATTATTTATTGGTTGATAATTGAGACATAGATGTTCTTGATCCTAGGTGACTTTATTGTAGCATGCACCCCCTTATCTCTTAACAACCTTAGCACATTATACTTCAGTATTCTGCAAGGTGTGGTTGGCTGAGTCACTCCCCCGCTCTCCAGTATTATGGTTCTGGGGTATGATAAGGTTTTAGTGGTGTCCTATGCAAGTATATATTTTTAGAATTTTGGGGTGTCTTGTTCTAGGAGTCTCAATCAAAATTGTTTCTTTTGATATTATGAATTCGTCTTCTTCGATACCGAACTTGAACTATCAACAGTTTGCTTTCTTGTTCTTTCATGTCCTGTCATTTGATGTCTTGGTATCCTTTCTTTTAGGGTTACTTCTTTCCCTCCTGTTAGAGAAGCAGATGTTCTAGAACAGCTATCAGAGCAAGATCCTATTAACAGCCAGCAAGAGGCAGTGATAGGCAATACGTACCAGAGATCCCGGTACCCCTGATAGGCAATTATCCTCAAGATCAGCTTCGAGTAGAGCCAATGGATAGGCAATACGTACCAGAGATCCCGGTACCCCTGATAGTTCTAGTAACACCAGCAATACTTGATACCCCAGTACTGCTATAATTATCAGAGGCATGATGGATACACGACAATATCATATGGTAGTGCAGAAGAACCAGCAATTTTGACAATAGAAGCATAACGTCCTGTTAAACCAAGGACTGCAAACGACTATGGAGGGGAGTGAGAAGAAGATGATGGGGCATCATACATATTTTGTCGACTCAATCCAGGCTATTTCGAAGGCACAAAGGATGCTATATATTATGGTGGATGCTTGGCTTCAAGACATTAAAATGATCATGGCGGCAGCTAAGATTCCAGTAGAGGAGCAAGTTAATCAAGTCCAGTTACAACTACAAGATCTTGCTTGTGATTGGGGGACAACGGAAAAAGTTAGCTTGAGGCATTCTATCTCATGGGATAACTTCAGAACTAGGTTCAGAGCTAAGTATTTTGGAGTAGTGGCCCAGTACGAGCTGTAGTAGAGATTTATTAATCTCAGGCAATCTGGCAGAATATTGGATGGATATGCAACAGAGTTCTGCAGGCTGAGCAGGTTTGCTCCAGCTATGGTGACGATGGAGCAAGAAAGGGCTATGAGATTCCAGTAAGGGCTTCATCTCGAGATTCTATAACTAGTTGAAGGACTTGACTACCAGACATTCGATGTCGAATTGTTAGCAGCCAGGAAGCATGAGTTTACCACCCAGAAATTACCTTCAAGGACTGGAGGGCATAAGAGGTCTCATGCCCATAACATAGGTAGGGGACCAGCACCCAACTTTCGTTCATGATTTGGCACCACAGGGGCCAGTGGTTTTAGATGAGATAATGACAACTTGGCAACAACAGCCGAGACAACATCAACAACGCCTGGTGAATCCAGTAGGATGTACCTATTATGGAAAAAGGGGTCATACTTAGGATGTATATAGAATAGAAAGTGGAAGATGCTTGAGATGTGGGAGTTTCGACCACATGATAACTACTTGCCCACAAATACAGAGGCAGAAAGGATCATATCAATAATTCCCAGCGTTGCCAACTCCGGGAGCAGTTCCGTATCATGAGCCAGTTTTAGTACTGCTACCGTTAGTCCAACGTTCGATGTTGACGCAAGCACATGTGTTTTACCCGAGGCAATGTCAGTTGGTTCATCAGAGGCATCCTCATGACAGAGTTCCAACAGCCCCAAGATGTGAGCAAGCTAAGTTTGGCATGCTAGAACAAATATTAGCAGAAGGTGGTCAAGTCGAGGGTGAGATTTGAGTTCTTCCAGTTTTATCTATCTTTTGGGTTTCATATATTCGGCGAGTGTAGATAATCTTTTGTCTCACTCATCTGCCTTCGTATCTCATAATACATGATGTATGTCATATGTCCCGACTACGAATGTACGTCCTGGGCAGAGTCGTGTTCTTGACTAAGTCGTTGGTACCAATTTATCTCGAGACTTGATCCATGTCCATCTTGGGAGTCAGTATAGGCGAGCGAGGACAAGTTCCTATTTTGACCTACTCAGGAGACATATGTATCTCGTATGCCACCTGCTCTTTCCTTTTGATTGTGTTGATTGCTTGCGCCTTTATTTAAATTGTTGTTTCTTTTATTTTCTGCCTATTTTTTATGCTTGGTATTCAGTTAGTTGTAGTTCATGAGATTCGGTAGTTCATGAGATTTTCTGGATCATGAGTTTCCTGATTAAATCTTGAGTCTTCTACTTAGTCTATGATTTTTCTTACTTGGTGATCAACTCGACTAGCCTGGCGAATTTCGAGGACAAAATTTTTCTAAGATGGGTAGAGATGTCACACCTGTTTCCAGATTTAGTATTTCTTGAATTTGTGATATTTAAAATTTTCCCTGTAGATGTATTCACACTGTATTTACATGTAGGCTCCTATTAATTATATTGTATTTATTTAATTAGATTCATGTTTATTGTGGAAGACTGCCCGAGACCAGTAGTGAACATTTTAAAAATTGTCATAGACCCGTGCTAGGATCCGTATATAGGATGGATACTAGACCCATTTCACTCTTAGAACCACTAAGCCTATTTTGGATGGTTGGGATTGGTTGGAGGGTGTCATGACTTAATCCTAGGGCTAACCTCATTTCTCCACTTGGTATATATTTGTAGTTTTCTCTCTCATCTCTCATTATTTCTCATTTCTACTTCCTTTTTTTTTTCTTCCACCTTCCTTCAAGAGTTTCCCTAGGCCGAATCCCTAGCCTTAGCCCTAGACTTGGTTCTTGGAAGAGGTTTGTTAGTACACCAAGGCAAGTACATCTTGCTCAAAGTGGTGAAGCCATAGATTTTTTGAATTTTTATATATATGTTTTTTTTAAATATGGTTGATCGAAAATGTTCTCCTTGACTTGCTGATTATATTTAGTTCTTGGAATTTTGGATTTTTGATGTATAGATATTTGTAGATATGAGTTTCAAGATTTAGGTTTTTATGTGTTCTATGAGTTTTCTTGGTTTTGATCTACTAAAACTTGGTGTTTTCAAAAATTATTCGTTCCTTATATTAGAGCATTTTATTTCGCGCATTTTGGCTTTTGTTTTACTTGATTTGGATTTTAAATAAAAATTTATTAGGAAAAGAATTTTTGAATTTTTAGAGCTTTTTTCGCCATAGCTCAACTTGCTATCTAGAGAAGACGAAGTTCTCATAGAGATGGCGGAATATGCGACCGAGACTTCCATGCGGTATGATCCTTATACGGTTGGACTCTTTGTCGTATAGCCAAACAACATGCGTCCATCTTGTTGGACGCATAACTGTTGATTTACACATGTGCCCTTGAACACCTTATGTTTTCACTCACTGAACGAATGAGAAATTCGCTAAATCCAAGAGACCTCTATGCGACAACGACATCCATGAGACACCTGCCTCATGCAGCAAGCAAGCATATGCTGCAAGCAGAGCATGCAGGCACTTTCCTTCAGGCGCATGACTTTGATTGTTTGGCACATCTTTTTCATAGTTTTTGTCTTTTTTTTATGATACTTTATGGCCTGTCACATCCATCATTTCAGTCACTTCACTGACACTAATTTAATGTATGTCACTTCGACACTTGTTCCAAGGAGTGGACTTTTCTTGGACCCTATACGGCACCGACTCCTATCCGGCACCTGCCTCATGCGGCAAGCAGTCCATGCGGCCTGGAGACATATGTAGCCAGCTCGTCCATGCGTCTAGTGCTCATGCGCCTGATCAGTTCATGCGGCCTGACCCATGCGGCAATTCATGGGTGCACTTCTTATGCCGCATGTGATCCTATGCGACCATAGTAATCTATGTATACGTTCCATAATTTCTTGAGTTTAATTATTTTATTTGAAATATTTCTTTGTTCTATGTGATTGGTCTTAACAATTGCTTGTTATTAATCCTAAGAAAGAAATGGACTTAGTAACTAGGCTGTGCTAGACCTGGCTATGTGCTAGAACTGACTATGTGCTTTGTATGATTATATACTGTAGTAGGCCATGTGGCAACCCAAAGTAAACTCAGATTAGTAGATTAACTTATCATTTGTTCTTCGGATAGAGTGAGGGACGTGGTTCTGCTCGGGAGATGATCTGCAATCCCGGTCCTTGTTTGATTTAAGGATTGTGGATCTGCTCTAGAGTGATTCGCACTTTTTTCCTTACTCACGTTTGGCGACAAAGTTATTGATCGATAGTCGATGTACCTGATTTGAGAAGATTATATTTTGACTAAGTGTCCCCATGTGATAAGACTCATATGACCAACTGTAAGTATGGTGATTTAACCCAATTTCTTATATATGTGCGATACAATTACTACGTGCTACGTGTACATGTATTATAAATGTGCACTGAGGTACGACATAACTTGCTAAGTACTATGAGATTACATGTTTTGGATTGTGCATCAAGAATGCCTCCTATACTACGCAACATGTGAAATAATTATATTAATTCCCCAGCACGGGCATAGTATGTCGGTCAAATACCAAAGCGTGGCTAGGACTTGATTGATTGTTGCATCACACTGAGGTGAATCCAAATTGAACTGCCAAGTGACAAAGTCGATTTATATCTAGCGTGGACCGTACTACGGTATGACTTATAAGAGGAGTAACATGTGACCACGCCATGTGATTTCAACTAACAGTAGGGTTAACTAGGCAACTAAAACATGTAGAGCATTAGGAGGAACGGGATCCCGAGATCGTGCGTGATGAGCCACCTCAGATAATTTTCGAGGTGTGAAAGTTTCTCACCACGGATATTGTATATCATCGGTACTAGTGGAGTGCAATATCCGACTTTTTATATTTAAACCGAGCCAACATTTTTCCTATAGGAATGTTGGAACTGTTACTGATCTATCTCAGCAAGGTGGCCCTGCGGGGGATCGGTGCATATTCTACTTACTACGTGTTATTATTATTGGTTCGGCTAGCAGTGTTTGCCTGTAGCATGATTTGATGATCCCTATATTATTGCATTTCTGGGAAAACCCAGACTCCACGTATCAAGTCGTAGGATTGATTGGCCGATTAAATGAGTATGTGTTGTTAGTCTTGGGACATGAACTATTGTTGTGCAATGGTTCAACCCTTGTCCGTGTTTGGTTGTAGAGTTGCGCCAATGTGTCACAATAGGTCATGTATCGAAGATGCATATTATACATATATCTTAGCTTGTATTGAGGCATGTGTGTCCTGGATTATATTGATGTGTTGTATCTTCGTCGTGTTCATAATTGGTTAGTCATACTCTGTCTCGGAGAAGTGCGTCACCTCTTGTCCTTGTTTGGTTGTAGAGGTGTCCTACTGCTCCGATGAAAGGTCATATGCTTGCAATTATGGCACAGATTATCCTATTTTATTAATTTTTGCTTTATTCACTTATGCTCCTTTGTGGTACTTGCTACCTGACCCCGCTGGTTTTGTTTAGTCAGATTTAGTAGCAAAGTCGGAGGATCCTGTCATGTATCTGTCCGATGGCGCACACCAGGAGTATGTCCGCAGAGGAAATTGAGTGGGTTTCTTCTTTTCCACTATGAGTATCATTCTGTTTTACCTTTTGGCGTTTGGTCGACTACACTTGTTAGTCGGTTTATCTGGACATTAGTTCCTCTACATGATTGTATATTATTCAGACCGCGGCTGACTTATAGTCATATACTCTTGACAATGTACTAGTGTACCATCTTGTATAACTAGTTTCATGATCATTCTGATAGAGCGTCAGAGACGCCTAATTGTTTTATCTTACATGTTCATTCTTATTGTTTCTTGGTTGATGATTAAGACATAGATGTTCTTGATCCTAGGTGACTTGATTGTAGCATGCAACCCCTTGTCTCTTGACAAACTTAGCACATTGTAGCTTACTTCGGTATTCTGCAAGGTGTGGTTGGCCGAGTCACTCTCCCGCTCTCTAATATTCTGGTTCTGGGGCGTGACAAGAAAAAAGAAAATAAGATATTTTTTTGTGTGATGTAAACAACCGTTGCTCAAAGCAAGATTCGCCCTCTAGACGATACACTCTCAGGAACCATCAAGTTCACAAGAGGGACTCGAAAGGTCTTAGAGACTTTGGTGACTGCCACAACAATTAATCTTCTGTCTCTCTATTTTGTATCTCTCAAAGGAGGCATGAAAAGACTTTTTATAGAGAATGGCGAAAACCATAACTACAACACCAGTCGTCGCTTAATATGGAAGGATGACAATCAATTTAAAACAAAATTCCCAAAAGATCAGGATCTGTTTAAATTGATTTATCCTCCATAACTGTCCAAATTATGCAATCGGCTGAATATGCGCGCAATCTGCACAGCCCGTGCATATGCCCTTCACCTGAGTCACGACTTAGCTCTTATGGAAATTGATCGAAAGAGGATGACAAAAACAAATATTGTTCTTTTTAGGTTTAAACTTAAACCTTCTAGAAAAATTACCCATAAGAACCACCACACCCCATGTGTATATGCTAATACAAAACATGGCTATACATTGGAATATACACATGGTCGTTTTTTCAATGTGAGACTAAAGTTTTCAAAGCCAAGTAAAAAATTCCAACAATTTATTGAATTACTGAGAGAATTTTACAAGAATTCATACCGAATGTACCTGATTGTATGAGCCCTTTGCAATGAGGTCTCCAACGAGATCACCTTTTCGCTCTTTATTCACTGTTGATTTTCTTATCACTTACACCAATATTGCGTTAGAGCTAAGCAGTTTATAACATCAAATTATATGGAGCTATTTGTACTATTAAAACATGTTATGAATCCAAGCCATTAACGAAATCCGTCCAGAACCAAAGTTCTGGTCTGGAACCGAAATTCCGGTTGATTGTATGGACTGCATTAGCTCAAAATTTAAGTATTTCTTTGTTGTCTTCAACTCCTCTCGAGATTTATCCAATAACCGAACGACACTCGTCGCACTCCTCGTTGAACCCGAGCCACATTAGAATAGTTTAACAAGATGGAAAGTACATGTATGTTCTTATTCAACTTTCTTCCAATCAAGAATCATGCTACGCTCCTAATCTAGTCGGTTATGAAGTTGCTTAATCTGGATTCCATCTACTAGTCCTGTATGCCCACACCTGTGTGGACCGGAGCAGATCGTTCAACACCATCGACATATATATATATATATATATAGATTTTATATACACGTGTTCCAAGAATACATTAAATTTTTTTTATTATATTTTTTCTATCGAATTAGAAATAAAATTTAAAAAAAAAAAATTTGAACCGTGTTTATCTTCATAAGTGCTTTTCCAATCGTAACCATCAACCAACAGGCTAAGATTCTACGGACCATATTAAGAATATTTAATACATAATTTTTTTTACTTTAAAAAATATCTGCCACGCCAATCAAGAAAATATGTAGCTTACTTATCCTTAGGTTTATTTTCCCGAGATTGACTTAAGCTAGGAAATAAAAAGATGAGCCTAGACCAGGTGAATCAACCTAATCAAATGTCTTGCTGTTTGATCAGGACCACATCTGATGTTTAGCATTGCTCGACTCACTGCCGAAGTCCCCCCCCGACGTGCAATTTGACTCCCAACTCGACTATACTTTCTGCATGCGTGGGGGGTCCAATCAGTTATTCACCTGAAAATTTCTAAAAATATGAAGAAAGATAGTAAAATAATATACAAAGTAATAAGTTAGCAAAATTTTCAAAATGATAACAAGTTGCCAATTTGGCTGGCGAGCACTCATGTCGCCAACGACATTGACTACCTGGCTGCATTTTTTTTTAAAGAGATCATGATTGGTTTATAAAAAAATTATCACTAAAAGTCTAATTTTGTTATTATTATTTGTTACTAAAAGTCTAATTTTGTTATTAAAAATATAATTTTATCACTAAAATTCAAATGACCAAAAGTGTTGACGACATGCACTCTTGTCGTAAACATCACTTGTTGGCATCTTCAATGTAATTTTTCAGTAAAAGTTTAATTTCTTTATTAAAAACACTTTTTGTCACTAAAAAAAAATACAATTTTGTCACTAAATTTTGTCATTAAAATATTACGTTAGTCCAATCCGCCGTAGTTAAAAATAAATAAATTATATTCATGTCGTCATTGTTGTTGGCGATACATTACTTTTTTTTTACAATTTTATAATCTTATTATCTTATTTATTATTATTTTTATTATATTTTGTTATTTTTTTAGAAATTATCTGGCTATTCACTAACAAGTAGGAAATGACGGAATTCCCCGTGAGCCATTGATCGGTCAAACTTGCTGGAGAATAGTGCCGTGATTGAAAGCGCTAGCGCAGCAGCAGTTTGTTTTATATTGGGAAAGAGCAGGAATGGGTGGGCCTACACAAATGCACGGACTACAGCACTCCTGCAATCAATAACCACATCGGATCCCTATCACGGACTTCCCTACCTCTCCCGACCCAGACCCCGGACCCCAGATATCGTCAAAATTAACCCCAACGCACACGTGCTCCTCCAAGCTCGAATCCCGACTAGACAGCGTACGGATGCCAAGTAAAATGACAACCTCAACAATTTTCCTTCCGTCTTGAATTGTATCAGTAACATATGTTTTAGCGAAATGCAAAGTTGTAGGGACGAGGTCTTATGTTTGAAGCCCACCCAATTTTTTGTATTCTTTATCAATTTTTTTATGAGTTATTTTTATTTATATCCCAATTGCTAATTATATTTTTACTATCATCCCAATTCTCAAACATGGGGGGGGGGGGGGGGGGGGGGGGGGGGGAGTGTAACTACAATTGTAATTAATAGGTTATGAAGGAACTGTGAGGAGAAGGATAGTGCTAATAAAAATAAAAATTGTAAGGTGGGATAGTGGAAATATGATTAGCAACTGGGAGATAAATACAAATAACTCTTTTTTTTTATTTGATTTCCTTTACAACGAGTCACTAGTATGAACACTTTTCCTCACTTAACTTCCCCCCCCCCCCCCCCCACCCCTCTCTCTCTCTCTATAACCCACCTTCTCTCGTCTCCTCTGATTCGCCTTCAACCAAAAATTTCTATCATACCCGAGATCGGGTCATCGTCGTCGGACTGTAACTACGGTCAAAGAAGGAGCTAGAACAGCACGCCGCCATCATTTTTTTCGTCGTCCAAACCGCTGCACCCTCGGCAAGTTCTGCCACATTGCGGACTCACTGTTGATGGTGAAAGAGAGTACCAAAGGCTATCAGTATTCGAATTTATGCCTAAAAGAGTTTACTTGGTAAACTAAATTTTTTTTTTTCCAGGTTTCCTTTTTTCTGTATATTGGACACGGTTCTACATTAGCCAAATACGGTAAGGTACGGACATGATGAGATAGGAACATGATATACTGACACAAC